>PKMM01048745.1:1402962-1681845 GCA_002933915.1 Eutrema heterophyllum | reverse complement strand
ATATTGTATTATTTTTTACGAATCCAGATCCGGATATCCGCATATATTTTAATAGGAAAAATCGCATAAAAAACCTTTAAAGTGGCATCTATTAGCACTTTAAACCTCTACAGTTGACAATTAGCACTATAAATCCTCTAACTTGGAAACTTTAACAAATAAAACTCTCAAAATGGATCTCGTATACGCGCCGTTATTTTTTTAAAGGGAATAGTTGACTCGTTAACGGTGATTTTAATTCCGTCTAAGATTCAAACTCTTTCGTTATCATAATTCAAAAACGTGGTTAAATCAATTAAAAAATAATTAACTAATAAAAAAAAATTTAAAAACAAAAAAACCGTTAAACCCATAAATCCCCAAATGGATTTAGGGTTCTTTCAGTTACCCAGAAAAAACAAACGAGAGAGGAAAAATGGAGCTGCCATGGATTCGAAATTAGCGATTGAGAGAAGTTATACTCGTGAATCCAATTGCTGAAGCTACGATAGCCCAATTCATGCTCCGAGAGGTTTAGCTGCCATGGATTCGAAAGCACAATCCGAGCTCACTCCGAGAGCTGAAGTCGAAATGAGGTTAGGGATACTTTGAAATTTTTATTTTCGATTTGATTTCGTGGGTGCTGGGTTCTTAAACATACTGTTTACAAGTCGATCCAGGCTCAATCGGAGCTCAATCCGAGAGTTCATTTCGAAAGCTCAATCCGAGAGCTCATTTCGTGTGTGTTTTTTTTTTTTACTTTGTTTACTTATTTTTAACAGGAAAATGGGACAATCAAACTCGTAATGGTGGTTAATTACAATTTCCCTGATTAAATCAACGTTGCGGATGTGATGCTAAACTAGCAAAATGTCTCTTCTAATGGGTGCAGTGAAGCAGATGAGATCTATAAAATCTGCAGTGTGATAGGCAGCCCAACTGAAGAGACATGGTTGGAGGGGCTTAACCTTGCTACTATGTTCTGCCATCTCTCCGTCCCAAACCGTCTATTGGACAAAGAGGGTAACTCGAGCATCAGCAGCAATCCGTCAAAGAGGTTGCCGGCGACTTTGACCAATACTACTGCTGATAATAAGCCATTCAACAGTTATGCTACTCCAAAGGCGTATGCTTCTTTTGGCGCTGGTGCGACCCAGCGGATGCTGGACATGGCAAATAAGATTAACCAGGACACGACATGGAACAAGAAACCTGTGGGAAGTTGTCATGTCAGGGATGCAAAGTATATACCACCTGGAAGGAAGAGTCCTCGTAAGTAAAATCACATATATATATTTTGTTTCACATAGTATAGTTTTTGATATTTCATGTGAAGGAAATCAAATAATGCACTTTTGCAGCATCTATGAACAAGAACTGGGTCTTTACTCGTGGGCCATCAAATAAAGTGGCAAATGCAACGGTGGGAGGAGGAAAATGGAGTGAAAGTCAAAGGCAACAACAACCGGCGATGAAGGCAGGGTGGGTGGGACAAAGTGGTGACATGTTCCTCAGACCTACACAGCCTCCCAATCCATACTCTAGGAAGATCGCTGGTTAAAGCCCATAGACTCTTTTGTCTTATGACTCATAAGTTATATATGAGCCATCATCATCATAATCGTCGTTTTGCTTGGATTATCCTCATCATCTACTATGTTTTCTTCTTCTAAACCTCTCTCCTTTGTCCATGGAGCTTCTTCCGTTTGTTCCTGATTTTTATGTTTCGGTCTTGGCTTGACAATTATGTCTGAAGTATTTTTTGTTTCATGTCGCAATAAAGCTCTCGACTTTGGACCAATTTTCCTCCATGAATGATAAATGAAATTAAGAGACGATAAAATTGAAATTCGTTAGTTAAAGATTTTATAAACACTTTTAAGTTTCAATGGCGGTATTGGTCTCGCGACAAAGTGTTTCTTCTTGCGGCTTCCAAAAAGCCTCGAGTCTTATCTCCATGTTTGGGAACATCACTCCTTCCGCAGGTTCGAAGGATCCATCAGCTATATGTGTAATCTGGACTCAGCCAGACTGATCTTAAAGCATACATATGTCACAAACCCTGATCTTTGAGCTTTGCAGCTAAACCTCTCGGAGCATGAAATTGGGCTATCGTAGCTTCAACAATTGGATTCACGAGTATAACTTCTCTCAATCGCTAATTTCGAATCCATGGCAGCTCCATTTTTCCTCTCTCGTTTGTTTTTTCTGGGTAACAAAAAGAACCCTAAATCCATTTGGGGATTTATGGGTTTAATGGTTTTTTTTGTTTTCTTTTTTAATTTTATTAATTAATTATTTTTTAATTGATTTAACCACGTTTTTGAATTCTGATAACGGAGGAGTTTGAATTTTAGACGGAATTAAAATCACCGTTAACGGAGTCAACTATTCCGTTTAAAAAAATAACGGCGCGTATACGGGATCCACCTTAAGGGTTTTAGCTGTTAAAGTTTCCAAATTGAGGGTTTATAGTGCTAGTTGTCAACTGTGGAGGTTTAAAGTGTTAGTAGCTGTCATCTTGAAGGTTTTTTATACGATTTTCTCTATCTTAATATCTAGACGGATATCCGAAGTTCGGGTATCTGAAAGCCCCGGATACGGATATCCGATCCATCCCACCCTTAGTACTGTTGAGCTCTAAAGATGAGGTTTTTTTTTTAACTTCTATGGCAAGATGAGTTTTCTTTTCGTTATCCTAAATCTCATTTTGTGGTTGGAAGTTTGTTGATTTCGTTGTTGTACGTAAATTGCAGTTTCAATTCTACGTCTTGAGAAGTGATGGCATGACAAAAAAAAAAAATTGTAGATGGTTAATCATGTTCATATGTAGGCATGGGCATAATATCCAAACCGAATGGAATCGAACCGAACCGAACCAAATTTTTGGTTTCAGTTTGGTTCCGGTTCTTTGTTAATACCCGAATGGATCCTCAACTTCAGATCCATGGATATCGGTTCGGTTCCGGTTCCTACCCGAGAACCGAATGGGTACCCATGGATCCCAATTTTTTTTAATATAAATTATAAAAAATTATAAAAATTATAAAAAATTAAATTTTTATTAAATTTTATAAAAAATTAATAAAAATTTACATAAATTTATAAAAATTATATAAATTTATAACCAAAACCGATAGGAACCGAACCAAAAATGTTTCGGTTCCTATATGGATCCTAAACTCAGGAACCGAACCAACCCGGAACCGGTAGGAACCGAACCAAAACTGAACCGAAAATGTTTCGGTTTCTATATGGATCCTAAACTCAGGAACCGTAATCGAACCGGAACCGAAAATGCCCATGCTTATTCATATGATTGGTTTTTTAATGGCCATTCAAGCTTCCCTTTAAATTATGTTTTAATTTTGAAAATACTACAATATTGATAAGCTCTGACTAAACTTTATTGTGTATGTAAACAATCAAACCATTTTTCCTTTTTCTTCTTGGTTTCACAGAAAATGCTACATAACTATCATTATTTTAAGAGATGTGAAATATATGAGCACAAAGCGGATTATGCTTGAAATGTCAAATATATGAGCACAAAGCGGATTAAGCGGATTATCTTTGTTAAAAGAAGCATGTGTTAAGCTAGCTATTCAAAGTTTCCATTTACTTCTCTTGTGTTCTGATATGTTCATTGCATCACCTGCTCCAATGTCGACCTAAATAGAGTTTATGTTTTTGAATTATATAGGAAAAGTGATGTTCTTTGCGTTCATTAACCATTTGCATTTTAGCTAGAAGTTAAGAATAAAGGGTAAACGATCCATTTCTCCACGAAAACTATCGTATCCAGCCAGATGTCTTCCAAACTATGTCTTATGTATATATTCCCACGAAAGAAAAGTTAAAAACGTAAATCCCATGAAAAAAAGTTCCACGCTTATATTTCCATGAAATAAAAGTTCGAAACGCTTTGTAGCTAGCTATGGGTGAAGGAGAAGACGCATGAGAGGTTTCTTCTCTTTCCGTGAGAAACCTCTCCTGCGTCAAAGATGTCGATGTGCTTTGACGACGTGCAGCAAGCAATCGCCGCGGATCAGGACGCATGGAGATCTGACGGCGGCGAGGAGAACCCGGAGAACGGCGAGTTGGATCGGCTCCTCTGCCATAGCACCGACCTTGGAGACGGCATTGACGAGCTTGAAGAGGACGGGATCTTGCCGGGAGGACTAGATCTCGCCGCGGAGGATCGAGAGAGAGAAGAGCTTGAAGGCGCAATCGAGAGCAGGCTCGGCCACCTTGGAATAAGCTTAATCACAATCTCTCTCTTTTTGTCTCTCTCTCTCTAGCTTTGAGATCACTTTTTTTAGTGTTTTGGATTTGGTTTAATGGGTATGTGAGAAGAAGAAATATCGAAGCGAAAGGCATCTCTTTTATCTTATGCGTCTAGTTTCTGTAATTCGGATCTCATGATTTGAGTTTCTTCAAGCAACAACAATAAGCAAAAAACGAAGAAAACAAAAAATTGAATTCGCGATAGATCATAGAAAAGATTTATGTTGGATTCGACATTGGAATCACATGAAGTGTTCTTGGGGATTTTGTGGGTTTTTGGGTCGGGTAGTGTGTCGGATCGGGTTTTAGTTTGGATCAGGTTTTTTCGGTTTAGTTTCAGAGTTTGATGGTTTACTCACGAGTTTAGAGCACAAATCATCAAAACCGACATTTGTGGGGATATAAGCCTATAATTTTTTTCGGGGGGATTTACATCTTTAACTTTCCTTTCGTGGGGATATATACAGAGGGTATAGTTTGAGAGACATTTGGCTGGATACGATAGTTCTCGTGGAGAAATATATCNAACCAATGATAAAAAAGATTACAAAATATAAATGGTCAAAAATAAATATAAAAACTTTAATTTTGCATTGAAAATGTAAAACATCAATTAAAATGAAACAAATTTTTTTTGCTTAAACATCAACTATTATGAATCAGAGAGAGTATTAATTAGAAAGAAATTTTTTGTTTAGTGTATTAATAAAGGATAATATATATTTTTTATTAATTTTTTTAATATGTGTGATAACGATTAACAAAGTTAAAATCAGAAAGTGGAAACTAAGTAAGCTTCTTTTGGGGAAACTAATCAAAATAGGGACGTAGTTAGGCCTCTTATTGCATGCAACTGGGTAACAATAGCGATCTTGCTACCTAAATGTGAGATTTCACCATTGTCTCGAGTTATTTACGCTCTATAACACATTTTCAAACTATATTTACAAGATATAACACATTATGTAACTCTAGCACTTTGACCACATTTTAGTAGGTGAAAATACATGAATGCCTTTCTGGTAAATCAAAATTTACAATAAACCCTTTTTCTCTTTCTCTTTTTCTTCGCGTGTACATGATAATGTGGATCAAATGTCGTGGACGGAATGAAATATTAAAGATGTGAGAGAAAATAATTATTTTCTCCCATATGTTTTGTTTTGTATTTTTCTATAAAAAAACATTTTTTTGGTTAGAATGAATTATAATTATATTTTGTCATTATTTTAAGATCAATTTTACTATATTTTAGGTGTCAAACAAGAATTTAAAAAAAAAAAAAAAAAAAATCAGAAGTCTAATTAGAAATCAATTTGAATGATGAGTTGTGGACAATGTAATATGGACATATGAATATGGACATAATTGTGTGGACAATGTTTCATTGACATATCAACGTGGATAAACATTTTACACAAATATCAATTAAAATTGGTACACATAAACATGTCCACTGTAGTGATTATCTGTGTTATTGTTCTCAAAATTCGCTACAACGAGAATAGACAGATTTTCATGGACAAATAATGAATCAATAGTATTGTGGACAAGTTAGCATTTATCATGGACAAAACATGGGTGTCCATTTAGTATTGAACATTAGTATTAAACATTAGTATTAAACAAATGTTTAATATAATATGGACATATAGACGTTGACATGATCGCGTGGACAGTGTTCCATTGACATATCAACGTGGATAAACATTTTACACAAATATCAATTAATGTCCACGTCCAAATATCAATTTTTCAAACGTGGATAAATATTTAACATCCACGTACTGATTATCTTTGTTACAAACAATGTACACAAATATCAAGTTTTTCATGGAAAAATAATGAATCAATAGTATCGTGGACATGTTAGTATTTGTCATGGACAAAACATGTGTGTCTATTTAGTATTGAACATTAATATTAAACAAATGTTTAATGTAATATGAACATATGGACGTAGACGTGAACATGATCACGTGGACAGTGTTCCATTGACATATCAACGTGAACATTTTTTCATGGACAAATAATGAATCAATAGTATCGTGGACATGTTAGCATTTATCATGGACAACATGTATGTCAATTTAGTATTGCACATTAGTATTAAACAAATGTTTAATGTAATATGGACGTGGACAATGTTCCATTGACATAAGTGGACAATGTTCCATTGACATGTCCACGCCCATATGTCCATATTACATTGTACACGTCGCATCATTCAAATGGATTTTTAATTAGACTTCTAATTTTTTATATATATATATTTTTGAAAATTCTTTTTTGACACCTAAATTATAGTAAAATGGATCTTAAAATATGACAAAATATAATTATAATTCATTCTAACAAAAAAATTGTTTTTTGTCATTCACAAATATAGAAAAATACAAAACAAAACAGAAAGGGGAAAATAATTATTTTCTCTCAAATCTTTAGTCTCTCACCCGTCCACGACATTTGCATTCACATTATCATGTACACGCGAAAAATAGAGAAAGAAATAAAATATGTATTGTAATTTTTGATTTACCACAAAGACACTACTGTCTTTTTACCTACTAACATTTGGTCAAAGTGCTATAATTACATAATGTGTTATTTTTTGTAAATACACTTTGCTAATGTGTTATAGAGTGTAAGTCACTCATGTCTCTTTCACATTTTTCTCTTCCAGACAAGACATCCCTCTCCCATCTTTATTTTTTAAAAATATTATATTCCATTACTGTTCTTTTACATACTTAAAATTTTTAAAAACATCTAGAAACAAATGTGATACTGCAAAATTGAGTTCAAAATATAGAACTGTCTAGCTTTAGCATTTTTTAGGTAGTTAAAAACATATCACACAACTAATAAACTTTTATAAGTCATAAATTTTAAGAGTTTTTTCTTAAGATAAAAGATATAAAAATTATTGATTCATCATCAACGCATAATATAATTTTTTGAGTACACGTATATATAAACCGTTTTTTTGTTCAACTGAGATAATCCGTTATGTTAAGTAATATAGTTGTTAACAACGAAAAATAATTTTTTAAAAAAACAACGAAAAATAATTCTTATTATATTCAACCGGTATATTAAATTATTAAAGGGTAACAAATTTGGTATTCTAAAAAAAAAAAAAAACTCAAATTTGTAAATGTCATAGTTATATCGAGAATATAGGCATCCGCCTTGGTGGGCTTCTAATTTAACTCTAGTTTTTCGACGTGTGTGGGCTTTTGGTTTTAGGCCCATAGATAATTAACTACTAAGCATAGTCCGAAGCGTTGAGTTTGAAAGTCAAAGACTAGTAGTACTTGATTGCGAATATGTTAAGTCGGAGAGAGGCATGGTTCATGATAGCCAGTTGTTAAGTAGTATGATTTTTTAGCATTAGATTTTAATTATAGTAATAAACAAAATGAGTTTTTTATTTAGAAGCCAGAAATGAAATCCGGCTACCAGTATTTTTAATGGCTATAAGTATAACTTGCTATATATACCCCACTCAAACATATATTTGTGTACCTACTTAATATTTTTTATTATTTTTGTTATTGTGAATGTCATTGTGTTTAATGGCAAGATGCATACCATATACGCTGTTATCTTGAAAGAAGCTAGAAGAAACTTTAATGTAATTAGTTGTTTATTTGAATATAGCGGTGAATGGTTGAAGGTTAGTATATCCGTAATGTTGATCTTAAATGATAATCGAGGAGATTTGAGTGTTAATATATGAACGGGGGCGAGATTTCCGTAATTAGAACGAATTCAACTAATGTTCGGGACAGGTCGGATGACAAAAGATAGGTCAGGAAAAGATGACGAACAGGTCGGTGACCATTTTTGAAGAGAGAATTATCAAAGAAATACAAGTGATGAAAGAGAGTCCTCTATTTCGAAGAGAGTTCGGGGGCTCTTTCATAAGTACCCGCTAAGAGGTATTTATAGCATGGGCGGTGCAGTTGTTTCCCGTATTTCCGGGGTGACGTGGTGCTGGGAGCACCTTTTACGGGTAAGGTACCTCGAGGTACGTGCCCCGGTTTCTGCGGTGGGTAGGTTATAATGGGCTTGATGTTGACTGCTACGTGGGTGGGGCACCGTTCACGAACTACCCTCCACGTGTCGTCAATCCCCAGCTCTCTGCGCAAGATCGGCGGGCTGTTGGCTCGAGCTCGGTGGGCCATCCCTGGTCAAATATGTTGACTTTTAGCTGGGCTTTGACCGAGTGAGCCTTATTTGCTGAGATGGGCCTAGCTAAACTGGGGGTGCTAAGCCCACCTCCAACAATTGCCCCCCCCCCCAGTTCGGTGTCAGGAGACGTGGTGAGTGCACCGAAATTAACTTTTCGTCAGCTCGGCGCATCTCAGATCGGTTTCCAAGATTCTAGGGTTGACTGTTGGGACTCGTTTTAGGCGGGAGTAACCGATTACACGTGTTGGGTTTCCCGCCAGGATCGGGGAATGTCCGCGCGTACTGGCCACGCGTTGGAGTGTGAGACGTTTCGCGTTTTTCGAAGCGGTTTCCCTTTCCTGCGCGTGGATGTCGAAGAGACGCCATCATTAGGGTTTTTTGGAAATCGTGCCCTTTTTCCACGTGTTGAGCCGTCGCTTCCTCTTCTTCCCCTTCTCTTATTTGAACATTCTTTCTCCTTTCTTCCTTCTTTTACTCTTCTGCGCGCAGATTTAAGGTAACCTCCTTCTTTTCTGGAAAAAATTTGTTTGTGCTTTCTCTTAAGGTTCTTCGAGATTACGGGTCGGGTTATCGGAAGCTTTTCTCTAGTTTTGCGTGATGGCGTCGATATTTCGAGGGATTAGGGCCGAATCTAGCGCTGAATCGGCATCTCTTTCTGACCGTGGCGATTCGCCGGCGGGAAATTCTTCGCCGAACGACGGTTTTGAGCGTACCTCTTCTCCGTGTCGTGGTAATGAAGCCAAGGCGCAGTCTGTTCCGTCGACTTCGGGATCTGCTCCGTCGGTTTCGGTGGCTCGCCAGGGGAGATTAATGGGTAGAGGGCGTTCCTCCGGTGGTCGCGGCATCGATCAGGGTCGCGGCGTCGACCAGGGTCGCGGCACCGATCAGGGTCGCGGCACTGCTCAGGGTGGCCGAAGAGGTGGAAGAACTGGAAGGGTTCGAAAACCTAAGGTTCTGAAACCCCCTCCGGCTTCTTATGATCAGGGAGGCTCACCGACCTGGAGCACCCCGGAGACTCTTGCGAGTTTGGTGTCTAAGTGTGGCTTCCCTAGATCCGCCGAGCTCCGCCTTCCCGGGCCGGAGGAGCGTCAATGGAATCCTCCAAAGGGTTTCGTCTGCTTGTGTGAGAGTTTCTTCACAAAATGCGGGCTGCGTCTCCCCCTTCCCGACCTGTTCGTTGTGTATTGCAAGAGGTGGGGGTTGGCCTTTTCCCAGATCTGTCCATCCACAATTCAAGGCATGGTAGTGATGCTGACTCTTGGGTGGGAATGCGATATGGTGGTGACTCCCCGCATGTTTGAGGACCTTACTTTCCAGAAGGGTAATCCTGCCTACCTGGGGACATACTATGCCTCCTTCAAGCCTAAGGTGGACCTTATTGAAGATAAGCTGAGTAAGGTCGACCACTGGTCCCGTAGCTACTTCTTCGTCCGTGCTACCGAGGCAGTTGGTCTTGATCCGACGGGCATATACCCCATTGATTGGAATTTTTCCCCGGGTATGAGCTATTAGGTCGCGTTATATGTCTTCCTTTTATTTTGACTGACGCCGAGCTGTTTTGTTTTTAGGTTCGCATACTGTCGGTGCCAAGTTGTCCGATTACGCCGGTGTTCTAGCGGTGCTTAGGTCGCGGACTCCGAGAGATTCGAAATCCTTCACCCCGGAGAGAGTCTCTATAGCGATGGCTGGTAGGTTGTTGACCCCTTTTTTTATTTATATATATATATTTTTTTTTTGATGATTTGTTGTGAATAGGTCGTTCAAGGTTTGGTATCCCGTCCTACTCGGATTCCTTCATTGCACATCCTTCTCCGTCTGTGGAGGAGACAAACCTGCAAGTGGCGCCACGAGCTGAGGCGTCCACGGCAGTTCTAAAGAAGAGGACGGGTGAGGGTAAGGGCAAGAAAGTGTCTAAGAAGAGAAGGACTGATGAGGTGGGGTCTTCTTCTTCAGGTCGGGTCGGTGTACCTAGTGGTCAGCCGGCTATGGAGGTGGAGTCCTCTTAGTTAGGTCGGGAGGATATGGGGGAGGGTCATGGTACCGACCTGCCGGAAGATGCAGTTGGTGCGGTGTCTGGTGGGTATGGGACCGACGTGCCCATTGGTCGGGAGGACGAAGCGGTCGAGGACCGGGTGCCCGGCACGGTCGTTGAGGATGGTCAGGCTGAAGTGCCTGAAGCTGTTGATGTCGGTGGTGAGCCCCAGGAGTCTGAGGCTAAGGATGAGCCCGAGGTCCCTGGTGATGGGGGTGGTAGTGATGAGGAGCCGGTGGATCATAGCTTCGACTTCAGCTATGAGCGGGGTGACGTGCCCTTCGTACATGACAAGGAAGCATGTGTCGAACTGGTCTATGCGGCCACGCTTGGGAGGAGGCCCCTTCTTTTCCCTGTTCTGGAGATGGCAGAGTCTGACGCCTTTCATAGTACATCCCGCTCCTTAGTTCGGGTGAGTTTATTTGATGTTATAATTTTTTTTTTTTTTTTTTTTTTTTGAATTTGTTCGTTTCTGCAGACGATGGTCAATTTGGCCACCCTAGGTGAACGGTATGAGAGGCGCGTCGTCGAGCAGGAGCGTGTGATCGAGCGTATGAAGCTGCGTACCGAGGTGGGTGAGGCGGAGTTGACGGCCGCTCTCCGCGAGGCTAGGAAGGCTTTGAAGGATGAGAAGGCCCGGTCTGCTGCTCTGGAATAGTCTATGGGGCAGGTACGGGCGCGTGCGATGGAGGCGGATCCGGCGCTCATCGAGCTGTAATCGGAGAGGGCGCGATCAACCGCTCTAGAGGATGAGCTTGTAGTCGCGAAAGTGGAGTACGCGAAGGTTTGCGCGGAGCGGGAAGCGTTTCGATCTAAGGTCGTATGGTTGGAGGGTGCCATTGAGCGGGAAAAGGTGGCCGTTGCCAAGGAGAATGATCGGGTCAAAAGGAAATGGGCGGCTCGGAATCAAAAGTGGAGAAGGTTCGTGCCCATTTGGCTGGTCGGGACCTGGCCTTGCCCACGCACCTGTTGCTTAGCCAGGTGGTCGGTACGCGGCAATGCTTTGAGAGGATGGAACGCGAGGACAGCTTGGCGGTGCCGTCGTACCGGTACGCGAAGCTGAGGGAAGACGAGGCGAAATTTGAGGCCGAGCTGGATCAGATCGCCTACCCAGATTTGACCCCGGAAGATTTGGAAGTTCCTTCCGATCGCACCCCGGATGTCCAGCCTCAGCAGGTCCTGCCCGACCATCCCCTGCCGGCCTCGACTTCCTCCCTAGGGGCGTCGACTACAGCCCCGGGAACTGCTCAGGCTGAGGATGCTGTGTTGCCCGTTCAGATCGGGATCTTGGAAGATCCGTTGGACACGAACCAACCACCCCGGGGTGAGGACGTCACGAATGTGAGGAGGGTGAGCCCGGATGAGATGGTTAGTACCTGTGTTGACGGGGTTTAGGTTTTTTTTTTTTTTTTCTTTGTAGGACGTGGTGCCGTTATGTACTCTGGCGTAGTACCATTTTCTTTATGAATGGTTGTTTATGCGAAATGTTTGCTCAGTTTATTCTGTAAGGGTTTGGTACGAGCGGAGCTCGGTTTGAAACACTTGAAGCTTGTGTTTTTTCTTTTTGTGCGAGAGTCGGCTTAAGACACTTAGAGCTTTGTCTTTCTTTTGATGCGAGGGGCGAGCTCGGCTTAAGACACTTAGAGCTTGTGTGTCTTTCCTTTGATGCGAGGGGCGAGCTCGGCTTAAGACACTTAGAGCTTGTGTGCCGTAGGAGTGCGAGCTGTGAGCTCGGTTTTAGCACTTAGAGCTGTTTTGCTGAGCCCGGGGGCTTAATGATATTTTATTAGATTTATAGCTGCACCCTGGTCAGGGGTTGCCTACGTACCCTTTAGTAGAAGGGATCAAGCCAATCGTAGTTCGGTTGATTACAATGATAAAGGAGAGAGGAGCCCGGGGGCCTAGTAGTAGTATCGTTTTAGGTTCATTGAGTTCCATGAGCGCGGGATTGCGTCGCCATTCATTGTGGCTAGTTCGTATACCCCAGGTTTGACGATCTTGGATATGAGGTAGGGGCCTTCCCAGTTAGCGTCGAGCTTGCCCGCGTTTAGTTCGGCCGTATTTTCGAAGACCCTTCGTAGCACCAGGTCGCCTTCGGTGAAAAACCGGCCCTTAACCTTTTTGTTGTAGTACTGGGAGGCTAGCTGCTAGTAATTCTGGATGCGGAGTAGGGATTGATCGCGTTGCTCCTCGAGGAACTCGAGCTCTTCTAAGAGTATGGCGTCGTTCAGGTCGGTACGCTGTGCGAGCATAGCGCACCGGAGGGTAGGAATTCCGACCTCGGAGGGGGCCATTGCTTCTATGCCGTGGGATAGGCTAAAAGGTGTGCGATTTGTAGCCGTCCTTGGTGTTGTGCGGTGGGACCAGAGGACTCCGTCTAGCTCGTCGGCCCAAAGACCTTTCTTATCGTCCAAGCGTTTTTTGAGGCCATCGAGGAGGGTTTTATTTGTTGCCTCTGCTTTCCCATTGCCTTGTGGGTACCTCGGGGTGGACTTGCTTAACCTGATCTTCCATTTCGCGCAGAAATCTTCGAATAGGACCGATGTGAACTGGGCGCCATTGTCTGTCACAATCTCGTATGGCAGGCCGTGGCGACAGATGATGAATTTCCAAACGAATTTACGGACGTCTTCCGCCGTGATCTTTGCATAGGCCTCGGCCTCGACCCACTTTCTGAAGTACTCAGTCATTACCATGAGGAAACGCTTTTGACGAGATCGGGGTAGAGGGTCTACTATGTCCATGGCCCATCGCATGAATGGGTAGGGTGCCGACGATGTGGTGAGGAGTTCGGTGGGAGAGTGGATAACCGGGCCGTGACGCTGGCACTTTTCACACCGGGCTGCAAACTTGTCACAGTCCCGAAGCATTGTTGGCCAATAGTGGCCTTAGTTTCGGATTCGCAGGGCAAGAGCGCGACCGCTAGAATGGTTTCCGCCTGCTCATTCGTGCATATCTTTCATCACGTCGATGGTTTCAAGGCCATGGAGACAGTTGAGTAGGGTTCCAGTTGCGCTCCAACGGAACAGTTTCCCGTCGTGGGTGTGGTATTTCGCGCATTTCTTTTTCAGGCGACGGGCTGCCCAGCGATCTGTCGGGATGGTGCCATCCGTGATGTAGAACAGGATCTCGTCACGCCAGTCCGGTAGTTCGGGCTCATGGGGAGGAAGTGGTAGGTGATGGGGAGGAAGCTGGTCGTCGCCCAGGTCTTCGTTGGGGATGTTGATCAAGGAGATCCCCTTTGGTAGCTCGATGCTGGGGAAGTCGATGCTCTCGACGGGGATCCCGCGCCTTTGGGTTGGATCGGACGTGGAGGCTAACGCGGCGAGGGCGTCTACTGAAGTGTTTTCACACCGGAGAATTTTGGTGAGGGTGAATTCTGAGAATTCGGCTGCTAGGTCGTGGACTATCCTGAGGTACGAGTCCATGCGGTCGTTCTTGGCCTCATATTCTCCGTTGAATTGGTTGGAGACGAGCTGGGAGTCGCAATAAGCCTGGTTTTTCCTTACCCCGATCGCTTTTGCTAGGCGTAACCCGGCGATCAGAGCTTCATACTCCGCTTCATTGTTTGATGCTGGGAAGGCCAGGCAGAAGGACTGTTCCAGAACTTCGTTGGTCGGTGATTCCAAGCGAATGCCGAAGCCGGAACCATGCTTTGAGGCCGAGCCGTCGACGTGCAAACTCCATTTTTTGGGGGGTTCTTCGCCTGCCAGATCGGGCGCGAGTTCGACTAGAAAATCGGTCAAGACTTGAGATTTTGCCGCGGTGCGTCCTCGGTATTCGATCTCGTATTCACTGAGCTCGACTGCCCATTTCATCATTCTCCCAGAGCGGTTCGGGCTGTAGAGGATGCTTCGGAGGGGGTACGTGCTTAAAACGGCGACCGTATGCGATTGAAAGTATGGTCGGAGTTTCCGGGCGACAACGACTACCGCGAGGGCGAGTTTCTCTAGCGTCGAATACCTGCTTTCTGCACCGTCCAGCGATTTGCTGATGTAGAAGATAGGCTTTTGAATGTCCCGATCTTCTCGTACTAGTACTCCGTTGATAGCCGCTATGGATACGGCGATGTAGAGATAAAGGGTTTCCCCTTCTTCGGGCTTAGCCAGGACGTGAGGAGTAGATATGTATGCTTTTAGCTGCTGGAGGGCCTCCTCTCATTTGTCGTCCCATTCGAACCGCTTGTTGGCGCGGAGCAGTTGGTAGAATGGTAGACATTTATCGGTTGAACGGGAGATGAACCGGCTGAGTGTGGCGATCCTTCCAGTGAGCCGTTGGACTTGACACGTGTTCTCTGGGGGATTTGAGGTCGATGATGGCATGGATCTGCTTGGGGTTAGCCTCGATCCCGCGCTGTGTGACGATATATCCGAGGAATTCGCCCGACGTAACGCCGAAGGAGCATTTGGCGGGATTCAGCTTCATGTCGTACTCGTTTAGAGTCTGGAAGCAGGATTTGAGATGACCGACGTGGTCGTCTGCTACCAAGGACTTCACTAGCATGTCGTCGATATATACTTCCATGGTGCGGCCGATCTGGTCGGCGAACATTTTGTTTACGAGCCGTTGGTAGGTTGCACCGGCATTCTTCAGCCCGAATGGCATGACCTTATAACAATCGGTCCCACGGTCCGTGATGAAAGCCGTTTTCTCCTGGTCCTCCGGATGCATGGGGATCTGATTGTACCCCGAGAAGGCGTCCATGAAGGAAAACAGCTCGTTACCCGTCGTGGCCTCCACGACCTGATCGATTCTGGGGAGTGGGAAGCAGTCCTTGGGGCAGGCTTTATTGAGGTCAGTGAAATCTACGCAGACCCTCCACTTCCCATTTTTCTTTTTGACGACTATCGGGTTGGCTAGCCATTCGGGGTATCTGACCTCGGTGATTGAACCAGTCGCAGTCAGCTTTTCAATTTCATCATTGACGGCCTGCGCGCGTTCGGGTCCGAGCTTTCTCCGCTTTTGCTTTATTGGTCTGAAGGTCGGGTCAATGTTGAGCTCGTGGCTGCATACTGCTGGGTCGATGCCGGGCATGTCGCTTGTCGACCAGGCGAAGGTGGAAACAATCTGTTCCAAGAATTTGACCAGCTCTTCTCTGATGCTACCCTTGAGGTCTGCACCGATCCCGACGCAGCGAGTATGGTCGCGTGGATCGATGTTGACTTGTGTGACCAGGTCTCGGCCCGGGACGTCCTGGTGGTTCGGTTCGCCCGGAAGCTGTGCTTCGACGAAGAGGCATGTCGGCGTGGTGTTGCGAAGTTTGTGCTCGATGGCGAAGCAAGCGCGTGAAACCTTTTGGTTGCTCCGGAGAGTATATGTCCCGGCCTGGTTGGGGAATTTGAGACACTGGTGGTACGTCGATGTGACCGCTTTCATTGAATGCAGCCAGGGGGTCCCGAGAATAATGTTGTAGATCAGGACGGTATCGATGATTACGAACTTGACAATTTTAGTGACCCGGCCTACATAGACCGGTAGGTCGACGGTGCCGATTCCCATGGTGGTCTCCCCGACGAAGCCGGTCAGCGGGGTGACGGCTGGTTTGACTTCGGCTCCTTGCAGGTTCATTCTGGCCAGGGTATCTTTGAAGATAAGGTTGACCGAGCTGCCTGTGTCGCAGTCGGCTACGCGGATCTGTACGACGAGGGGGTCGTTGTGAGGTTTATGGACCCTGGCAACATCGGCTTCGGTAAAGATAACCCCTTTTCCGCTTGTGTCTTGCACGCTTTTGTCATAACCGGAGTTCCACTTTAAGGAGGCGGCAGTCCTTCTCTCATGTAGCTTGATATACCGCACCGAGTCGTTGCACGATAGAAGTCCTCCCATGATCATTCCGACCGTCGTTCGCGCTGGGGGAGGGGACCTTGCTTCTTCCCGGTTTCGAGAGGGAGATCGGTGACGACGGTCATCGTTTCGGCCGCGGTTGTCGGTCTCGGCTAGGTTGTCTTCACGACCTCGTCTGTCAGGCTACTGCTGTCGATTGCCATCTCGTGCTCGCGGGAGCAGCTGCTCGGGCACATGGATCTTTCCTTTCTGGTATTGGTCTAGGAGGGCTTCTTGGAGTTTGCGGCAATGCGAGGTGGGGTGTCATCTTCTCTGGTGGAATTCGCAGAAGGCTGCCTTGTCTTGTTGCTCTTGTGCTCGTGGCTCTTTGGCTTTTGATTCGTCGGACCGCTGACCCTTTTGATCCAGTTCGCGCGTCCATTTTTTCCATGGCATTTTTAGCTCGGGATCGGAGAATCGAGCGGGGTCGTGCATGTGGAATACGGCCGGTGGTTCGTTGACGAGGAACGTGGCGGTTTGCTTGCCTTTACTGCCTTGATACTCGTCGTCGTAGTGCTGCCGAGGTTCCTGATATCCGTCCTGTGATTTGTCCTTCTGGGCCGGAGCCTTTTGCACGGTATGCCTTTTCGAGAACGCTGCTCTTTCCTCCTCGAGCTCAATATAAAGCCCGGCGCGGTGCAAGGCATCCTCTAGTGAGCGCGGCCTATTGAGTGTTATTTCGTCCTTGAATGCCGATTCAATTCAGAGGCCGTTCCTTAGGGCGGGGAGTGCGGATTCGTCTGTCACATTGCTTTGCGAGGCCGTCGGCGCTGGATGCAGACTGTTTGATGTACATGGAGTAATGTTTGAGGAAGGCGGTAGAGAGATCCCCGAAGTTATCGATGGAATGCGTATCCAGCCTGGAAAACCATGTCAGGGCGGAGCCGGTAAGATTTTCCACGAAAAGCTGGCAGTAGTCGGCTTCACGTTCTCCTTGGGTGAAATGGGCGCGCCCCATGGCGATGGTGAAGGCCGTTAGATGCTGCGTTGGATCCGTGCTGCCCACGTACGGTGGAAGCTTGAGTTTGCCGAAATGTCTGAACGGGATGGATGCGATTCGACGAGTGAACGGCGTGTTCTGCGTTTCTCTTAAGACGCGGTCAATTTCTGGGGCCGAGCTGGTGGCCTGATGGACTTTGGAGGTCATTGCGCGAATCATTTCTTTCATGGCCTCGAGTTCGGCATCTCTGGCGCCCGGGGAGCCGTCTACCGTGGGGGCGAATCATCGGGTTACTCCGGACTCTGACGGTGACTCTCCAAATAAGTTCCTTTGGAGGTGCAGAATTCCCTCCCGCGAAGTCGGTTCTCGGATTTGATCAGCCGGGGATTCGGGATTGTATGGTCGGTCGCTACGGGCTGCGAGCTCGGCAAATCGACGGTTGGTAACACGTGTTAACTCATCCATGTTGGCGAGCAAGGTGTGTACTACGGCGGATAGAGCGAGCTGGTCTTCCGGTAACTGGGACGGATTCTGGTGCTGCGGGCGGAGTTGGATGTTGGCAAGGAATCACGAGGGGCTGACTTGGAGGAGCTTTTTCGTGAATCAGGGCTTGAGCCGGGGTAGCTTGTCCTGATGGCGGTTGATCTATCGTCGGAGGCGGCGGTAGCGCTTTCGAAGTTGGTGGGTCCGTCATTGAATTTGTTGTTGAGTCCGCTCTTTGCGTATAGAAAATCTCTAAACACCCCTCCCTGGAGCGCCAATTGTTGATCTTAAATGATCACTGAAGAGATTTGAGTGTTAATATATGAAAGGGGGCGAGATTTCCGTAATTAGAACGAATTGAACTAATGTTCGGGACAGGTCGGGTGACAAAAGATAGGTCAGTGACCATTTTTGAAGAGAGAATTATCAAAGAAATACAAGTGATGAAAGAGAGTCCTCTATTTCGAAGAAAGTTCGGGGGCTCTTTCATAAGTACCCGCTAAGAGGTATTTATAGCATGGGCGGTGCAGCTGTTTCCCGTATTTCCGGGGTGACGTGGCCCTGGGAGTGCCTTTTACGGGTAAGGTACCTCGAGGTATGCACCCCGGTTTCTGCGGTGGGTAGGTTATAATGGGCTTGATGTTGACTGCTACGTGGGTGGGGCACCGTTCACGAACTATCCTCCACGTGTCATCAATCCCCAGCTCTCTGCGCAAGATCGGCGGGCTGTCGGCTCGAGCTCGGTGGGCCATCCCTGATCAAATATGTTGACTTTTAGCTGGGATTTGACCGAATTGACCTTATTTGCTGAGATGGACCTAGCTAAACTGGGGGTACTAAGCCCACCTCCAACACGTAAAATGAATTGATTCAACGTTCACTTGTATTTGTATTAACATGTGCCCCTGCTTTATAAAGAAAGAGGTAAATATTAACCAACTAGTTGACAAAACATTAAATCAAATACAAATGAGATGCATGATACGTCAACAAACTCATCAAACCATTCTTTCGAATATGTACCTAAAGAATTAAAGTAAAAATGTTGGCATTATACACGCTTGTGGTTATGCAAATCAACTACTAGTTCTAGGGGAGTACCATGTGATTATAACGTGATCCCACATAATCAAATACTATTAATTACATTAAAAACATTATCTCAAGTAATCTTCTCTCTCAGACCCAAAAAGAAGAAGTAATCTTCTGCCTATTTTGCATCACTATTTATTACCCTGTCCGCTTCATAGTACCTCTCGACATTCATTTTCGAGCAAAAGTATATAGAGATAATGGCTGTCAATTTCGAGGACCAAACCACCTTGTTCAACTTCGTGGTCAAACAAGGTAACGGCGTGAAGGGTCTGATAGACTCAGGCATGACTTGTGTTCCACAGCCTTTCGTCCAACCGCTCTCTGAGCGAATCGCGACCCCAAACGTCCGTACGTGTGAGGCTGCCCAGCCAATTGATATTTCCCAGCTAGACGGTCCACATCACAAGGAGGTGGCCAAACAGATCGTTGAAGCTGCCGAGACGCTTGGCTTCTTCCAGGTAAGTAATGGCCGAAACATAGCATTTAGTTGGTGTAGAAGATTTTTTTTTCCCTTGCAATATAGCTAACCAAAACCAAAAAAGAAAGAAGCAATATATGCTTGTAATCTATGTAAATTTGACCCGGGCGCTAACGTTAGATATCTTAAATACTACCCCCAAAAAAAAAAAGTAGATTCATGAGTATATTTATCAATCTCTTACAAATGCACGTTTAATAAGAGAATACTATCATTTGAGGAATAAATGCAAATGGCAGGTGGTGAACCATGGTGTTTCGGTGGAGCTGCTTGAATTGCTAAAAACGTCGGCTCATGAGTTTTTCGCACAACCTCCTGAGAAAAAAGCGATTTACCTAAAAGATCAAGTGAGCCCAAGCAAGCTAGTTAAGTACGGAACGAGCTTCGTGCCAGAGAAGGAGAAGGCCATTGAGTGGAAGGATTATGTAAGCATGCTTTACACCAATGACCGTGAGGCTCTTCAACACTGGCCTCGACCATGCAGGTAGTTATATATATGAATAAAATCTATATTGATATAAGCATATCAAATTTGTTGTGCTATAGAAATGGAGTGTATTATATTGGGAAGCTCACATATCTCAAGTTTGATGGAACTAAAAGTAATATATAAAATGTATGGAATATATAATTCATTAATTGCCAATTAATTTTCGATTATAAAATTAACAATATATGTATACGTGTGTGACAGAGACGTGGCACTCGAGTTCCTAAAATCTTCAATGGAAATGGTGAAAAGGGTAGTTGAAGTTCTGATGGAGAATGTAGGAGTGAGACTAGAAGAAGAGAGAATGAATGGTTTAATGGGAACCAAGATGGTCAACATGAACTATTATCCAACCTGTCCCAGCCCCGAGCTGACCATCGGTGTTGGTCGTCACTCCGACATGGGAATGTTGACCGTTTTATTACAAGATGGCATTGGTGGTCTCTACGTTAAACTAGACAACGGTGAATGGGCCGAGATCCCTCCTCTCGACGGAGCTTTGGTCATCAACGTCGGCGACACTTTGCAAGTTCGTTAAAACAAATTGATACTAAATGGATTGACTTACGTACTGTACTAGATTTATCTTTGTTTGTGATATTCTAATACAGTATTTAAAACTGATTTATAGATTCTGAGCAATGGGAGGTACAAAAGCGCTGAGCATAGGGTTCGAACCACAAACATCGGATCGAGAGTCTCTGTACCCATTTTCACGGCACCTAATCCCTCAGAGAAGATCGGTCCGTTGCCTGAAGTTGTGAAGCGTGACGGAGTGGCTCGTTACAAGGAGTTGTTGTTTCGAGACTACATGAATAACTTCTTCGGCCAACCACACGATGGTAAGAAATCTCTCGATTTCGCACGTGCCGATTGATACTAATCAGTTACCACGTTCAAAATCAACCACAATACTCGACGGCCGACGCTGTTTCCTTTTTATACTTGTTCGATCGATCCCAATGTTTTTATTTTGCTACAATCAAATATTAATAATGCCTTCGTGTGCACACTCAATAAACCTGGTGAGTCTTCATGAAAATTTAATGCATATTAGGTTGAATTTGAATGGCTGTTCTTTTAACCAAATTTTCAAAGTGCTAGAGTCTGACCTAACTAATGATTTTTTACTGCAATGATTTTATTTTTGTCAATTTCTGCAAGGATTTCCAATTTAAATATCGAGACTTTTCTTCTCATTTTTTTCAATTTTTTTAAAAAAATTTATTTCCATTTTTCATCTGGTTTTTAGGGAATAGTATGTTTTCGATCTATTTAGACGTACCGGGTCGTACACAAAATTTCGTTGACTATAAAAGAAGAAAGCTAACATTATGTTGAAAACTACACCGTTTTCGAAATATATGGTACAGTTTTGAAGAAAGTCGATGTGAGTTGTGACATAAGCGGTAAGGATTCAAGACTTTCAGTTGTGACATGAAACGTGTGCGTTTAATTAATGTAACCACTATGACGTTAGACGTTTGCGAAGTTTCAAAGCTCGTGCCATTGCTTCCTTCTTTAATTTTCCTTTTTGACATTTTCCTTCCTTTCTTAAAGAGTATCTAAACCTACTAATACTCTTCTTTTTTTTTTTTTTTTTGGTTAAAGAACATACATTTACTCATATCTGACCTAAATATTATTCCTTCCGTGTTATATTATTTGTCGTTTTATATTGTTTTACGTAAAATTTTTGTAAAGTGACTATATTAACCTCACAAATAACATCAATTTACAATCTTAATTATATTACATTTGTTTTTATTTTCTGTTTTAATTATTGCATTCGACCTCTTAGTATTCATATATTGGTTACTCTCCAACAATTATTGACTATGTTGGAAAGAGAAAGATAACTTATCAAATTATGAGAAGTGACTCTTGAGATATTCTCAAACGTAGATATTTAGTTAATTGATTTTTATATATTATGTTAGTTTGATTGAGGTTATATTTAGAAATTTTTTACAAAAGTCACAAAAACGAGAACGATAAGTATATATATATATATATTTTTTTTTAAATCTAAAACGATAAATAATATGAAACGGAGTGAGTAATATCATTAGATCATACCGTTTATTACGTACGGACAACATCAACTGTATGTGTATCACATTCACTCTAGCTAATCGCAAATCATATGGATTCATCTGTTACAAAGAATTAATCTAATTTTTACACGAAACAAGTTAAGACCTGAAAGTATAAATGTAATTTAACTTTCTTAAGTCAGTCTACGATCGGATTAAATCAACGACCCATTATGAATTTATGATTATACCAATTACCTCGATCGTCTCTTCCTCTAAATATCTAACCGTCTCTATACTAGATTAATTATCGCATTATTACATCATCGATTCATCGCATGTATTTTCTCTTTATCTCTCTCTCATTTGACGTCCCATTGCACGTATTCTTATAGTTACAAATTTCAATGCTTCTTATATTTTGGAGCATATATGAAAATGGGCCAAACTCTTGAAGTATATATATGATTAATATGTATACTTAAAACATATGTAGGTGTTCTGGTTTACTTTTCCACGATAATTTTTGTTTTTTCTCGTTCTAAGCATCGTATAAATGATAGATCAGTTGTCAAAAAAATTAAATTTAAATCAAACAAGGTTTATAATAGATGGGGAGGAAGATGTCCAACAAGAGCAACTTGGGGTCAACCATTGATGACTCTGGTTGAATTATCCTTTGACTTGACCAGCCGCTACGAATTGACTCTACAAATTGTAACAAACAAATAATTAGGGGAAATTATATATTCATTCAAATTTGAATGTTGTCCTTTTATGATCTATCATATGATTTAATAACAACTATCATACTAAATTACTGACTTTCGTTTTCACGGTTTCATTTTAAACTTCTCTTTTACATCAAAATTAGTTTAGTTAATATTGATTTTTTCGTTATACACTCCAAAGTGAAACATTTGCTTTGATCGCCAATTTTAAAGAATCAATATACATAGGTCATTTTGCCCAAAACCCAAAAAAAAAAAAAATTACTACTAAAATTTGTATTAAATTATTTCTAGCCCTATGAATTTCAAGGGTCGGCCATGCACTCCATTAAAATTAATTAAAGGTAAATGTTTGTGTTGGAGAATGGGTTCCTCTACCAAAAGCTTTTCTAAAGATGCGGTAAAGATTTGGACAAAAAAGTCAGAACCAACATTAGCTTGAATAGTTTTTTTTTGTTTTTGTTTTTCTCTAATGAGTTTTGACAATGAGCAGTGTATTAATGGGAAGCTCATCAGTGCAGTGGAAATTGCTGTTTTGAAATTAATAATTATGGTAGCATTATAGATATTAATTCCACTACTTTTTAGTCTTTACTTGCATGACGACACATTTCCACAGCTTTAAGCACGATTCTCCGATCGAGATTTAGTAGCCTCGCGGTTCGCAAATATAGTTACACTTACACCTATCAGTTATCACCACATTAGCTTGAATAGTTTTTTTTTGTTTTTGTTTTTCTCTAATGAGTTTTGACAATGAGCAGTGTATTAATGGGAAACTCATCAGTGCAGTGGAAATTGCTGTTTTGAAATTAATAATTATGGTAGCATTATAGATATTAATTCCACTACTTTTTAGTCTTTACTTGAAGACACATTTCCACAGCTTTAAGCACGATTCTCCGATCGAGATTTAGTAGCCGGTTTGCAAATATAGTTACACTTACACCTATCAGTTATCACCACAAGACAAAAATAAATCATCTAAGATATCGCCGTTTTTTTTTTGTTTCTTGAAAAACTTATCGTTTATATAACAAATTACTATAATAGAATGGGTATTTATTTAAAAATAATTAATTGCTGAGATATCAATGTTTAACCAGAAAGTCATTGTTGTTATATATAATTTTACATTACAGCAAAACAAAACTTTGAAATAGTACTTTGTATTTTTCTAACGAAAAATAAATTTGACCAATTCAAATAAAGTATATATAACTGTAATTTATTAAAAAGCGCCCATTCCTATAATTTTTGAACTTTCTGGTTGGGCATTATAGTGGGAAAATATCCAACAAGGTTTCCTGGTGGGAACTAAATCATTCTAATTTGAGTATAAGAACACATGTGAATTCTTTTTGCCCAAAAAAAACATGTGAACCCTTTTTTTCCTAGCTAGATAAATAAGTTAATAACTCAGAATAAGTTTGCTGGGGAATCAATTCCGTAGCTGTAGTTGACAAGGGACGAGTTTCTTATTTGATAAATTAGGTCAAATAGTTACATCTTGTGTTAAGAAGTGATTAACAATATATTTGCTCCATGTCCAAAATTAAGTTGAACTACAATAACCAGTAAAATCTTTCCGAGAAGTGAGAAAGGAGCTGAATGGTAATATTCGGTCTTAGTTAGGTGGCTTTGTCATTGTCAATTTCGAAGAAATTACCGAATAGAAAATGTAAACATTCATCGTGTTTTTTCTTTTGTTCATCTCTCCAAGTTAATTTTTCGAAACGAAGCGTACAAATCTTACCTTTACGAGCACAAAGTCGGGATTATGCGTTTCAAGTAATGATGATAAATAGATGTTTTCGTCGTGGCCGAGAATATAATATGCAAACAATAATGATGAGTCTAGAAGACATTTAATGTATGGAACATTGAATCCTCGTCAGACATTTTTGGAAGAGAAACACAAAATGTCAAAAGGTCAGTCCTCTCCTTAGCGTTTTCCTTGGCCTCTCTAATAAATGAAGGGTAAAAGCGTCATATTGGGTCCACGTATACGGATATGGACGCATTGATGCAGAAAAGACTAATTCTAAAATCTCAAGCCCGAACGACTTTTACCGGGTCGGATCATTGATTAAAATGGACCGATAAGTCAACAGAAATTACTTGACCGAATCGATCTTTGTTAAGAAACACAAACGACACAAGCTCTCTTTATATAATCTCAAGAAGATTCTTGTCTGCGAGTCATATAAGAGCAAAAGGAGGAAATAGTAAACCAAAGTCATGGAGGGGATGATGAGATCAAGGGACAAAAGAATGGAAGAAGAAGAAGAGGAACAAGTATTAGAGCTTCCAGGGTTTAGGTTTCATCCGACGGACGAGGAGCTTGTAGGGTTTTATCTCTCTAAAAAAGTACTCCTCAAGAAACCCAGCAAGATCGATGAGATCATTAGCCAAATCGATATCTATAAATTCGATCCTTGGGATCTTCCTCGTAAGTTTTTTACTCATTATTTATTTTGTTTCTTGTGCTCCAAACCTTGTAATTACATGTACATAACAGATATATTGTAGTGTATATATTTATTACAAAAAAGACAAGAAAAGAATAGACTTCGAATTCATGCATGTTTGTGTAGTAAAATTAACACATAAAATTGAAGTCATAAGCTAATGATCAAAGGTGTGTTTGTTTAAAGGGTCGAGGAATACGGAAAAGGAGAGCTACTTCTTCTGCAAGAGAGGAAGAAAGTATAGAAACAGCATAAGACCGAACCGGGTGACTGGTTCCGGTTTCTGGAAAGCCACAGGTATCGACAAGCCTGTCTATTCCGATGGATCCAGCAAAGCCGTGATCGGTCTAAAGAAGACACTCGTTTATTACCTTGGAAGCGCCGGGAAAGGAACCAAGACAGATTGGATGATGCACGAGTTTCGTCTCCCCACAGCCAATGACACCATCCCTGGTGGCTCCACCCCCCTTAACCCTACTTCCTCTTCTTTGCTACATGCTGTAAGTTTGTAACCTACTCGATCATGATCATATATCTATTATGGGTTGGTCACTGTGAACGCTTTAAATGACTACTCAGCTATTGGAGATTAGTCCAAGTTTCGGTTTCATGATCGCTCGGTTATCCGAAAATAAATCATGATTGATTAATATGATGATACAATTGCAGGAAGTGTGGACGTTGTGCCGGATATTCAAGAGAAATGTGTCTAGTCGAAAATACACTCCGGACTGGAGAGAATTAGCAGGTGGGAAACGCGTGAAGCCGCAACAATCCAATTATCAAGAAGCTTATAATATCAGTTTTGGTGACAATGAAAGTAGTAGTAGTACCAATAACAATATCAATGTCATGGAAAGCAAAGGGAATTATGAGAGGAACGTTTTCCAGCTTCACCAAACGCCTCATCAACACCAGCACATTCACATGGACACTACACAAGTCGATACGGTTCCACATTTCTTAAACGATAACATTCACAATATAACCTACGAGAACTGGGACGAGCTACGATCAGTTGTGGAATTTGCTTTCGGCCCTTCTTCTCTTAGTTAGAAGATGTCTTTAAACTGATTAGGGAGATAGTACTTGGACGTTTTGTTGGTTGTTGCAAGGGAGATACACAACATCAGTTTTCTGTTATATACATATATGGATGTTGTGTATATGAATGTACTTGATTATATATACTCATGTAGATCCATATATGTATTACTATCATTCTCCATTTCTCCTATAGACATGACCTATTTGCATATTTTGTTCTTGGTAATAATATATATATACTAGATTAGGTTCCGCGTATATGCGAGTTTATAATGTAATTTTTTATAATCCGTGGAAAAAATAACTAAAAATGAAAAAGTGAAAAAAATATAATTACCCGCGAAAAATATTAAAAACGTCGATGCGAAACTACCAAAATAAAAGTTTAACAATTTTTTGTTTATTATTTTGATTCTCTTTTTTTATATAGATGTGAGAAATTAGATTTTTTTTTCTTTTTTAAATTAGTAATATATTGTCTAATTTCTTTAATATAATGGAAAAACTAAAAAAAATTATTTTTCCTTCTTTTATTAAATTTAAATTTTAGGATAATTTTTTTTTATTATTGTTTAGTAACTTTACTTTTTAGGATTATGAATCAGTTATAAATTTTTCCAATTTGTATTTTTTTTATTAACTTGGCTTTTATGATAAATTTACATTTTCTATAGATTCTTTTTATTTAATAACTTTACTTTTTAAAATTATGAATCGATTATAAATTTGTTTTCTTTTATTGTTAATCTTATGTGGCAAAATCTAATTGGAAATTTTTTTATATATGTCAATTAACTTGACACATGTCGTAATTATGTGAATTACTAACTTTGAAACATTCATCTTTATATAACTCGATAGATAGATTAGGCCCCGCGTTACCGCGTATACGCGGATTTATAATATGATGTTTTTAATCCGTACAAAAAAAGGGGGAAAAATCTGATCACCCTCGGAAAAAAAGAAGATTAATTAAGAACATCGATTAGGCCCCGCGTGAAAATATTTAAGTTTTCATATTCATATTTGAATTAGGTTTATTTGTAATGAGTACGTATGTAGAAAATCTAATACGATACGAACACGTTCATCAAGGAAGAGAAGTTCTACTCCCATAAGCATATTATTTGCTTTAATTAAGATTCCTAACTTCCCACTTTCGAATAACACGCACTATAGTACGGTGATAGACCGGATTTTGATATAATTGATTAACATTGAAATAGTTTTAATCAAATTTTTGAGTTTTAGAAGTCATGATTTACTTGTTTTGAATTTGAATAAGAGAACTAAAAGATTAAGCACACAATTAAATTTAAAAGTGCGTAGCTTTTTTTTTTTTTAATACTTAAAGGACGTAGATTATCATATAGAGTTTGGTTGTATTTGAATATTAATAATTTTCCTTTTTTTAATTTCCTTTTGTAATAATGAAATTATGTTAATATGCCTTTTTGATTATAAAAAACTATTAACACGAGACTTGATTAAAATGTTATCGATTAAAATTTTAATAATCCATTTTTTATAACCCTCTCATTCTATTGTTTGGTTGTAGTTGAATATTAATGAATTTCCTTTTTTTGTTAATTTTCTTTTGGTCATGATGGAATATGGTTAATATGTCTTTTTTGAAAAATAAGACTTAATATTAATAAAATTCCATTTTTTGTAACCCTCCTGTTGTTTGGTTGTAGTTGAGTATTAGTGAATTTCCTATTTTTTTATTTTCTTCTGATCATAATGGAATATGGTTAATTTATCAAGACTTAATTTTATGTCTAATTTGACTTTTTCTTCTAAGTAAAGCTTTATTTCATTTTTATAATATTTCCTTTTTTAAGTTTAAACTTTTTTAATATTTCATTTAATTCGTTTCTAATTCGTTATTAAATTGACGCATGTCACGATCAAAAATAACAATAACACATGTCAAAATTTGGTGAGTTATAATTATCTTACGTGTCACGTTCACGTTACGATTCAGATTTATATAATAAGATAAAATTTGTGTTAATCTGAATAAAATAAAGAGCAAATGTAGCTTAGCCCATGTTACAAAAAGCCCACAGACGAAAGGATTATAATACCAAAAGGCAAAGCCCACTAAAGAATCCAAAGAAAAAGCCCACTTGAGAGAGTAACGCTCACTCACACATACAGAGCGGAGAATTGCAACCGTCTTGTTCGATTCCCATGGTGGTGGACTAGTCGGAGGTAGAAGCAGATCACGCGACACTTGGGAGAGGGAGTAGAGATGGTTCCAAACTGTGATCGAATTTAGCCTCTAGCCTAGCTCTTAATTCAACCTCATTCCGCCGCGACTGCGTCCGACTTCACCGCCAGTCGTCGCACCGCCTCCTTAAGCGTCGCCAACCAGACTACGGTTAAACGCTCTCTCAGTTTCTTCATCTGCGATTGTAGCCATTTCCGAAATCTTGCCGTCTTCTTTTGCTTTTGCATCTGCAGCTGCTAAAGACACCATTGTTTCCGATTTAGTACCCTTAAATGCCAGGTAACACCACCCCTAAGCATTTTCCGATACCCTCAATTTTCAGACTTTACCATCTTAGTTTCTCTTTTGTCGATTTCCCTTGAGATGACAAACTGTCATCAACCCCTGTCTCTTTTTCCCTCTTCCTCTCCCTCTCCCTTCTCTAGCTCTTTCTCTTTTCTAAAACGATCTCTTACATTCGTTTTGAGTGGTTTTGATCTATCTCTTGCATCTATAGTTCATCTGACGCAGAGTTAACATACTTGAAGCTCATTCAACATTTGGCTCTATATAAGGGATACAAAGGTCATGATCAACGCCTTGTTATACGTGCCTCAGTCATTCAATTCTTGAATCAACCAATACATAAGTACCCTGATGAATTATTATGTTTCTTTACAACGAATACCAAGTGTCAGTGTAGAAAAGTCACAAGTTTGTGCTAAATTTTCTGACTTAAGTTCTATTGCACGCAATTTATTAAGATCTTGCTCCATGTTTTTTTTCCCCTACGTTGACCTCTTTTCTGAAACCAATGCTATTCTAGATGCCTTTGGTGCTCTTAAGATTTGCGGAGGGAAGTTCTTAACCGTATCAAAATCAAGAATATTGTTGCTCAAGTTGCAGCTACTAACTATGAGTCTAGAATAACATAAATGTAAACTATACATAAAAATATATTCAAATCCTATACTAACTACATCAACATGCCTTGCATCGGTAAGTTTCCCAGTCTCCTGTACATGCCACTCCTCTTGTTATACTCTTTTGCATAACAAAAAATTCGTTTTCAAACGTTTTCTTATTTTGTGATATATACATTTTAAAAAATGAAGTTCAAAAATCAAAATGTGTAGTTTTTGACATAAAAGCTAAAAAAAAACAAAAAATGGGCTGGTCCGTCAAATAAATAATGGGCCCAGCCCATATGGAGAATCTCCAAACCCTATATTACTAAGCTCCCTGTCAACTTGTGCAACTACCTAACCTATATATATACAGAGAGAACGCTTCTTTTTCAGTCTCTCCCGCACGGCTCTTGTCAACTTCTCTAGGGTATTCCTTTTTTATCTATAGGTTTTTCTTGTCAATTGTTTAGGCGTGAGAGAAAAAGCTAAGTCAGAATGGTAAGCCTTTTTTTCAATGTATATGCTATGATTTATTGTTTTCTGTGTTGATCGGCCTTATGTAACGGTATCTTCTTTTATCTTGCAGGTGAAGTTCACAGCAGAAGAGCAACGGAAAATCATGGACCGTAAACACAACATCCGTAACATGTCTGTCATTGCTCATGTGGATCATGGTATTTATTTGATCTCCTTTTGTTTTGTTGATATTATATGAAATATATGTTTACCCTCTTAATATTTTGCCGTGCCGTCTATCAAATTATACACTAAATGCAAGTTTTGATTTTTTTTTTTCAATGATAGGAAAATCTACACTTACGGACTCACTTGTTGCTGCTGCTGGTATCATTGCCCAAGAATCTGCTGGTGATGTTCGTATGACTGATACGCGTGCTGATGAGGCTGAACGTGGTATCACCATTAAATCCACTGGTATCTCCCTCTACTATGAGATGACCGATGACTCTTTGAAGAGTTTCACTGGAGCTAGAGATGGCAATGAGTACCTTATCAATCTCATTGACTCTCCCGGACATGTTGACTTCTCATCCGAGGTCACAGCTGCTCTCCGTATCACTGATGGTGCTCTTGTGGTCGTTGATTGCATTGAAGGTGTTTGTGTGCAGACTGAGACTGTTCTCCGACAGGCTCTTGGTGAAAGGATTAGGCCTGTTCTGACTGTTAACAAAATGGACAGGTGCTTCCTTGAGCTTAAGGTTGATGGTGAAGAGGCTTATCAGAATTTCCAGAGGGTGATTGAGAATGCTAATGTCATCATGGCCACGTATGAGGATCCACTCCTTGGTGATGTTCAGGTTTACCCGGAAAAGGGGACTGTGGCTTTCTCTGCTGGTCTCCATGGATGGGCTTTCACTCTGACAAATTTTGCCAAGATGTATGCATCCAAGTTTGGTGTTGATGAAGGTAAAATGATGGAGAGGCTGTGGGGTGAGAACTTCTTTGATCCTGCCACCAGGAAATGGACCACCAAGAACACTGGTTCAGCAACCTGCAAGCGTGGGTTTGTTCAGTTCTGTTATGAACCGATCAGACAAATCATCGAAACCTGTATGAATGATCAGAAGGAGAAGCTGTGGCCAATGTTGGAGAAGCTCGGTGTCCATATGAAACCTGATGAGAAAGAGCTATTGGCTAAGCCTTTGATGAAGCGTGTCATGCAGACATGGCTCCCTGCGAGTACTGCTCTGCTTGAAATGATGATCTTTCACTTACCATCACCCTACACTGCGCAGAGGTACCGTGTTGAGAACTTGTATGAAGGTCCCCTTGATGATAAATATGCAACAGCTATCAGAAACTGTGATCCAGATGGTCCTCTCATGCTCTACGTCTCTAAGATGATTCCTGCATCTGACAAGGGTAGGTTCTTTGCCTTTGGTCGTGTCTTTTCTGGCAAGGTTTCTACTGGTATGAAAGTGAGGATCATGGGTCCCAACTATGTCCCTGGTGAAAAGAAAGATCTGTTTGTGAAGAGTGTCCAGAGGACTGTTATCTGGATGGGTAAGAAGCAAGAGACAGTGGAGGATGTTCCTTGTGGTAACACTGTTGCTATGGTTGGGCTGGATCAGTTCATCACCAAGAATGCTACTTTGACAAATGAGAAGGAAGTGGACGCACACCCGCTTCGTGCCATGAAGTTCTCTGTCTCCCCTGTTGTCCGTTGTGCTGTGAAATGCAAGATTGCTTCTGACCTTCCCAAGCTTGTTGAAGGTCTCAAGAGGCTGGCCAAGTCTGACCCTATGGTTGTCTGCACAATGGAAGAGTCTGGTGAGCACATTGTTGCTGGTGCTGGAGAACTTCATATTGAAATCTGTATGAACGATCTTCAAGATTTTATGGGTGGTGCTGAAATCATAAAGTCAGATCCTGTGGTCTCTTTGCGTGAGACCGTGCTTGAGAGATCTTGCCGTACTGTGATGAGTAAGTCCCCAAACAAACACAATCGACTGTACATGGAAGCCAGACCAATGGAGGATGGTCTCGCAGAGGCCATTGATGATGGCCGCATCGGTCCATCTGATGACCCCAAGATCAGATCAAAGATCCTTGCAGATGAGTTTGGGTGGGACAAGGATCTTACCAAGAAAATCTGGGCTTTTGGACCAGACACTACTGGGCCTAACATGGTGGTTGATATGTGCAAGGGGGTGCAGTACTTGAATGAAATCAAGGACTCTGTGGTTGCTGGATTCCAATGGGCTTCGAAGGAAGGTCCTTTAGCAGAAGAACACATGAGAGGGATCTGCTATGAAGTTTGTGACGTCGTGCTCCATGCTGATGCGATCCACAGAGGTGGTGGTCAGATGATCTCCACGGCCAGAAGAGTCATCTACGCATCACAGCTCACGGCTAAGCCCAGACTTCTTGAACCGGTCTACATGGTCGAGATTCAAGCACCTGAGGGAGCTCTTGGAGGAATCTACGGTGTGCTGAATCAGAAACGTGGACACGTGTTTGAAGAAATTCAGAGGCCAGGAACACCTCTCTACAACATCAAGGCATACCTTCCCGTGGTTGAGTCGTTTGGGTTTTCGAGTCAGCTAAGGGCTGCAACCTCGGGACAGGCTTTTCCTCAGTGTGTCTTTGACCATTGGGACATGATGTCCTCCGACCCGCTCGAGACGGGCTCGCAGGCTTCTACACTCGTGGCTGATATCAGGAAGAGAAAAGGTTTGAAGGAACAAATGACTCCACTCGCTGATTTTGAAGACAAACTATAATTGCTCTTTACTCTTACTAACTCTTTCTTTCTCCCTCTTAGACTCGTTTATGGTTTACTTTTTTGATCTATAGAGTTATTTGGCTCGGTTTAGTTTTGTGTTTACTCTTTCCTTCATAGATATGTCCGTTCAGAATTTTTTATTTTTTTTCCCTTTTGATGAGATCCTTTCAATAATAATATTCTCTTGCTTTTTTTATGGGTGTTTGAGTACGTTTTTGCAGCTAGACCATAAGTTTCTGTCTCATCTTGCAACGAGTATACATTCATGCTCGATGCAATTTGTTTATAGTTTTGTAAAGGCTTGAAACGAACCATGTGTATGTTTAAATTATCAAGTCATATTGGACTTATTGGTATGTTTGAGTGCCCCATTTTCTCTTCTTCCTCTTACGGCCCATTTACAAACTATCTTCTATTCTATTTGAAGAGATGTGCGTATTTTATTTTTATGTCTTAGGTGATAAACCACACTTTCCAGCTGAACTGGAACATGTCTTCGCCTCCACATAGTGGAAGGTAATAGAGACATGTGACACTTTGGATGTTAAGAAATCTATGCGAAATACATGTTATTAAATTTGCAAGTTTATCATTGCCTTGCGAAGTTAGAAGCACTAATTCTCCACTCACTTGTAAAACGTTAATATTAAAATGTGAACAATACATACGATTGATTGGATCCTACAGATGAAATAAAGTGTGTCACAATCATCCAACTTAGGCATCTTGATTTTGTAGGGACTCAATCTTTATGGTCCATTTTTGTGGTGGATGGGGTCCATATTTGCTTTCTTGATTCAATTAAGTAATCGTGTTGTGTTGTTGTCTTGGCCTGCTGGACACTAAGGACACCATTCATCCATCACTTCACATCATTCATCTTCCTTACTTGCACCACTATAATAATCATCATTATTATAACTTTGGGAAAATTCAAATAAAACTCCTATTGGAATCTGAAATTGCTTAAATCATCATAATCTATAGTGATCTCGCTGTTTTATTTTTAATAAACAAATTAAAAAGAATATTCCATGTGCATATAGGATAACTATGAGTTCTTGCTATCTATTAATTTAGTGTCATCTTCGACCTCAAGTCTGTCTTTTACTATTTTTCTCCCTTTGACAAAGCAGCCGACGCGCATCTTGTTTTTTTCATCACTTTTTTGCTTTACCATATTCTCTCTATCTTGTGCATTTATTCTTCTTCATACCATCATTGCATTGCTTTGCTCTTGTTTTGAAATTCATATGGTTACAAAAAAGGGTTATAATCATTGTTTGAATTCGAAGCTCCAATTTCTGTAATATATATATCGACGTTGAAATTTCAGTGTGATACTTTCCCACTTGCCCCCACTAAAGAACTCTCTATACATGATATTAATAGTTAGATTTTATTTTTCGAGTAGTTGAATCCTAATGTGGACAATAACCAAACTATTTCGTCGCCTTTCTTCATCGATACGAAAGTACAGTCCTTACCCGGAAATGTATCATGTCTTGTTTCTATCAAATATATCAATGTCATGTCTTAACCATATATTGTTTTTATTTTGTCTCGGATGGAAACATAAACTTCTAATTATATCTCTCATCTAAACCACATGGTGTTTTGATATTTTGTACCATTTAGTGGGTGAGTATGATATTTGCATAGGTACAAAAATAATTCTCCCAAAATTAAAACAGCCAAAAAGGGTTAGGCCAAGTGGGCAATAGTTAGTGGTATAGGCTACTCCTTTTACTTTAAACCCTTGATATCCTCTCACCTCTTTTCCAACTTCATCTTTTTTGTTGTCCAATCCAAAGCACAGTTAGATCTTTCATTACAATGTTTATAATTGTTATTATTTGATGGATCCAAGACCTGACGAAGAGGAAATATTAAGAAATGATATATTTTGTGGCTTTAGCAAATTGGTACAAATGATATCTCATATATCAAATAAACTCCCACACCATAAAGAAGAGAACAATATAGAGAGGATTATGTGCCCTTTTTATCTCTCTAATCACCTCTCATAGTTTTCTGTGTTTTACTAGATCTTTAATTTTGTTTCACATTTTCAAATCTTACAACAATTGTTTTTCTTTTTAAATATGATTATTTTCCTTTTATTTACTAACTCTTGGGCCTATGAATTATATTTAAGGTTAGATATGGTAACACCCAATTCATCTGGTTAGAATTTCGTTAATACACAATCACATACATGCAACTGAAATAAACTATGGGTATGTGCCCGTTCAAGTGCATTTGACCACCAATGCTTTGCTTTATAAATTGTGGGCGTGCACGGTTCGTTGGACATCTGGGAGATTAGTCTGGGTTTAAAAAATCTAAGATCATTAAACAAAAAAACTGAAATAAACTATCAACATCTTAAGCACAGTAAACTAATTTCTTAACTGCGTCAGAGACTATGGACGATTTTGATTGAAACCGAAAGTTGGGTTCCACTTTGGTATGAAAGGTAGAATATTTGCTAAAGAGTTGTGAGAAAGAAGAAAAGATAAAAGAAAGAAGGCCATCGATATCATCGTTGGTCCATGGTTGACATGGTACACCATTTATGAATATGAGGTCTCATCCAAGTTTTGTCTAAAAGCATATTTGAATTCTTTAATATAATTTTATATATTTTACATAACTAATGAAGTAGGGACGTTGATTGTTAGAGGTTAGGCTACAGAACAAATGAAAACCGACCCACAAATCAATCAATTTCAAAATGATGATGACACTAATTCGTGTAAACTTTTCTAGTGCCGCCTTTGCCATGGAAATTTCTTCTCTCTTTTTTTCATAGATAATTCATAATATATAAAACCAAGTTTTTTTTTAACCTAATATACAAAACCAAGTTGTGGATCCCATATATTAATCCTTATATAAAAAGATGAATCATATTCATTCATCTAACTACTGATTACACATTGAGAGTATAAAGATGAGTAAGATGATTTCCATAAAGGAAAAAAAAACTAAAAAGAATGAGAAATTCCAAAAATGAATAACTTTACATCGTGACCCCACTCGGAAATCTAAATAGTTTTCTTTCAATACTATTCATGTCTACTATATTGTTTGGAATGTGTAATGTGTCACCAGAATTATTGTATTGTATTTGACTTTTCTGAAAGCTCATTTGAGAAAGGAAAAAAAATTAATAATCCATTGTTTTTTTTTTAACATTATTAATAATCCATTGTTCAACGTGACTCGGATGGTGAAGGTGTTCACACAACACAGAGGGTTGAAGCTCTTTCATGCCGATGTATCCCACTTTCTTAATCCTCACAAGTGATAGATAACAATTAAAATATGGAAAACAAATGCGAAAGTAGGTTCCTAACACATCCAATAATTATTTTAAAGAGTCAAATATCTATGTGATCTATACAACATTTGCGTGGAATTTCAACATATCAGCATGTCACCTGGAAGCATACGTTATTTGAACTGTATTATATACATATATTATCCTTTTGGTAAATATTTAGATGAAACTAATAATTAATTGATGGTTTGAATACAGTAACGTATAAGATGAGAGTTTTGTTTGATATTTAAATTGAAGCAGAGGAAAGTTCCAAGTGTGGAATCAAATTCACGTGTTGGAGAAGGGGAAATAAAGGAGAAACGGTCCCAAAAGTGGGCCCAAAACGGCCCAAATCTTGTTTTAATTTTTTTTTTTCAAAACAAAAGGTAAAGGAAGGCGTGGGACCGGCGGTGCGATGTGGATGTGTTTGTGTAAATGTTTTTTAATGTTTTAAAAGAGATTTTAACTGCCGAGTTTGGCTTCTCTGTCTTTTCCTTGTGGACTCCACTTTTAAGATTTGTTCCCTAAATAAAATAGCTTCTTTTTCTACCGACAACGTCCTTTCACCATTTGTCCTCCTTCAATTACCAATTCGCGAGTTTACTTTGTTACACACAAAATCGTACTTTTATAATCTATTATTAATAAATATTTTTGTTCCTGAACAAAAAAACTGAGGTGGTGTGAAGTTGCGTATTGCGTAGGTGTCGCATACATATAGTCTTATGGCCCCTATCAGAACTTAATGTGATTTTTTTTGGTACCTAATGTACTTGGTTTAGATTTAAAAAATTAGGAAAAATAGATCGAGGAGTAAATTGTTTGACTTGACTTGATGATCACAATTGCAAACGTCCGTATCTTATTACTAAATAACAAATAAGTTCATAATAGCACAAAATTACAAAAAAAATTGCGTGAAGAGACGGCAATAATAATGTGAATGTTGATGATTCAGCCGGGACCATTCCACAAGTAAGTCCAGAGTCGTGCTCGAATTATATGTACGACATAATCAATGATAAAGTGCTATTCTAGCGGTGAATTCTATACGATCTCTTTTTATTGATATAAATGTTTCAGTATCTGTTTTTCTTATATATCAAGAACTCTGCATTCAAAAGATGTGGAAAAGACAAATCCATAATACACTATTTAAAAAGTGGCGTGAAAGAGAACGTGAACCAAACTACATTTCACATGCTTCGAAAATCAAAACCGATCCCTGGTTCCTCGAAGCCTCACTCTAGTTTCAAATGTATGCATTTACGTGCATGCGTCTTAACTCATTCACCGTAAGTTAAATGAATCATTTATATATTATTATTTTCAGTCAAACTTCCTTTGAATTCGTAATCCTTATAATAACCCGTTACTTAATGATGCCGTGGTTGATTGCATGATAGCATATAAATATAGCATTGAATGGAAGGACAATATTTTTGGATATTTTTTTTCTTCCATATTAACAACAAATATTTGACGTTGCAATATTTTATAACAAAAAAAAAAGGGTATTCTCTTTAAATAATACGAAGGGGGAGGTGGTGATTGTGTTGGGTGGAATGGAGGCAGTCAAATACTTAAATATTAAAAATAAAAACTGCGTTTCTTTGATATGAAAGGGACAACACAGGCGTGTTCTTCACGCGCCTCGATTCTCTAATTCCATTTTTGTACTCCCTAAATCAATCTATCAGTTCATAGGCTTTTTTAAATACGTTTTTCTACGTTCAAATCTAAATAATCTATACATCCAATTGTCTTGTTTTCCTTATCTCGAGTATTCCGAATATTTTGGTCCAAAACGAAAAGAAAATATGCTTTTATTACGTTAATGAAATATCACAAAAGCAATACTAAAAATTAATTTTGTTTTTGGTAACGGAGCCGTTTGGGAAGTAAAAACGCCGGAAGAAGAGGAACGGACATAACCGCATTTTGGTGGACTCTCTCTCTTTCCCTTTTACGATTTTACAATTCTTGTTTCTTTTTTTACTATCGAGAAATAGAATAAACGGGATAAAGGTAATTTTGGATGCTACAAAAAAATTGGACCCACTCTTTGGCTCAGCGACATTTGCGCGCGCCCTCCACGTCAGTCTTTGCCATTTTACCGCCACCGTTATTTTCCCACGCGCCAGTAACGGCTAGTCAAATCTTTGTGTCTTTTTCTAACTTGCGCTATATCTGCTACTGGCTAACTTGCACTGACCCACTCCTTTAGTCTTTTAGCATCAGTTCCCTCCGGTACAGAGGAAAAGTTGATGGCTTTTTATTTTTGCTTTTTGTTTAATGGTCTGTCACGCATAACCCACGGTTTTCGAACCACTTTACCTTCTTTTTTTTTGCATCGAATATAAAAATTTCTAAAAAAACACAAATTTATAACGATTCAACAAAAGTATATGTTAGTGATACCATCTCATGGAAAAGTGACGTTGATGTATGGAGAAAGACTAGTAGTTGAACCACAAAACTTGCCCCTTTTTTTGGTGCAGTTTCACACGAAGATGGGAAATGACATTGGAAAGTGAATATAAACCTAACCCCACGATTTTTTTAGCAAACAGAGTGAAGGAGGACCCTCGTGAACCCCTTCGAAATTAAAGATCTGACACATATGTCAAAGATTCGTGTCCCATTATCATCATTATCCAAGGGAAAACCAAAAAAAAAATAAAAGAATGAACAGTTTTAACAAAGATCGATAGTAGAGATACTATTTCAACTATTTACTATTTTTAAGACATTTACAATTACTGGCTATTGTTAGTTTAAAGAGGAAAGATTAACATGGAGACTAGCGTTCTTTGGAGATTTACAGATTGGACAAGTGTTAAGCGAAGATCCACACACAGTACATAGACACATGTGTCTGCACGGTAACAGTAACACACTTGCTTCTCCTTTTCCACAGCTCCTACACATCGTCCTTGTTATCGTACGCACCCTTTTCTTATCCTGCGCCTCTCCCGCTAACCTCCACGGATTTTCCTCGCTATCACCCTCATCGTTGCTCCCGCAACAAGACTGCGCGTCGTCAGCCACCGTGGGCTCCTCCCACCTGTTGCGTTCCACGGCGGCGAGTACCTGCTGTAAGTTGGATCGGAGGGCGTTCACGGTGGCTTCGTTAGACTGTGCCACGTCACGCCATATCTGATTCTCTACACAGAGAGACTTAACCTTCTCTTCTAGAAAGAGGTTTAGTTTACCGATGTGATTGATCTCTTCGTCTTTGGCTCTTATTGTCTTCATCAACCCTTGTTCGATGGCTTCCATTATCTTCCTCCCTTGCGTTTTTCTCTTTTCTTCAATCTCCATTCTCATTATCTCGACCTGATAAAATATTGTTGAAGAAACCATCAATCTATGTGAACCGGAAAGAAAAAGAAAAAAACAATATCAACTGGATGATAAAACTTACGTGATTAGAGATCAAGCGATCGATATCGAAGTTGTGGTGTTGGACGTTAGAAGACAAGTCTTGGCCAAGGAACATGAGAGGATCGGTGCAACGTTTCTGGCTTGGCATAGGATTAACAACGACTGATTCTTCTCTGGAACGTTTTCTCAGAGAGGAAGGCGACACAGGACGGAGAAAATCAACGTTGTTGGCATTATTCTCGCTGTTGAATGTGACGGAACTATCAACGGATTGGATCGTAGGTTTCATAGACTGACGAACCAAACAATCAACCGGTGAGATGTTGTAAATGGGATTCAACAGAGAAGTTTGACATTCCACGGCGGGGTTAAAAGGCATCGTCGTCGCTGGAACAGTGCCGTATCTGATCTGGTTGTTATAGACTAAACCGTTCGCTTCAACGGGATGCATCATTTCTCTGTAAAAAAGTTCACACCCGCGACGTTAAGATTGTTGAATACCCGGAGGAAAAAAAAAAACAGAGGAAACAAAATAAGAACACAAAATACCTGTTAGAAGAAAACAGAAGATTTAGATGGTGAGCTTCAACGGCCATCGACGTTTTTTGACTCTGCTTTTTTTAACTTGTGAAACTGGTTCGAAGGTATTTAATGGGCAATTCAGAAAGGAGCCTCTAAAAACGTGAATGCAACGAAAGATGGAAGAAGAAGTAATGGGAGGTTGTGGGGTTTTTAATTACGGTTTTTCGCAGATAGGGAAAAACTAAAAAACAAATATCAAAGCAGAACCCAACACACCCTTGTCTGCCAATTTATAGAGAACAGAGAGGAAGATGTGATGTTTTTATTTATTTTTTTATTTTTTTAATGATATTTTGTTGTTTTCTAGTGTTTTTTTTTAATAATTAAAGAAAGAATTAAAAAAACATTAAGCATGAGGATTCTTCGGTTATCCGGCTGACCCAGTGACCATTAAAGAAGTTGCCTTTTTCAGCGTTTCTTCATGAGAAAAAAACTTTGACAACGACAGCTGTAAAATCTTTGGCTCCGGATTACGGTCAAAATCATGCCTCTTTTACTTTCTTTGGTTTTTTTACTTTAAACTTGCTATATTTCTGTCTTCTTCTCGCCTAACTCTTCTCTTTTTTTCTTTTTTCTTTTTTCTTTTATCTTCGTCTTTAATTTTACTGGTCAAAACTGACAATTAATAATCTCTATTGGTAACAAAAATGTTTGGTGTAAGTAACCGTGGAAGAAGATTCATTGTATTGTATGTATACATACGTAAATGCGAATGTGAGCATATATAAACGCCAAAAATTCTGGTACTTCAAAAGAGGTGGCTCATGTGACAAGAGTTGTGTGTCCTGTGACTATCTTAAATTATTAATGCCGTATCATTATTAAACCAAAATAAAACAACATCAAATCTCAATTTATTAGTATTCAATTCTCTGAATCGGATATTTATAATATTTCAAACAGAAAAAAACTCCGAATTGATTACTTTGCATGCATGAATGAATTTGAAATCCAGACTCAGAAATTTCGGAATCAGTTAAAATTGTTTTATTATTCATACTTATTAAACGGAAAATACCAAAAAAAATGAGGAGTGCCTTATCCGATGGGACAGACTTGGAAAAGCCCGTTAGATTCCAACGGGGCGAATCCGCAAATAAGGCAGAGGGCTAGATAACAGACAGACGGTCACTGAAATGCCACGTGTTAAAGAAGACAAAATCTTAAGGTGTGGGACCTATGGTCCACGTGTGATTGAGTTGCCGGGATACGAGGGTCGCATGGGCACGTGTGAAGTGCCAGCTTGGCATTATTCTAAAATTTATTTAAATATTAAAGAGAAAACTTTTGAAAAAAAAAATCTTATTATATAAAGTTGGATCTTTCGAAGTGAACGTAACACGTAAGATAATTCTCACTCATGAAATTGTGACATTTGTCACTGTTAATTTAGATCTTGACATGTGTCAATTTAATTAAAAACAATAAAAATGAATTAAAGTAAATATTTAAAAATGTTAAACTGAAAAAACAATTTAAACAAAAAAAACAAGAATTAGTAAAGAAAACTTATAATTAATGAAAGTGACAAAAAGAAATTTAAAAGTTTATAATATAAAACTACGACCAAACTTAAAAAAGAAAATTATAAATATACTCTAAACTTAAAAGGAAAATTATAAATATACGACCAAACTTAAAAATTTATAATTTTTTTCATTATGACAAAAAGAAACTTAAAAAGGGAAAATTATTAATATACAATCACGACCAAATTCACATAGATTATATCGTAAAAATTGATAAAATAACAAACTCCAATTTATCATGGATAGGAATATTTACCTTAACTATTAAGAACTTTTTTAGTATACGAGAGATTAGATGAGTACTCGTATATATGCGGATTTATATATTTTATAATCCGTGGAAAAAACAATTTAAACGAAAAAATGGAAAACAAAATTAGATCACCATGATAAAAAAAAAAAACTAAACGTAGGATAATTATAAGTCACGAGATCGTGACAAATATTAATTTAGATCATGACACGTGTTAATGTAATAATACAAACTTTCCAAACAATAAAAAATAAAAAGGAAATTATGGTTTAAGAAAATGGAAATTAATAAAATCAAAAATAGTAAAGTAAGAAAAAATAGAAAATAAAAAATAAAAAAGTAAACTATTAATTGTATATAAGATTTATAATATATCAAAACTAAATGTAGGATAATTATAACTCACAAGATCGTGACATTTGTCAACGTTAATTTAGACCGTGATACGTGTCAATGTAATAATACAAACTTTCCAAGTAATAAAAAAATTAAAAGGAAATTGTGGTTTAAGAAATGGAAACTAATAAAATCGAAAAATAGTAAAATATGAGAAAAAAATAGAAAATAAGAAATAAAAAGTAACTATTAAATGTATATAAGATTCATAATATATCAAAACTAATAAAATCAAAAAGTAAACTACAAAAATATAGAAAATACAAAATAAAAAATAAAAAATGTAAACTATTAAATCTATATAAGATTCATAATATGTCAAATTAAGAAATATTGATTTTATCATTAGATTTAGTTTTAAGTTATATAAGATTGAAATTTGATTTTTGAACTGTCTAATTCATTCAGATAGATTTTTTATGGCTAATTTGGATCAATTTTGAACATTTTTAATTGTAAATTTCAAAATGTAATTTATAGATAACTAAACGAGTGTTTGATTTTAAAATCAAATTGTATGAGTTATAATTATGCGGGTTATCAATTTTAGAATTGAAGAAAAAAAAAAAATCTGCGTATCACGCGGAACCTAATCCAATAAAAACAAGAAATAATATGCAGCCGTTGAGAAAGGCACGGTGTACCCACCGCTGCTGCTAGTCTACCTCTTTCTAATTTTGTTTTTTCTCTAAGACAAATTACTTAATTATGTTTTGTCTGTTACTTTCATGGTTCTCGTTGCCACGTCTGTTGACCTAGCATCGCGCCACGTGTCCCTCAAACCTCTCTTCCTTACTACGACTAGTGTCATTGCCGCATTAATAGGAAAACTAATTAAAGGATGCCGCATTAGTGTCATTGCCGCATTAGTCTCTTATTAGTTTGGCGTATACTCACAATCCCTAATAAAATAAAGAAATTTGATTGCTGATTCTTATCAAAGGATGTGTTTGCGTTGTCCTACGCTTCGTCGTCTTGGTGGGGAAATTAAATGGGCATCTGATAGTTAGAAAAAAATGCTCTTCTAAATTTTTAATATAAAATTTATTCATATATTCCGAGTTTATCCGTCTAAACGTAATTTATTAATTCAGATAAGAAAAATATACGTAGTAGACATTATAATAATGCTTGCACCGCATGTCAAAGCTATATATGTTTCTTGTCAACATTATTGTTTTTTCATATGATTTAGACATTTAATTACTTCTTTAGATCAACGTACGTTTTTTAGTAGTTAACCTTTTGTTTTCTTATTAGCATTACGTGTTTAGATTGCTAATCCATCTGACTATTTAATAAAATGAAGATTTTCTCGATCGACCACCCCAAAAAAAAAAACCCCTCCCAACAGAACCATTTTCAATTACTTATTGCGTTGAAACTCTATGATCAATAGCTAATCTTGAAATGATTTACAGAAGGTGTAAATCATATGAATCACTTTATCATGAGCTTAGTTTTATTCATTTATACGAATTTACATCTTTTTTCTTTGTTAGGACGGGTACACCTTGTTTTTTTTTTTGCCGATCAAATGTAAATAATGAAAAAATGTAAATAATGAAGAAATGAACTAATGTCGAATTATTACAGTTTATGATTGAATTATATTTGTTGCACACTAGTATCATTTATATATGTATATTTGTTTTTTGTTATCATATATATATATATAGATATATATATATATACATAAGCCACCGGCAGATAAATTAAGTTATCTTGGAAATGCTAGAGCATGAAGAGGGGCATAGAATCACGAGATTAGCAAAGCAAACGCATTAAGATGGGCATGCCTTTTGCATCATCCGCTTTTCAGAACATTATCTTTACCATTTAGTCGTATCAGGCCTTTTATTATTATTTGGGTCGATCTGACATCGTACAATTATTTATTTCAATTTTTTTCGCTGACAACTCAGTATCAAAAAATTAATAAAGAAAATACAGGTTGCCTAATAGCAAAAGTCGAGGCTCATTCTAATATATATTATTAAACTAATTAAAGAGTCATAGTTAGTCGAGATATATTCCCATGGGATTAAACTATTAAAACTTGCATAAGCATCGGAAAAAAAAGGATCATTTGATTGAGTCTCACGTCTGAACTATTTTAATTTTTAAAACTTATAATGGTATCCACATGCTCATCATCTCATTTTCTTAGGTTAGGTTAAAACCCTAAATAATTCATTATTGAGGGAAGGTACATAGGTCGTTCACGTTTTGTTAATTTATATGGAAATTAAAAAGACATGTACATCTTTGATCAAATAACTTTATCTTTTTTTCTCAACAGATATACAAATGTACATATGTGCATATCTCAACGTATGACTCAATTGCTTTACTTTACCAGGAGGTGTGCAGTGAGGAGATCATTAAAGAAATATCGAATAGTAGAAAAATTAATTTAGATTTGTAAGAATATAAACGTAGAAGTAAGAATATAAATGTAGGTCAGTGGTTTTGGCGTGTCTGCTTTTGAGGGCAAAGGCATGACTCCATTGAGTTGATAAAAGTAGTTCCTTTTCTTTAGTTGAACTTAAAAAAGTCGTTGATCTATTCTTTTCCACACATCCATCTCAACCGCTCACCATGATGAGAATCTCAATGTCACACAAACACATAATCGTACATCTAATTTTGTATATAGAACAAACTTTATTATTACTTTCTCGAGGGAATCTCGTTTTCATCATCCCTATATACATAATATATTTTGTAGTGTTCGTAAGCTCCTCTACCATATATTCTTGATAGACGTCATATATGCCATACATATACAGAGGTATATATATTGTGTAGTTGTGTTACTTGTGTACATATAAAAAATGGTAAAGATTATGCACATCACATATATGTATGGCATGTATATATTGATATTGATAAACACAAATACGTGAAAGCTATGCATCAGAAAAGTTAGTTGAGCAAGGAATTGGATGCGGCTCGAGATGGCATCACATGTATCGGAAAAAGTGGAGCATTGTGTCATTATAATTCGTAAACCTCAATAATGTGTTTCCACTTTTTTTGTTACTCCCGTCTACATAAAATTCCAAATGTATTTTGTATTCCTACAATAAAAAAATGAAATTTCGGAGGGTCATAATACGGATGGTCAAAGGAAGTACTTATGTGCTGAAATTTTGGACATTTATACTTACTCTCCGGTTAGATTCATGTTTTGGACCCTAACTGGGGACTTCAATCAGGTTGCATCATCGTCCAAATACTTTACCGTCATTCCTTCTTCCTTCTCGTTGTCGGGCATCAATAATCTGCAGTTTTGCCTTAAGACTAACGATATGACTGATCTTGAAGGCAGGGGTGTGTTCTACACCTGGTTCAATCATCGACCTGACCCGATTCTACGGAAGCTCGACCGAGTCCTCGTGAACGGAGCATGGTCTACAGCTTTCCCGGAATCAGTTGCTATATTCGATCCACATGGAGACTTAGATCATTCACCGAGCCTTATTTGTTTAGACTCCACTTTCCCATTGGTCAAAAAGAGCTCCAAGTACTTCTCCGTTTTTGGAAGTCACCCGCAATTTCTTAATAGAATGGCAGAGGCTTGGGGTCTTCCTATAGCTGTGGGCTGTGCAATGTTCTCTCTTGGGCAAATAATGAATGCCATCAAGATCTGTTGCAGGAAACTAAATTCAGAAGGGTTCGAGAATATCCAACAGAAAACCAGAGACGCTCTTATCCACCTCGAGGATATTCATAAAATTCTTCTCTCCACACCATCAGATTCTCTCTTTCAAGAAGAGGTGGAAGCTAGAAAGAAATGGAACTTCTTCGCGGCAGCTCAAGAGTCTTTTTATCGTCAAAAATCAAGGATCCGGTGTCTTAAAGATGGGGATGCAAACACGGCCTTCTTCCATATAGTTGTGACTGCTCACCAAATCAGGAATGCAATCAAATATCTCATAGATTCTCATGGTAATAGAATCACCAAATCAAGACTGCTCAAATATCTCAAAGATATGATTATCTCCTTTTACATGCAGCTTTTGGGTTCAGAAAATCAACTCATCCAGCATTTCTCAGTTGATAGCATCCGCGGGTTACTTCATTACCGGTGCTCAGATGTTTTGGCAGAGACTCTGAATCTCATCCCTTATGATGAAGAGATTGTTAATACTATTTTTTCCATGCCTAAGAACAAGGCTCATGGTCCTTATGGATTTCCTTGGAATTCTTCCTCTTGGTCGATTGTTGGAGAGGACACCATAAAAGCAGTAAGGGAGTTCTTCACAACATGTTTTCTGCTCAAACGTTTCAACACAACTGCAATTGCTCTTTTACCAAAAGTCCTTGGAGCTGATCTTTTGACAAGTTTCAGACCAGTATCTTGCTGTTCTACAGTGTATAAGGTAATTGCTAGACTTATCAAAGCCAAGCTCAAGCTGTTCATTCCAGAGGTGGTATAGCTCAATCAAGTTGGCTTCATTAAAGGTCGTCTTCTCTGTGAAAATGTCTTGCTAGCATCTGAATTGGTTGAGGGGTTTCATAAAGAAGGGAAACAACAAAAGGCTGCTTACAAATCGATATCACTAAGGCTTTTGACAGCTAGAATTGGATCTTCCTTTTGAACATTCTCGAGGCGTTGCATTTGCCTTTGATTTTCATCTCTTGGATTCAGGAATGCATAACAACTCCATCCTACATCATCGCTTTCAATAGAGGTTGATAGGATTTTTTGATGGCAAGAAAGTTCTTAGACAAGGAGATCCGATTTCTTCTCTATTGTTTGCTCTTGCAATGAACGTATTATCAAAAATGCTGGATCAAGGGGTTGTTGATCAGGTGTTTCAGCCTCATCCAAAATGCTTTGCTCCTCTAGTTACCCACTTAAGTTTCGCAGATGACCTTCTCATTTTCTTCGATGGTTCTGAGGACTCTCTTACATGTATTCTCTATATTCTTGAGGATTTTAAGAATATCTCAGGTCTTGGCATGAACAAGGAGAAATCTTACCTATTCTTGGATGGTGGTAATATGTTGGAATCTCAAGAAATCTGCGAGAGACATGGTCTATCGCAAGGCTCATTCTCAGTAAGATACCTCGGTGTTCCATTAACTACAAAAAATGAGTAAACATGACTATCAACCTCTTGTCGAGAAGATCTCCAATCGTTTCTCCTCTTGGACAACTAGGCATATGTTCTTCGCGGGGAGGCTTCAACTCATCCAATCGGTAATATACTCCACCATAAACTTATGGGCTTCAATTTTTATACCACCGAACCAGTGCTTAGCAACTCTTGAGCAATTTTGCAATGCCTTCCTTTGGAAGGGCGAAAACAATTCAGCAAGAGGAGCAAAGATTGCATGGGATTCGGTTTGTACACCTAAAGAGAGCGGAGATTTAGGTTTGAGAAGTTGATTGATTTGAATAAAGTGATGGGTTTGAAACTTATTTGGTTGATCTTCACTTCCTCTGGCTCATTGTGGGTTTCTTGGGTTCGTCTAAACCTGATTCAAGACGAAAATTTATGGGAAAACAATATCACCTATGGTAGTTGGATTTGGAAACAACTATTGAAGCTCAGAAATATGGCTCGTCCATTCCTATTTTGTGAAGTTGGTTCTAGAATTACGGCAAGCTTTTGGCAAGATAATTGGACTTCTCTCGGTCCTTAGATTAATATTACCGGCCCTTCTGATCCGCGATGCTCAGATTTACCAATTGATGCAGTGGTTTCAGATGCTATAAGCAACGGTAGATGGTGGATTGATGGAACATGGAGTAGAAACCCGATCATCTCTCTGCTCCGTCAATGCCTTCCACCTCCTACTCTCATAGCTAATTCAGAATCTGATGACTGTTTCAAATGGAAAATTGGTATGAATGGTGTTGCAAAAAACTTCTCCGCTTCGGAAACTTGGCGCACTCTTCATCCTTCCGGTCCTTTAGTAGCATGGGCTAAAGCAGTTTGGTTTAAGGGCAGAATTCTGAAGCACTCATTTGTGTGTTGGGTCACCGCAAGGAATCGTATGCATACTCGTGATCGACTTAGGCAGTGGGGACTCCCTATCTCACCTCGCTGTCTTCTGTGCGACATCGAAGACGAGACTCGCCAACATATTTTCTTTGACTGCCCATTTAGCCGAGAAATTTAGCAAGCTTTCTACTCAGCCGCGAACCTATCTCCTCTAACAGACTTCGACCAATGTCTTCTTTGGCTACTCTCTCCCTCACGTGTTGCAAACATCTCTCTCATCATAAGACTAGCATTCCATGCCTCCTTATACGGAATTTGGAGAGAGTGGAATGCTAGACTTCATTCATCTTCCTCGACTCCTACTACGGTCATTATCAACGGGATCAAGCAGACAATTCGAGATAAATTGAACTCTCTTTCACGAGCGCAATCTAACACTCCGGCAACTACCTCACTGTTAACTACGTGATTTTCTCTATTTTAGTTGCTCAGATTTTCTTTCTCTATGTAACAAGCTCGTTTTACTCGGTCTGGGTGAAACTAATCTTCCCATGTTGTAATGTTTCAATTAAATAAATGAAAGTATTTTCCTAAAAAAAAAAAAAAAAAATTTTCAAGATTATAGATTTCCACTATATACTTGTACAAATGTAGTTTGATCCATCGTTGTTTTCTGGCGCAAATCGAACCTCAAATTATTACGCAAATGTGAAGTATGCCTGTTATTTAGGGAAAACCAATTCAAACATATACTAGCGAACCCATATAAACTTGACAACAACCACTTATATAATCATTTTTTTGTCAAACATATTATTTCTAAGAATTAAAAGCAACGGTGGTTCTAAAAGATGAAATTTATCCGGATATTATGATATACGTTATTTAAATGGGAGTTTTTGGTGGGAAATGGAGGTGGATATGTAGATGAATCGATCCCATTATTATTTCTATCGGAAACACACTAGGACCTTAATTTCCACTCCTCACAACAATTATATATTCGACGATTTTTTTTTACCGTTGCACTCGATTTCATGCACCCATATGGACCCACTTAATATATCTGATAAAGTGATAATTGAGTAGAGCAGCAAATATATCATATGAATGTTCAAGTCTTACACACGTTACGTGGATCCAAGGCAATTTGTAGATCGAGACGGGGCCGTAATTATCGAGGATGGACGACGAATATAAAGTAGTATAGAATTATACTTAAAAGAAAGCCCTCTATTATCATCACTCATGCTTTCACCTAATCCTTATGACCCATCCCCACGTTAACGTTCCATTTTGGAATCAGATGCCACAACTAATTAATCTCACTTTTCCATTTTAGATATGAATCATTTTTATCCCCTGTGTGGATAGCTCCAATTTGACTACACTTGTCATATTTAATTAATTTAACTAACGTGTTAATTAGCTGCCAGGATTGATTAACATATATGGCTGATGAAATAATAAAATCTTTGGGTGAAGATAAGGAATCATCATCTCCTCACCTTCCCCCACCCACTACACATATAAACATAAACGACTGAAATTGATAGGCCTTTCTCTTTTCTTATTTCATATAATATGGATACATATTAAAAATAAATAAATTGAATTGAAATTGTGTTTACAACAGATAATTTTACCAAAAATAATAAATGAAATTGCATAAATAAATTTAGACTTCACTGTCACCTTTAAGAGAGTGCATGAAAATGTGTAGAGAGAAAAAAAAGGGGTCGGCAGAAAATGAAAGGCTCTTCCTCTCCAATTCCATTGCACCACATTTCTCCGTGGATCTATGACAATAACTTCGAAAAATATGTGTTTTGTATGAGTAGATGTGATATAACAAAATTAGTTATCAGAATTGTAATGCACATAAAATAAATGGTACAAAAAAGTGAGATAATAATAACAATAAAAATGTTGACAGGAAGGTAGATGTATGTGCGTTTGTATTATTTGGATTGTCCCTCTCTTCCTCTATAATTACATTAACTTGTCCGATTCATCACACTTCCCCAACCAAACTTGTTTGCTCCATATAATTATACAAATATATATATTTATTGATATATGCAGGCAGAGACATGTGTGTGTCTGTCTAGAGACTAGTAGCTACCTTCTTTTTTCATAAATTATATCGATTGATTCCGTGGGATATGACCTATGTGAGACTGTGACATTTGAGTTTTTGGCCCTCTGCGTTATGTACGCATCATAGAATGCGACATTTTTTTTTAACATTATATGATTAATGATCAATGCCAATTTGGGAACTCTAGTTAGTATGCTTTTAGTGGTCCACCCAATTTTCAATTCTTATTTTTCGATAATTTCATATCTCATTTATTCAATCCTCGAAAAACTAGCCTGTAATCCAACCAATGAAGTTAGCTTGATTTTCTACATTTCGACAAAAAAAAATAAAAAATTGAAACAGGAAGGGTTTCACACAATGAAAAAGAACATTCGGATATGGCATTTAGAAGTTTTCGACTGCATGTTCATTAGCTGATAAGGTTCTTTAAAACAGGCTCAACTGAATTGAGGCCCAAGTGGAGTTTACACTGCTAATAAGAAATAAGCCCATGACATGATGTGTGTGTATATTAATTGAGAAAATTTTGCATAGCTATTATATATTATAGTCCTTACAATTTTACAAACTTTCTTCTTGACATTAACATCTACAATATCTAAGTTACAGTTTGTTACATTTTCTATTATTTCCTGAGTTTTCATTCGTCTTTTAGTCTTTGAAACTACTAATTCCACCGATGAAATGTCACACGAATTAAACCAAAAAAATAAAAATAGAATGTACGATTTTTATTTTATTTTTACATTTACCTTTTTCCGACATTTTTACATTTACCTTTGCAATGAAATTACCGTTAAAAAAAGTTTAACAGAGAGAGAGTCAGAGAGAGGAAAAAAAAAGCATAGGATAATATCTTATCCGCTTCTAAACGGCGACAAGAGTTTTCGAAACTATCTGCTTGCCAGCGATAAATGGCATCTTCCACCGGTCTCACCGTCGCCGGAGCTCTGCTTGCCGGAGATTTTCGATTACCATCTTTATCGTCTCAAATACCCAGAAAGGGTTCATCTTCATTGTCATGCGTCAACAACAATGATCTATCGCCACCATATAATTGCTGTTGGCGACTATCCAGAGGCAAAACTTTGACATCTCTCAGTAACTCGCGGAGATTCGCTGTGGGGAAAGAAGCTGAAGATGGGTTTCTCTCGGTATGATCAAACTCTATCAATTGTGTTTGTTGTAGGAAGTAACTTGGTGTCTATTACCTATTTTGTGCTGCTAATTTGAAATTAAGTTTTGGTATCTTAGGTTTGTTTGATTGCAGAGAGGTTCGACGAAAGATTATAACTTTATTGTTTAGTGTTTCAATTTTGTACCTCTCACATTCTTGGAATTGTTACAAGTTCTGAGTTGAGTTGGTTTGACTCTGTTAACACTTTGGAAGATGAGAATAACACTGCCTTTTGCAGAATGTAAGTGAAGATAGTGATGAGATGTTCGACGACTTGTTCAACAAATATGGGAAGGTTGTTTACAGGAGTGACGATCAAAAGTCTCCAGCAGCTGAGGTTGATGATGACGCAGAAAGTTTAGCATGTAAGCGAAAGCCTTAATTCAATATCTTTGACTTGTTTGGCTCTAACAATGGAGAATGTGGGTATTGATATTGATCATGCGTTGTTGTCCATTCTTGCAGTTGCTGTTGAAATGGCCAAAGTTGCGAGTGAGGTGAAAGCTGGAGACATTAAGGTCCTCTTTGTGAAGCCTCTCGTCTATTGGACTCGGTTTTTCATCATAGCCACTGCGTTTTCCCGCCCTCAAATCGATGCAATCGGGTAGAGATCTATTTAGACTTGCTCACTGGTATCTATTCTTTCAACTTGCAAAAACATCACAAACTGACTTTCTCATCATGAACCGTGGATGCAGATCCAGGATGAGAGACCTGGCTGAGAAGAAGTACGGGAAAGTTGCTAATGGAGATGTAAAGCCAAATGCATGGACATTGTTGGACTTCGGTGAGTTTCTTTTTGGCGTTGCTGTCCTGCCTTTGGTCAATCTTTCATGCGGGGATGGATAAGAAAATGATAGTTTATGTTTGATTGTATGCTTTCAGGCGATGTGGTGATCCATATATTCTTACCTCCGCAAAGAACCTTTTATAACTTGGAAGATTTCTACGGAAATGCGATGTCAATTCAACTTCCCTTTGAAGATCAGCCACCACCACGAAGCTGATGATGATACTGTCTGCTCCAGAAAAAGAAAAAGCAAACAGTTTGTAAGAAGTCCGTTGATTTTTCTTCACGGGCTCCTGAGTCATGACCAAGAAGGCCTTCGAGTTTTCATTTTGTTTGTCCATCGCATTTACACAGCTCTCGGCGTAAGGGGTTGATGGGTTTTGCTGGCTAAGATGGTCCAACAACACTCTGGAGATCTCGGACATGTTTCTAATTTCTTTGTGGAACAGAGTTAGACCATCCTGTTTTAAGGCTGGTTCTTCATGGTGTTATGTAATTCAGCTGTGTAATTTCACAGCAACAAAATTCCTGTGTTTTAGCCAATTATAATATTTTTAGTCGATTTTCAAATGAAAAGAGCTCACTCTTAGTTATCAAAACCACTGGACACTTCCACAAGATGATGGTCTTTGCGCATAGATGAGAATATCCTCTATACTGATATATCACACAAAGACGCAATGTACAGTGAGTCAAATAATAAGAGCCATTCACACAGCTTTTTCTCGTCTCTGGTGTTCCATAGCTCATACACAACATGTGCAACCACTGACCCTGAAACCTGACCTGAGCAGTCAAGGCAAACAAGAGACCAAAACTGGAACTCTCATCTTCTCATCTCCTGCAATCAAATCAATGAACTGATAACCTGGGAAATTTAAGTTACAGTGGAAGGAAAATGAGTTATTGGGTAAGAAAATGGTTACAGTTAGTAATGTGTTGGTTTCCCTGAGCAGTTTCAGAGAGACTAAGCTCCATGTCATGTGTTTCAGACCATCCTGGCTCATATGTCTCAAGGAACCCGATTTTAGCTTTGTTTGGAAGGTCGTGAGGATGAACAAATGGAACTCCGTGAGGCCACCCAATCTCTCTTCTTATATTCGCGCAAGGGCTGTCCATTACATTGTGGTTATTCTCGCACTCCTTCAGGTTGCAGAATCTGAGTTTGATTCCCTTTTTATCTGCAATCTCCTGAACTCGTTCCTTGAGAACTCTCTGCGCTTCTAACCTCAGCCGCTTCGATGGTGGTAGCGGTTTTAATCTGGAATCGCTCTTTCTCCTCTTTTTCAGCTGTTTCAGAGATCCTGTACCATTGATTAAAGGAAGGACCTACTGTTGATCAAAACTTCTCACTAAAGCAGTAACTTAAACAAAGAACTATGAACAAGGACTTTCTTCGATCTGCTATGAAATACCAAAGATGGAAATTAGGCATTTAGACTGAAAAGAGTAAACTCGTATACCATCATCCTGAGATTGAGGGACGCTGAAGCTTTGCAAAGTCTGTCTGTTAAAGAGTTCATCATTTGAGTGAGATCTCTGCATAAAGTCATCGACTAAAACCGGGATCTGAAACTGAGCTTCAACACCATGACCTGCTGCTCTCATCTCCGAGCAACTCAGATTGGTCATTGATTTAGGCATGAGTTTGAAGGCCAAGGAGAACCTCCCTTCTATACTTCCTTGCATACTGTTTAAATCGGTTCTGTGCACTGCGGGACTCACATACCCCGCTGTAGCCTGGTAAAGAGCTAGTCCCGGGTACACAACAGCCTCTTGAGGACCAAGATCCGCATCCACTAAAATCCATTGCCCGTGCATGTCCCTGATGTGCAACCCCGGCTTATCTGATTTCACAAACGAGATCAGACTCTTATCAAGTTGGTGATCATGGTCTGAATACATGATAAGCTGCTCCTCTTCGGTTAAGTTATGGTGCTGTGCTCCATGAAACGACGGCCTCGCATAACAGCAAACAGATAACACAGAGGACGATATCTCACTATTCCTCAAAGGGACATTATCAAGAATCTCAGTGAATGGACAGCTTCTCAAATTCAAATAGAAACCAATTGCGTCAAGAACTACACGAGCAGCTTTTCCTAGTAAAGCAAAGATATCAGGCAAACCAGCTGGAGGGAACTCCATAGAATTGGTTAGCTCGGTGAGAGTCAATCCAGGTCTATACTCGTAGCTCTCTTGCCACGACTGAGGATCTGCATAGTAGCCAGAGGTCTTGCACCATTCTCTTGAATCATTTGTGTGGATCATGTTATTAGTGGCTGGATATGAATCTCTCTGGTGAAAATAGAGCCTAGCAGAATCAAGACCGGATCTAAGGAGGGCTCCATCGCTAGCCGGAAACTGAATGATGGCTGCAGAGTACTGTGCCAGAGATTGAGATAATGTAGTCACGGCTAACTTGTAAGAATCAGAAGGTAGACCTTCAGTGGGAGCTAGATCACAAACCTTGACACGACCCAATGTAGGCATCCCATTTCCTGCCATCAAACTATACACCAAAAAAACACACCTAAAGGTTGAAAATGGTTGAAGATGGTTTCTGGAAGCAGAACGGACTTAGTTCTCAATCCCTTGTTTCTGAAAAGTTAAAAATGGGAGAAGAACCCATCTGATGCTTCTGTAAAGGTCCGATTTTTCCAATAGAGAAATTGATCATCTCTACGGGAGCGATATAGCAGGAGATTCAATAAGAAGTAAGACAGAAACGACCCTAGAGGCGAATTCGAAGAGAGGCCATGAAGGCGAATCTGCAAGAAATAAAAGAGTAATCAAAAATTGACCGTCGCCTACCAGACCAGGGTAGGGTGTCTCCTTAAGGACAAGTAAGCTTCACCAGATTTGAGCGCAGGGAAAGACAAAAGCAAGGCGAAAGATCAAAGCTTTTAACCAATCTCTCTCCGTGGAATTAGATTTGTCAAGTTCCCCAAACAAAAAATGATAAAAATCAAAGCTTCCATGAATGTGCGACTCTGTTCTTCAATTTCAAAAACCATCCGAAGCCCCTTTAAGTATAATTTATTTCTTACATAATGGCCCAAATTATTTTTCAACTTCAGAAGTTCGATTTTTCTTATACCATAACTTTGTCAACTTTGGGACTTCCAATGGTAAATTGAAGCTGAGAAATGGGATTGGACAAACAAAACTACAGAAGAAGAGAGAATGGTAACGGGATCCAACTGAAGCTAAATTGGCTATGTTCGAATATTGACAACAAATCCAATCCAAATCATACAATGGAAGTGTGGGCAAGAGCAAGACAATCTTCAAGTTCACCAAAGTTCGTTAGCTTATTCGGCAGGTCTCATTCTATCCTTGGTCATTTCAGAGCGTCTGCGTTTAGCTCCATCGTCCCCTAAACGCAGCCCTACACATAAATCCCCATCGCACCCACCATTTGTAAGCCCGGTAACAAGATTCTCCCTAGCAGTTTCAGGCCAAGCAGACGCGGAACATTGACCGCTGAAACTCGGCATGAACTGGTGCTCCACACTCGGAGGACCTCCTTTTGCTTCTATTCTCTCTTGAAGATCGATGTGTTGGACCTGGAGAGGCCCTAATGTTGCCTCCAACTTCTCTCTTGGGCTTCTCTTCTCCTTCTTGAGATTCACATATGGAGGTGATGAGTCTGCAACCATTGAACTCATCCCCGTTGTTGAAGCAGCTCGTTGTTCTTGCACTGCCGCTGAACAAGTACAACAACACAAACACAAGTCTTGTTACTTCTATTTGCTGAAGAAGTAAGAGAAAACGGAAGAAGGAATAATTAATTACTTTTCAACCCTTCATCGGTGGTGATGAGATCAAGCTGGAGATGAGTAAGGAGCCTTCCCAGATCAACTCCAGTGGTCCAGCTCTCTGGAGACTCACCCACTTTCAGTTTCAGCCTCCCGCGGCTTCCAGTGCCTCCCCATATGATCCCAATAGGTCTTGCGTTCTCCTCCCCTTTCATCACTATGAGGCTTCCGCTATCTCCTTCAAGATCAAACGGACTGCGATGGTTCTCCCCAACAACAAGGAAATCCGTGAGAAAGCAGACTCCTCGCTCGTCATTGTACTCCAACGCATAAGCCAGCACGGTTCCTGTAGTCAAGCCAGAGCTTCTCCCGACTTTCACTACCTGTTTCCCTACTAAACTGCCAACTGGAGACTGCAGCTCTATGGCTTTGACCTCTCCAATCTCTCCTACTCCACCTTTGACAGACGTTGTGACCCGTGACAGGTCGTAGTCATCCGCAAAGGGGATGAATGCACCGTCTGCTCTCACAAACGTCTCTGCAAAATACATTAAAAGTTATAGCGGGGGGATGCAGCTTCATCGATACTAAACCTCAAAAACTTTGATGTTTCTAAACCTGGATTGGTGCCAGCGAAAATGCCAAACCAGAGATCATCCGTGATGAAGGAAGTGGCTCTCTCAACCGCTCCAAGGTACACCCCAGGGCCAAGGGCAGGAGGGAGAGGATGAAACATTTTCTGGCTCGGGTAGTCTAAGTTAACAGCAACATGGCGATTAGTCACAAACCCGACTTGCCTACTTCCAGTCTGACTCCTCACTATTGCCCCCAGAGTCCCACAAGTCTCTTGGCTTGCCACCTGATTGAAGTTAGGAAAAAACACAAAGTTATCGACTTTGCGATCATTTCCATAGCACCAGATTACAATGAGTGAATATACCTGAGAGCCTGATCCAATGAAGGGATCAGATCCTTGGAGATGATCAACAATGTCATTGGTAAATGTTTGTTTAGGAGTGGGCTGATGATCAGGTTCTCCGAAATAAGAAAACTCCACCACATCCACATCACACCATATCCCTCCTGCTCCCTGATTCAATCCCCAAACCACACATTCACCATTACAACTTCCATTCCAATGCCATGAAACTTTTCAATTCAACGTACCTCAAGAGCAGTAGGAAGGCACTGAAGAGGGCTTAGCCATTGCTTATGCACTTTCCGAGACACAAACACAATGATCGCCGGGGTATCCGTGAGAACCCCTCTTCGTATCCGGAACCCAATGGCGGTTCCAAGACTGTAACAGCGCAAGATCTTGCTGTGGAAGGCTCTTATGGTCATGAGCTCCAGCAAAGTGGTGGCTCGTTGCCCTTTAGGCTCTGTGGAAGCTGGTTCAGGAGAAACCTCCTCTTCCTCCTCTTCCTCCTTCTGCAAGTTTGAGAAATAGTTGGCCCTTTCCTCCGCCGCGTTGCTCAGCCTGCTTGAAGTCGGCCACGAGAAGTAAGACGCCGCCGTGAACTCGCAGTGTTGACCGGCTGACCCTAACTGATGCATCGTTGATCGAGTAATCACAAAATCTCGACTTTTTTCCGTGTTGATTGGCAATCACATCTACACAAGTAATAAGAGAAGCTAAAGAGGAGTCCTTAGGAAAAATCCAATCTGGACACAAACATCGGAACGGGGCGTTGATGATGATCAGAGAGACGACCAAAAACAGTTTGAATTTGATGGCTATTGATGCAAAGAACACTACGAGTGCCACATACTGATCGGAGAAAAGATGATTACCTGGATTTATAAACCTCAAATTACTCAATACCCAAAACTCGATTTCCACGAATTCGAAAGTTGAGCTTTTTCTGCAACTGTCGAAATCGTAGTAGAAGCAGTAAACGAGCCGCAGCCATAAGTCCACTGAATCGCCAGTTTGTTGAAACTTGTTAGTTCAATAGCAGAGGAAGGAAAGATTAAAGTTACAACCTTTTTCTTTTCTAGATTAAAAAAATCAAATTTCAGTTTTCTCAAAAAGATTTATGGGTGAAAGTAAACTTTTTGTAGGAACAAAGCGCTTTTGGTCGTAATTAATTATGGGTTAGTAGTGCCTTAGTGGATAAATGTCAGAAACCTTATATTTTCTGATTTAGATCTTGTTGATGCCAACTTTTTTGTTTAATTGAATACTCCAGGTTTTGGGCTTCATTTAGGCCCATTATTCATTTGCTTTGTATGTTGTTTTGATTTCTTTGTGCTTCTATTTAACACATGAGAGTAGAGAGATCAAAGAATTGACATATCTTTTCTAGAAATAAGAGCGCAAAAAAAACTTATTGACCTTACACTCAAAAATGTAAAGCTTAGTGTTAAATTAATTCGTTATCCTAATGATCATATATGTTCTGACGGAATTATCCAAACGATTTTATGGAAGTATTGAGACGAATAGATAACGAGTGAAATAAAAATACATCGATTCGGCTTAGTGGTGGAAATAAAATAGAAACAGGCTCAAACAGCACTTTGGTAGGATGTCTTGTTAACAATGAGCTATCAATAACTACCGATAAACCATATGTTCCAGGGAATAAAACTAAGGATTTTAAGTTTAAACGATGTATAAACAAATTGAAACTTATAATTGAAGCGAAAAGACAAAAGGAACAAGTGAAACCTAATCAAGGGGAAAGATAGAGATTGGCAAAGTCATCTAGAGACTCCAATATGTGACTCTGGTCTCCATTTTCGAGCATCCACAGGAGATGGTCGAACAAAACGACCTCACACTTCACCGTAATTATACAACTGCCATCTTCATTATCATCTTCTTCGTACCTCTGCTGCTTTTCTACAAGAGCGTTGAGCAGAGGGTGCCTCAGGTGTTGCTTACTGATCACGTAAGGTTTCTTCGTACGTCCGACGAACACTGTCTGGTACAAAGACGGTGTAGAGCTTTGGTCGACGTCATGGAGATGGTCTTGTGGATCTCTTCTGGCGGATTGGGATCTGAGACTGGTATAAGAATATGAACGACCCAATTGTGTGGAAACGCTCTTGCATCTCTTGAGCATCATTAACCTCATCTTCTTCATCATTGATTCAATTTTATTCGAGTTTTCTCTCTCTCTCTCTTCTCTCTTCTCTCTTCTCTTTTGCTGTTTGAAGAAGATACTTGAAACATACTCAGAAAGATAGAAGGGTATTAAAAGAGGAGCGATAAGGTAGGTGCTACGTCTCAGTTCTCACTATTCAATTTATAATTAGGGTTTTGCAACTAATTTATTCACTTAATTCAGAAACTTCAAGCCTAATTTATTATTTTTATTTATGTAATTACTTAATTTAAATAAATATATTTTTGTTATTTCAATTTTTTAGCTGAATCTGATCTATCTTAATACTCTTCCAGACTCAGCCAAATTTTTTCAATTTTTTTGGATGAGTTTTCAAAACTAAGTCGTTTAATATTATTTTACACCTCCATCGATGGAGCATCAAGATTAGCAAACGAACAGGACCTAAATCTACAAGATTTATCATCTTAATTAAACAAAAAAAAAATACTTAGAAACAAAGAAAATGCATGTTTTTTGACGGCATTGCAACTAGTGAGAACGTGTCAACAAAAGAGAAATGAAGAAGGAGGAGTAAGCCAACACGAGAGTCCGGAGATGGACACGTCGAACCTCACTTGTTTTATATTATGTTGTCGCATGTCAAGTCGTGATCCCCAAAGGATGGCAAAGAGCAAGGACGACATCAAGGTACGGAACGGCTCAATATAAGCTATTGGAAGACGAGCCAATTCGAGTAAGATACAAACACGGGACACCATTAGAGGGAGGCAAAAACGCAGAATCCGAGCCCGTAGAGATGTTTTCAAGCGCTCAAGGTATCGAAAAGGGAAAAGATCAGCCAGCCTCTGCAGCCACCGGCGATCGGACAAAGATGCACCGCGACGTGAAGAAATCAGCGGAACACGTACAGATGAAAGTCCCGTTAGATTTACAAGTCGGAGTCATTTCTATATATATGTGAGTATGTTGCCTTTCTAAATAAAATAAAATAGGCTTAGAGAACGTTTTTGATCATTCATCAAGCCACTTAAAAGTTAAAACCATTACTTCAATCACTAACCACCGATAAACAAAACATATTCAAACCTCTGCTATAAAGGGAAACATGTTCTACACACGATTGTTCGAACTTAAAAGTAAAAATACAGACATAAAGGTCCAAAGTTGATGCTTTTAACTCGATAAACTAGAAAGGAGTAGCAGAGATTTGGGACAAGGCATGACAGGCTACTTGGATCTCTGTCTCATCTTTCTGCGCTTCCTCTTCAGTCTCCTCATGCGCTTCTTCTTCCACTGCAAAAAAATGATCAAAGCAAAACGATTTCATTAATCCAACCCTCAAGACAAGCCAATGACAGAATCAAAAACCGCTATGATCCAAGCTTCTAACAAACTTGTATGAATGGTCGAACCAAGTGGAAAATTATGAAACTATCATTAATCTTAACCAAGCAGGACGCAATGAGAAATTGAGAAATGCAAAATCGATAAGCAATTTAGCTCCTATTTTGTATCTAACAAGCAAGCATCCGTACAAGTTCTGCTACCGATAAAAGCGCGAAAGAGAATCCAATAACCGTAGCAAGCTATAGATTTGTTCTCTATATGTAAGAGAATCAATGCAAACTAACTAGTAAATCTATAGATCGGCCCCAAAAAAGAAGAACAAGATCGTAATGTTGTGTAACTCGAGGTACAAAAGAAACGACAAATCGTTTGAAGATAAAAGAAGGGTTACAGAGGGAATTATCATACCTTCGCCCTCATCGTGAAATCGCCGAAATCAGATTCTCGCTTCTCTGTTCGCCGACCTCTCCACTAGATATATATAGCTAGGGTTTCCCCTTTCGCTAACTTAAATCGGACCAGGCCCTGATATTGTAAATGGACCTAACATTTTTAGGCCCATGTAAGGATTTGAAATTATAAGCAGGTAAGAGGAATAAATGGGAGAGAAGAAGAACAAGAAAGTACGTAAGATGTACAGCGAGAGATATGAGAAGAAGACAAAGACAAGCAAAGTGCTGCTTTCTTACACATCAACACATACTTCCAATATTGACTTTAATAGTAATAACTCATGATATACATCCACATTCCCATTGCAATCACATATACCTCACTTCTTCTTTTTTTTGGTATTTTCGCTGCTGCCCATCCCTCACACTGTGCTCTGTGCACTTTTATATAAAACAATAAATATTTGCTATTGAATGTGGTATTTGGTTCAATGTAGCGAACAGCTAAGAACCCAGCTCAAGCTGCCCTCTCTTTCACTAAATGCCAATGCACATATATATATATGTATAGACCTTCCGTGCTCGCAACAAAACTAATCATATATAATATCGGTCAAACGATAGGGGCTAACACTTACCATACCAGGGGCGGAGCCAAGGATGTAGGGTCAGCTGACCCCACCTAATTTAAAAAAATATATATATATTTTTTAAAATAAAAAAATATATTTTTTTTTTAAATAAAAATATATTGACTCCATCAAAAAATTGTTTTTGATCCGTACAAAATTAACCATATTCAAGAAAAATCTAAAATTTAGTTGTCTCAAAATAAAATTTGGGTTCATGTTAAACTTAAGTCCAATATAAATTTAAATATAATAATAAATCATCCATAACTTTGTGGATCTCAATTAAAACTTGAATTTTTTTTTTCATCTTTGTTTGACGGCGGAAACTTTCCATCTCGCTTTGCATCTATCAAGCAGCAATTTTAGATTGAATTTTAGGTTAGATTCTTTATGTATTTTTTTATATTTTACTTCAGTTTAATTAGACTCTAAATTTTTATTAGTTTAGAGATGGTCTAACTTGAATTCATAGAAAATTTTATATGTTTATAATATGTGAATTGAATATCTTTAACTTTTCGTTTTAAATATAAAATAAACTAATTAATTTTAGTTTACAAGATAATTAATGGATCGATTTCTGAAAAGAAAATCTCCGCTAACATTTATATTGATAATATACGAAAAGATGAAATGTTTGTTAATTTGAGAAATTTTGGAGACTTAGCACATGTGGTGATAGAAACCAAGAAGCATATTTCTCATCCTTTGGTTTATAAGATTTTGAAGTTATGTTTGATTTTGCATGTTGCTACCGCAACCGCAACCGTCATAAATGTTTCTCAGAAATGATGATTGTCAAAACAGTATTACGGAATCGCATCGTTGATGAGTTTTTAAGATGGTTGTTTAATTTATTTTACCAAAAAAAAATACTTGAAGATGTAACAACTGAAACCGTTATAAAAATATTTCATGATTGAACGGAGAGTACATTTGTAACTTTTTGGATAATTTATCGACCATTTTTTATAATATTTTTTTCTGCTTCCGGTAAAAAATGTTATGGCTCCGCCACTACCAACATGATTTAATGCAATGATATTATTACTATTTTCTGCATTTGCTATATATACACAATACTATACATATCCTATATATAGTTGTGTCTTTGTCACACTGATCACACCATAAACAGATTAATAATTGTTGCCAGATTAGGATAAGGACGTGCATTGTCCCAGTCCATAGACTGGGTTGTGTATCCGACCATTACAAGTTCATAATGTATATTTCCATCGCATAAGCAATAAGAAGTAGCTTAGCTAGGTTTATAGGGTCTTTACTCTGATTATTTTTGGAGTTTGGCATTTGTCTTTCTTTTGTTTTTTCTATGAAAAGTGAAAACTAGAACATGTTAATGTCCATTTGACATACTAAACTCGGTATCTATTTATAACTAATTCCTCCTTTCTTGTCGGCCTTTCTACGTAGGCCACTTGTCGTGACTCGTTATCCCAATATATAATGCAGAGATATCAATAATTATAGATGTAGAGATATATAGAAAAGAGCAAAGAGACATCTGAATGAAAGCATCATGAGAATCATATAAGAGATAGAGAATCTATCAGAATCAGAGGGCGCAAGACTGGGAACCATCACGTTCTCTCCTTCATTTCCCCTACTCTGTTCTTATTTTTTAATCCTTATTATTACTTTTTGCATATATTATCTCTTATTCAAAACGACATATTTTTTTTTCCCTACATTTGTCCCTTGATACAAATAAGTATTATAATTTTTTGGAAGTCTAATATATACTGTATATTTGATTAAGCTAGTATAAAATAATTACACAAATTCATGTTACCATTTTGTAACTCGTTTAGTCATAACCAACTAGCTAATTCAATTATGTTACATATTTATGATTGAATGCCACACGCGAGAACATCCCTTGAACTCGTGAGTACAATGTAGTAATAAGTTGTTGATTTTTTGTTTTTGGTAGTAATCAGCGATTATTGATTAATATTGTAGTTATATTGTCCGTACGTTCCAATTTTTGGTCGAATATGGCAGCCAAAATCCAAATAATCACCAAGAGGACGATGGGTCCCCATAAATTCAAAAGCTAGTCAAAGACCGTAGCAGAATTTTGTTGGCCAAATTGAAAATTTAAATCGAACGACATGCTTATATATATATATATATATTTTGACGTACATGCTTATACTATTTATATTAGTGTTTTTAGTGAAAAGAAAAATATATACATATATATATATATTAAGATTAGTACTAATCAAAGATTTTAAGTCTACTTCTTAGTCCAAGACTATGTGTTTTTAAAAAAAAAATATAATGTAATTAAGTTTTTGGTATTTTTTTTTTTTTTGAATTGAAAGTTTTTGGTATTAGTTATGTCACACTTTTTCACCATAGTTTTGTTATGTCTACAATGGTAGAAAGTTTGATTGTTTTGAACAGTAGTTTTTCTAATGAAATTTAAGACTGGTTTATCAGTTGAGCTAACACCGATCAATTTCTTAAGTCGTATTTAATGCATTTCTAATAGTAAGATACTTTTTCAAATCTGTCATCAATATAATATTAATATTTTTAATATAGTTTAATTGTGTGATTAAATTTTAAGCTATAAAAAAATGTAATCTTTCTCCCTTAGAATTCTCAAAAATTCTCAAATAAAAAAAATTTTCATTCTTTTTTTTTAATATGAGAAATATATTGAAATACTTTCAATATAGATGCTTTTATATATATCACCATCTAATAGCAATACTGGACGCAAATCTTTTACTACATTTGATTTACTTACATTTCAAATACTACTAGAGTTGTGCTTTCTTTTTTCAAGTGGAACAATGATAAAAGAAAACATTTATAGGCCTAATTTTGTTCTGTGATATGCAATGTTGTCACTAAACTGAGGTGGGGAAGAAAGAAAAATCGAACGGATGGGATTGAAAACACAGTGTTTGAGAATGACGAACAACTTTTATATGTGATGTATTTATTATATATAGACGCAAATTATTGGAACCAACTTTATTTACTCGAAAAAATGCAGCTCATATGACTGACATCTATCTTCACGCTTGACCATTCCCTAATTTGCCCCTCAGTTTCGATTTTTTGATATATTTTTTTCTCAGTTAGAAACAAGCTCAATGGTTTTCAACTAAATATGAATAGTCATAGCTTGAAGTTACATAGCCAGACGATCAGTGTCCTTAGAAATCTATATGTCCAGAATTATGACAAATGAAATCTTCGTCATGTTTACATGTATATTTGCACCGGACTACCGGAGATCAAATATGTAGTCATTTCTTGATCTCGACCAACACATGACCAATCACAGTTAAAGCTGTCTTTTTATCCTTAAATTATTACACTAAAGTTGACACTTATTAAAATAACTAAACGGGTGCAGTAGATGAACTAAGCCGATACGGAGAGGATTTGCATTTTGGATTGTCTCTTAAGTCTAACATGCAGCATCATTACTTTTATTTAATAGAAAAATTAAAATAAATAGGGAACAAAAGCTGTCGCTCCCTAAAGTGTAAATACAAATTTCATGATAAAGTACATTGCTAATGAGTCAAAAAAGTTTAAATATTATCTAAACATGTGGTAATATCTTTGGAATCGATCTATGAACATGTGAAGCACTTCTCACTCTTGCTACAGTAATTAATGACTGACTGTTTTTTCCCAGTATCGAACAACTCGCTCTAATGAAGTTAAAACTTAAAAAAAAAAGATTATGGAAAATCAAAAACATTTCTCCTTATTTACATTCCGAACCAAAATCTAAGCTCATCTGAAGAAATCGCCCCGATGAAACTAAAAGCGAAACTATTACCCCCTAACTCGAAGCTGTTGCCTAATAAATAAAGTCGGTACAATTAGAATCCGGTCGGTTCTTAGAGTTCGCTAGTCGGTTCAAGTCTGGTTCGACTAGTATGGTTCTTGGTGTTGTTGCTCTGCAACTGGGCTCTGTTTCCAGACGATGAAGATGATGACGAAGAAGAAGAAGAGAAAAGCTGGCCGAAGAAGAGACCCGATTTGGGTCCGCCACGGAGAGAAGAGACAGGAACATTAAGAACAGGAGCGATTCTGACATTGGCGGAGTGAGATCTCGGCATTCCATGGTGATGCTTCATTCTTGGTCCGCCGGTGAAGTTACCGGGACTGCTTGAGCTTCTCTCGAGTCCATGAAACACGATCTTCCCAGAAGCATTTAGTCTCGGACTATCAGCAGTCACCGTCAATCCCCTCGACTCAATACTCTCCGTCGATTCATCAGCCGGCGAATGACGTCGTGGCTTCCTCGGTTGGTTCGTGTTTCGTAAGTGGTGGTGGGCACGTGACCGAGCGAACGGGTTTGGGGCAGTGGGTTTGTCGAGATCTAGAGATAGCCTTGGAAGGTCGTCAAGCTCGTGGCCGGAGGAAGACGACGAAGAGAGGGAGAGACGCGAAGAGGAGATCGACGTTGACGTCTCCGAGATGTCTGAGTCCTTTATCGGCGGCGGAGGAGACGGCGTTTGAGCGGTGGATTTGGAACTCCGGTTAAGAAAATGCCTAAACGATGCCGTTTTGGGGTTTGGAGTAGACGAAGACAGCCGCGTTGACAACGACGACGACGACGCTTCTTCATGCGTTTTGGCGAGTCTCTTAAGGCCTAAAAGCTCACGCCATCTAACCGTGCAACGAGGAGCTCTCGGAGAGAAGAGGTAAGGATCGACGCCGGAGATCTCCATCTCCAATCTCCGGCATGGTTTCTCCGCCGTCTTAACCGCCGTTATAGGTTTCTTTTCGGACTTAGTTACGCCGGAAAACTTAAGGACTAGCTTTCCGTCGGAGAAAAGCTCGTCGGCGGATAGCATTGTGACGGGATCTTCGAGAAGAAACTCAAAGTCCACAGGATCTTCGTTTTCCAACTGCGGATCCAACGGTGGAGATTCCCGGCTCATCACTGACATTTTGGAGCTCTTCCAAGAGTAACTCGCCGTCGATAACTTATCCGGCGAAGTACCAACATTTTTAACGCAAACAGACGCCATTTGCAGTCGATATCGAGAGAGAAAGAGAGAGAGTGAAAAGAGTTTTTTTTTAGGGTTTGTAGAGAAGTGGCAATGACAGAGACAAGCAATATATACACAGCTCAGCTCAGAGCATCACCTACCATTAAAATATTATACTTGTTTTTGTATAATTTAGTTAAATAATTAAATTTTAAATTAAAAAACAAAATTAGACCAATTAAAGAATGACACCTATGAGAAGGTATCTCAAAAAAATTTGTTAGGTGTTGTCTCACATCTATCTCACCCTCTTTATTTATTATTATTTTTTTTTTTGTAATGGGCTCGGAGTTGTTCTTAGATTCTCACATATACAACACATATACAAAATTAACATGTTTCTCTCTCTAGGCGATTACGATGGCGATTCTGAAAACAGGTTTTTTCTTCTTCCTTGAGAGTTTCTGTCCGGCAGTTACAGTCTGTTTTCTTGCCGGTTTCTGTCCGTTGAGAAGTTCTCTGGCGGTTGTGAGAGTTATCTCATTTTCGGTTACCTTTCAATCCCTAAACCACCATGGATTCCCCCTTCTATAAATTCTTAACACTTTGCTTTCTATTATGGTTTCTTCCATCAAATTTCTACAATCATGAGTGATAATATCACAAGGAAGATGCAGGATATCACACTGGGCATGAACGATGCCCCAATTGCTATCCCACATGATGTATGTGCCCAAGCGGCGCAATCAAATCGTCTCGCTATTGTGGGTGTCATTCTCAATCCAAAGAAACAAAATATGAGAGCATTGATCAACCAGATGCCTCGCTTGTGGGGTTTAAGTGCTGATGTTGTTGGAAGAATTGTTACTCCGACAAAATTCCGATTCGTGTTTCAGTCGAAAGAGGTGCTCAATTTGGTTTTACGACGAGGACCTTGGTCGTTCAGCGAGTGGATGTTAGTCACTCAACGCTGGCATCCGAACTTATTGGAGGATGAAATGAAGACAATTCCGTTTTGGATCCAGATACGAGGAATACATTCTCAGTTCTTAAACATGGAAATGGTTGATTTCATCGGCCGTACCCTTGGTCCGGTGGTCGCCACTGATTTTGATGAATCGGCAAATCTGGTCGATTGTGTGAGGGTAAAAGTTAATTGGAACATCGACAATCCGTTACGTTTCAAAAGGAATTTCCAATTTTCTACGGATGAGAATACGATTCTTAGTTTTCGTTATGAGAGATTGAGAAATTTCTGCGTGAAATGTGGTTTACTGTCTCATGAATCGAAAGACTGTCCTTTGTGTTTCGATGGTGCAGATGATGACCAATATGAGAATGGAAATGGTGATAATAATGATGATAATCACCAGGAGATCCATGGCGATTTCGTTCATGCAGACATTGAAAACGTTGATAAAAACCGAACGGTTGCTGGACCGTCTTCTGGTCAGGGTGTTGATGCCATACGGAGTCCTTATGTGGATATTGATGATGATTTGATGGCAGAAAAATGGCGATATGTTCAGTCCAAATTGCAGCAAGCAGAATTTTTTGTGTTTGGAAAGAGGAAAAGGGATGAAATTGAAGCAATGTTGCGCTGTTATGATAAAGACCAATTTGATGTTAATACTTATGAATTGTATGCAGATTTGCACCCAATTGCCATTCCAGGTATACATGGTTTTGTTGTTGATGTATCTAATGGTTTAGAATTCTCGGAAACGTCGCATGGTATGGATAACTACATGAAACAGTTAGGAGAAGAGGAATACCAGAAGCGCATATTGGCAAAAGGAAAATTTCGGGAAGAGGAGTTCTTGGATGTTTTTTATGCCTATGCGAATCATGGAGATGATTATGGTTTTCATAAGAGAAAGAAAGAGGCAGTGGAATGTATGCTTGAGCCACCACTTGCCATTCACTCTGAACGGATGGTCATGTTTCTGTTCAATGAGGAAATGTGTGAGTCTACTGGTTCATGCTCTGAGGTCAAGCTAATAAACAGAGGCGCGGGGGCCCAGTGCCCCCACAGTCAATATGAAGATTTGCTCCTGGAATTGCCGAGGTTTACAAGCTCTACTCACCGAGGAAAGGCTGAAGGAACTCTGCCAAAAAGTTTCTCCAGACTTATTATTTTTAGTGGAAACTCTAAATAAGTGTGATATTGTAAGGGATGTGTGTGGATCTTTAGGATTTGATTTCGTGATTTCTGTTCCTCCTTGTGGCAGAAGTGGGGCACTAGCTTTATTATGGAAAAAATCAGTGTGTATAAATAAGCTTTTCCAATCTGTAAGAATGATTGATGTCTTTGTTGAATACAATGATATGGATTTCTATTTGTCGTGCATCTATGGTGATCCAAATGAATCAAAAATACATGATTTATAGGAAAGGATTGAAGGAATGAACCAATCACGACAACGATCATGGTTACTCATTGGTGATTTCAATGAGATTTTATCAAATGAAGAGAAGGATGGAGGTCCAATACGTGATGAACAAAGTTTTCAAGATTTCTTAAACATGTATAGTTCTTGTGATTTTGCGGATATTCGACACAAAGGAAATAGATTTTCCTGGGTTGGGCAAAGGCGAAAACATCTTGTTAAATGTTGCTTAGACCGAGTGGTGACTAACTCTGAGTGGTTAGTAAACTTTCCTGCATCAGAAGCGGAATTTATACGCTTATACAGATCGGACCATCGGCTAGTAGTAACCACTGTGGCTTTTGTCGACGAGAACCCGATTAAGAAATTTTGTTTTGACAAACGCCTATTACAAATAAAGGAGTTCAAGGATTACGTTAATCATGGCTGGAATTCCCCTCGACTCCGAAACAATTATACGATTCTGGATAGAATTACAGAGTGTCGCAAATCAATGGCACAATGTCGGAGGTCTTCAAAACTTAATTTTGCAAAGCGAATTGACGAGCTTCAATTTGAACTCGAATTAGCATTACTATATTCAGATCCTTCACGTCAAGCGATTCCAAGTTTAAGTCAAAGCCTTGCCCAAGCTTTTCGAGATGAAGAGACTATTGGAAATTAAAAAGTCGAAATACATGGTTATCTAAAGGAGACAAAAGCACAAAATTTTACCATGCCTGCACCAAAGAACGATACTCACGAAATCATATCCATTCAATTAAAGATAGTTTTAGACAAATTTATCAAGGAGACCTGCAAGTTGGAGAACACGCTTAAGTTTTCTTCCAAAACATTTACAAAAGCAATAACAACACCTTCCTGCAATCAATATTTTCTGAATTTAAACCCTCTATAACAGAAGATATAAATCGACATATCACGAGAGATTTCACGGAAGAGGAGATTTTTAAGGCGGTATACAGAAGGTCCGGGACCAGATGGATTAACTGCTAGATTTTATCAACAATGCTGGGATATTGTTGGGAAAGATGTTATACGTGAAGTCACTCACTTCTTCCAAACGTCAACGCTTCAACCTGATATTAACCACACCAATATATGTATGATTCCCAAAATCAACAAACCAGTAACACTCTCAGACTATAGGCATATTGCTTTGTGCAATGTTCTATACAAAATAATCTCAAAACTTTTGGTAAAGAGATTAAAATCATCCTTAAATAAGATTGTGTCTGAATCTCAAGCAGCTTTCACCCCCGACCGATTGATTTCAGATAATGTGTTAATCGCTCATGAATTAATGCATTCTTTGAAGTCAAGAAAACGAGTCTCACAAACATATATGGCCATCAAAACAAATATGAGCAAAGCATACGATCGTGTTGAATGGCGTTTTTTGGAGGAGACTATGCGTGCTTTTGGTTTTTCTAATTGTGGATCAGTTGGATTATGACAATGGTTCATACTGTTAGTTACTCGGTTTTAATCAACGGGAATCCACAAGGCTTCATTACTCCGAAACGTGGTTTACGACAAGGTGATCCATTATCACCTTACCTATTTATTTTGTGTGCATATGTTATGAGTCATCTCCTAGATGTTAAGGTGCGGAAAAACAAATAAATGGGATTAAGGTTGGTAATGGTGTTCCGTCGATCACACACCTCCTATTTGCCGATGATTCTCTATTTTTCTGTATTGCAAACCAGAAAAATTGTGCTGCGATAAAAGATGTTTTTCGAGTTTATGAACAACAAGACAAAAAATTAACCAAGAGAAATTAATGATTACTTTCGGATCTCGCATATCGGGAGACAAACAAGAAAGATTAAAGCGTGTGTTTGGAATTAACAATCATGGGGGTGGTGGAAAATATATGGGCTTACCTGAACAATTTGGAAGGAAAAAAAAAGAAATGTTTAACAATGTATCAATCGAGTAAATGAGCGGACTTCAGCTTGGAAAGCTCGTTTCTTATCTCCGGCCGGTAAAGAAGTCTTGTTAAAATCAGTTTCTATCTCAATGCCAATATACTCTATGTCCTGCTTTAAATTACCCCAACAAGTAATCTCAGAAATAGAACAAATATTAATGCGATTTTGGTGGGAAAAAAGTTCTCAAGAACGTGGTATTCCATGGGTGGCTTGGAAAATATTACAATATTCGAAAACGGATGGTGGTTTAGGCTTTCGAGATTTGGCTAAATTCAATGATGTTTTGTTGGCAAAACAAGCGTGGAGACTTTTGACTAACCCACATTGTCTTTTCTCCCGTCTATACAAAGCACGATATTTCAACGATGCTAAACCACAACCATATCACTCCTTTGGATTCTAGAAGGTATTAAGCTGCTGAAAAGGGTTCTCGTTCTATAATTGGAGATGGACGTACTGCACGAGTTTATCATGACAATTGGCTCCCGACTCATCCTCCAAGACCGGCGACAACGGAAAATAATGAATCGGGACTTCTGGTGGCAGAGCTAATTACAAAAAAAGGGCAATATACGATTTTGGAATGAGAATGTTTTGTCTAATGTCTTGATTGATGATGATCAAGAGCTAGCTAAATCGCTATATTTGGGTCAACGACAATCAGATGATAAAATCAGATGGAATTATACGAAATCTGGGATGTATACAATCAAATCAGGATATTGGTTTTCAAGACATAATCGGCAATTTGATAATGTTTTACCTCCAATACCCAATGGAGACCCAATACTGAAATCAAAAATTTGGAAGCTCCAAATCATGCCTAAACTAAAACATTTCTTATGGAGAATCCTATCATGGGCTTTGGGAACATCATCACGATTAATTTCTTGTGGCATATGTATAGACAATACATGTCAACGATGTTGTTCTCAGCCAGAGACCATTAATCACTTGTTGTTTACATGTCCTCTATCAATTTCAACATGGCGTGCTCCAAATTTGCCATTACCTTTCTTATTCTCCCCTTCAAACGAGTTAGAGAAAAATATCAAAAATATTTTGGATTGCCAAAATAATACGAGATTAACAATGCACCAGAAATTTTTGCTTTTTGGTTAATGTGGCGAATTTGGAAATCACGAAACAATTTGATTTTCCAAAAAACCCTTATAAAACCGAGAAGGGATGTTTCATATGCCGTGGTTGATGTGAATGAATGGACTACGAGTTTGAATTTAAATGGAGTTTCTAACAAGAATGCTTCCTCGGTATTTAATGAGCGAGTCTCTTCGTCTTGGAGGCGGCCAAACATAGGTTCTCTTAAATGTAATTACGACGCCGCATATGATCCGATAACAAGACGCGTTGTTGGTGGTTGGGTTCTACGGGATCATCATGGTCTTGCCAAATTATGGGGATCTGCTATCTTACAACAAGCAGGGTCACCCTTTGAAGCAGAAGGTAAAGCGCTCTTACATGCCATACAAAATATGTGGAGTCTCGGATTCAAATCAATATGTTTTGAAGGCGATTGCAAAAAGTTAGTCGACATCTTGCAAAAATCTCAAGAGGATATTTCAATCATGAATTTGGTTGATGATATTAATTTTTGGCGTGAAAAATTCGGAAATCACTCTCTAGCTCACGTCTTAAGAGAATCAAATGAAGCTGCCCATTTGATGGCACGAAAAGATCCTCCGAACAATATTTATTTTTCAGAATGTATTTATCCGCCTTATTGGTTAGCTAATACCTTTTTATTCAGACTATATTATTTCAAATTAATAGAATCATATTTTGACGAAAAAAAAATAAAAAATACAGCACACACGTGTCTTCTGTTACTGGATCCACTCGGATAAAAATTCGGGTCGGGTTCAAAAGGCCCAAATTGGTAAACGTTGTTTAGATACTCGTAAAGATATTGACCATTTTTGTTTTATAATTTGACGTTTTTTATATGTAATTTTTTTGGGAATATTAGATTGCATTTTATAATTTTCCTCGTATGAGAATATATTATACTTGATTCAGTCCATCTCTGTCTATGGTCACTACCAAATACAGTACTACGTTCGTTAGAATCTGTTAAGAGATATGGTATTTACTAAATAAAACTATTTTAACCTTAAAATTAATTTCACACTTGTGATTTATTTCTTACCATATGACGCAAAATTTCGATGATTCATTGGATATACCACCGTCAGGTATTCTAATCATTAATTTTGAATGTCTATCTTATGATATTTTGGATCCAACTAATCTGATTTATGTCGGTCTTGATATGTATTGTAACAGCTGGTATTTTTTTTTTTTTGGGACGGCCTACAAATATTTATAATTTATGGTACAAATATCTGTGTAAATAATATTGTAGCATATGTATGGACTGTACCTTACTAACACCCATATTCTCCAAAGATGAAAGATTTATGGTACATCCAATCCAATAGAATAGACACATTTCTCTCGAAGTACATTAAACGAATTAAATGAATTGGATTTTTTTTTTTTGGGTCTTCCTCCATAGTTAAAAAAGTGGCTTTGAAATTTAGACGAGTCAAAGCTACGGATTGGATATTAATTTTATGGATTTAAGTCACAAACGACAACAACAAATAACTCAAATGTCATAACGAAACGTAACTTCAGTCGTAAAACTATAAATGGTCCGACTTGTAATGACTTCTGTACTTTTGCTAGTTCAGACAAATATTTTCTGGCTTTGTGGCAACGCAAATAATTTTCCTAGAGACCACCTAAATCTTTAATGATTCACAAAAAAAAAAAATAACGATGGATAATTTCATGTTAACTAAAGTGCATCTCTTTGAATATTCCACGCAGCCAAAAAACCAATCCATAATTAGTTAAAAAATTGAGCATATAAATTCAGCTTAAAACCTCATTTGACAAGACCAAATGTCTGTGTAATACTTCCATACGAGATCTAGAATTAGATTCCCAATTAAGGCAAATTATGCAGTTAGCTATTTAAGACAAACTTACCGGAAATTTCAAACATGATGTAAGGAAGAGTTGTTCGTTGTGACCATGTATATTAAGGATAAAGTTGTTCGTTGTGATGTAGATAAAACCGTTTATTGTGAATCTTTATAATGCGACTAGAATTATTATTACGGAATCCTCCATCGAAGCATTCACTGTGCTTCCAAACGCTACAAAATTAGATTTGCTAGTTGTTAATAATAAGACCATTACTTGTAATATATATTTTTTAAAATAAATACCTTCTAATAATGATGATAAAAAAGTCTCGTACAGCCATCATCCAACCATCTTTTAATTGTTGTTTAGTATCCTTTAAATGGATAAGTAGTTTTTTGTTTAGAATGTTTAGTTTTTTAGATTTTGGTTTTTAGTTTAAAAAAAAAAAAAAACCAAACTATAGCTTTTCAAAGGTAGGGAAAACTAGTGTCTCTAATTTTTAGGAAATAAAAAATTAGGGAAAACTTGACTTGAAAATATAATGAAATTTTTAGATTTAGAAAACCCAAGAGTAAACTAAAAGCTACATCATGTGATCAGTTTAATCATAATTCATTAATTGAAAATATACAATCTACTGAATTTAAATAGAAAATGGAGAAAGGAGGCTAATCTATTTCCATTTATGGCATGGAAAATTTGAAAATTGAGGAATGACTTCATATTTCAAAACAAAAAGTGGACCATACCTGATGTTATAAATAAGGCACTAATGGATCTCAATACATGGTCGGCCGTGTGGTGGACTTAGATAATACATACACCACATAATTGAGGAACAACACCAATCAAAAAATGAATGACAATAACAAAGTCATAAAGACAATTGAGGAAGCCATTTCAAAAGCTATTGATTATTGTTGCTAATTTGGTTATGGATCCTGGATATCTCCTTCTCAATGTGCAGGTATAGGGTGGGCTCTCTACAATAAGGAAACTAGGCTGATTGTCAAAGGAACAAGAACCATTAGCCCAACAAGCTCTCCGTTAGAAACAGAAGCCGAGGCACTTAAAGTGGTGATGATGCATGTCAGCATAATTGGCTAGTAGATTCGAAAGACCTATATCGGCCATTAATGGGCTCTAAAGTTGGTATCCAATCAAGAGAATGTAAGCACTCACAAATAGCCATGGAAGATATTATGAAGCTAGCTAATGATAGCAAAAGTTATAATTTTCTGGAAGTCCCAAGATCTGTAAACGATGTAGCTGATGTATTAGCTAAAGATGCTAGGTTAAACCTTCTCAATGTAATCTCTTGGAACTTTATAACATAGCTTATGGAATGTATAATATACATTGACGAACAAAAAAAACTAAAAGCTACATCAATTAAACACCTATAACTAGGATTTAACCGCGCTAATTATAGCGGGGAGTAATTTTTTTAAAAGAAATTGTTTTGAAATTTAAGAAAAAATGTTTTATTTGAATTTTACAATATGACTAACTAATGATTATAGATAAAACTGTCAATTGGTAGTAATTTATCTATTTAACCCATTTTGTAGTGAACTAAATTATTATTCGGGTTAACCCGCAAAAACTTATAATCTTGAAAACATAACTCTAATATGCACCGTTAAATGATTCTAGTTTTTGTGGTTAGTCTACGAACTCTTAAAAAAAATAGTTTTATTGTGTCTAACTTTTTATAAAATTAGTAAAATATTTTTCAACTTTTGTTTTGATATATATTCAAATAAAATATAATAAATTGTAGTGAAAAGTATAACAAGATTTTAAATAGATTTTTTTTTTGAATATATATGGATTAATTATTATTTTAAAATATAATGTATTTAAAATAATTAAGAAATTAAATAATAAATAACATTTTTAATGCAAAATATACTTTCCATATTCTAATCAATAATTTTAAAAGACTATTATATCCTTTCATATTTCAATTATTCTTTGTTATTTGTAATGGCATTTCATGTAATAATTTACAAAATAAAGTTTATTTTCAAAAATATCTTATTAAATAATATATATATATAGAGAGATATCTTCGCCATTTCATATAAATATTAGTGGTTGTAAAAAAAATAGATTATACTCTCTCCGTTTTACAAAGAGTGTTGTTTTAAGGTTTTATTTTTGTTTCACAAAAAGTGTTATTTTATGTTTTCAATACATAATTTTGAATAAAAATCCAATTTTAACCTTATGATTTTAGTGTATTAATTAAAGAGGAAAAAATTGTTTAATGTATTAATAAAAAGTAATATAAAATTTTTAATAGTTTTCTTAATATATGTAAAATGTGTCAAAAAAAAAAAATGATTTGTGAGACATGGTTACATTGAGAACATATCGAGTTGACTTTATGGAATCTTAATTATTTATACCAATTATTTATACCACCGTTCTTCTTTCCTATCGCGTGCTAAAAAAAAAAAAAAACCCCATAGTCCTCTCCATCTCTCTCTCTCTGCCCTCTTCACACAGATATATATTAACCTATCATCAGATGATAATAAACACTAATTAAACAAATCTTTTGATATCAAAAGAAATGGAGGCTAAAGACGAGAATAAGGGCAGTATAGGCATGGTTGAGGCTAACCTGCCTCCTGGGTTTAGATTCCACCCGAGAGATGACGAGCTTGTCTGCGACTACTTAATGAAAAGAACCGTTCGCAGCCTCTATCAACCAATCGTCTTGATCGATGTCGATCTCAACAAGTGCGAGCCTTGGGACATTCCTCGTAAGTAAAATTTTTTTTTTTCTATCTCTCTTACTCATAGGTTCATTTAAAATTATCCAGAAAGCTTATATATGTTGTGTACACAAATCTTTTCTCAACAATCATATAGTTTAACAATTCGATCGTAATTAAGCATGCTATTAATTCATCATAGTGATTGTTGCCAACATGATCTGTTTATTGTTTCTTCCATATTTCGAGTACAAGATCACCACTTGTTGATAAACCAAAGAAAAAACAAAGTTCAACTTGCGAGCCACCTGCAAATTAGTATTTTTCTTGCTATTTTCTCGTGAAAAAGACTATTTAACTGCACAATTATATATTAATGATTAGTCACACACTCATTAGACGTATATATATTAAGTTCGCGTGTTGGATGCCTATTTGATGCTTGGTAATTGGGAACCCGGTTAGTTAAGATATGAAGAGGATCGATAGAAATCATTTGGATATTATTGAATATGTAATCAAGATAAAGACAATTCTGAAAAGACTTCTACCCATATCTTATGATCAAGTATCCAATACATATTGGAGAAAATAATAAAATATCCCTATTAGTTAAAAAAACTGAAATCCATTAGTGAACGTGAAATCCATTCACGCCGATAACAGAAAGAAAAAACACATTCAACGCCTAACTTACCATCAACATTGAAGTTCGAGGAATAGTATTAGAATATATAAAGGTCATTTTGAAATGTACAGAAACGGCGAGAGTGGGAGGAAAAGAATGGTATTTTTACAGCCAAAAAGATCGGAAATACGCAACGGGGCAAAGAACAAACCGGGCTACGGCCACCGGTTACTGGAAAGCCACCGGTAAAGATAGAGCAATCCAAAGAAATGGTAGCCTTGTGGGCATGAGAAAGACACTAGTGTTTTACCGAGGTCGAGCCCCCAAAGGTCGTAAAACCGATTGGGTCATGCACGAGTTTCGTCTCGAAGGAACACTTCTTCACCACTCTCCTAATTATCTCAAGGTAATTATTACTCTAGCTACTCATCTTAGATGTTTGGAGATCCATATTATAAGATCATGACTCACTTAAAGGTTCAAATATTTTTGGGATTTAATTGTTAGATATTTTTCATTAAGTTCAAATATTTTGGGATTTAATTGTTAGATATTTTTCAGGTAGTATATGTTTGTTGAATGCAAATATCAAATTAAGCATGAATCAAGCACCCGGGATGTCGCAATCATATTATCCCATGAATTATGGCAAAAGTTTTGACTTTATCATTGTTTCACATTCAACCTGGATGTTATTTATCTTTTAAGGGATTTTGCTGACGATTTTATAAAGATTTATTTGTGGCTTACCTAAGATGATCTTTGACTTGGCACAAATATCTACTCTCTTCAACCAAAATTTGACAAATTTGAAATATTTTTTTTTTTTTTTTTTTGTAAAGAGATTTATTAAAAAAAACAATTGGTTTCCGTTGGAGAAAAACAGGAAGGTTGGGTATTGTGTAGAGTTTTCCACAAGAACAGCAACGAAGTCGACAGAGACAACAACATGAGAAGCTGCTCTGACGAAACAGCCTCTGCATTGATGGACTCTTACATCAACTTCGATCATCATCAAATCATCAATCAGCAAGTGCCCTGCTTCTCCAATTTATCACAGAACCAAACCAACCAATCCGGTTTGGTCTCCAGGAATCCCAACCCATTGTTTAATCCTTCATCTGAACAGATGGTTCTCAGAGCTTTGCTAAGTCAGGTCACTAAGAGTGCCGAAAAATCGCAGAGTCATGGAGAAGGAAGCTCAGAGAGCCAATTAACCGACATTGGCATCCAAAGCCATGCTTGGAATTATTGATCATTACCAGAAATCTATAATTATGCATATGAATCATATATTCATGATTGGAACATTTATTATTGATCACCTCTCTTGTGTAAAACTGTTATACCATTATGGATTCTAGCACACACATATATAACCAAGCGATTCATGTTAGATTAACACTTGTCAAAGAGAAGTCATCGAAAAAAATGATTTTATAAAACCAATAAGATACTCAGTTCCAGTGAGATGTGGGGAATGCTTTTATGAATGGAAAACGATTCTAATCCTTATATAACATGACAAAAATCATAAATTTTTTTACATTAATATAAACTTCTTTTATGTAAAGAGTTTTTGGAGTTATAGTTTATTATTTTTCGATGTATCTGAAGAAACAAACTTTTTTTTTTTTTTAACACTGATCTTTCATACAGAGGAGAACCCGGATAAAACAAACTTTAAACAGGAAAAATTCCGTCTACAGTATAAAAAGTATCTACATATTTCAAGTCCACGGAATAAGAGGACTTGATCGCGTCTACTATTTTGGCTATGCAACTGCGTCCCGTTACGGAGTAAAAAAAACGGCAGGTCGTCTCTAAATAAATGATCGAAAAATTACTATATTAGTCTTATCATTCCTGAGTATAAGTGGAAAATTCCTGGTAATTTCCCCCTCAACGAAACCCATACCAAATAAGTAATTTCCACTTGCCTTTTCGACTTTATTGATTGACTTATGTGTGGATGGATGAGAGAGAAAAAAATTCATCTGAAAATTTGATTGGGTAAAACACCGGGTGTTGTGTTCTGTCCGTTGAAGCTTTGAAAGATTTTTTTTTTTCTTTTTCGTAAACATCTGTTATTTCTTCCACAAACCATAAATTAATGAATTGGTCGGTAACAAAAAAAAAAAAAAATATCGCCTTTATGCCCAAAAAAGGATATTTGCTACCTCCGTCGTTATCCTACATTTCTTCTCCGTCGTCCTTCTTTTGTCTTTCGCCGTTTTTTTTCCTCCTAAGTGGGCATCGATTTTCCGGCTGTGATCCTTCTTCTTCTTCGTCTTATTGCGAATTGCTTTTTTCGGATTGGAATTGCTGATAACCCCCCTCAACGATTTCAGGTTTAGGGTTTGTTTTTTTTTTCTTTGGGTACTTACCTCATTTTTTTTTCAATTACAGGGTTTGTTTTGTTCCACCCATTAATTGATTCGATCGATCTCGAGCTAGGGTTGGTGTTGAAATTCACAATTTTTCCCAATCTGAATTAGTTGGATGGTTCCGCTAATATGTATATATAATTTTAAAAAGTTTCCTTTTTTAAGGCGTAATTCACGAGGTTGTGTAACCGGGATCGTGTGGAAATGCGTTTTGCTACTGATTGTTCTATACTATGTATTTGTTATTGCATTGGCGAACTCAAGCTGTTTTTTTGTTTTTTTTTTTATTATAGAGTGTAGCTTATCGTCGTGGTGATGATCGTGTGTCTTTGGCGAGGCAGAGTGCTTCCTGAGTTCTGCATTCCTCGAGAAAGAGATTAACAGTGATTCAGGGCATCAGCTCCACAGTCTCTGTCAATGGCCCAGGGGCAGAATAGGAATGTTCCTCAGCCAGGACAAATGCAGAATTCTGCTTCCAGTGTTTCTTCTCAGCCTAATGGCATATCTCATGATGGTCTCAGAGTACGGCAGGAGATGCTGAACAGAATGTAAGAATGCTTCTCTGTTGCATTTTTACTTGCCTTTGCTCTGTTGGTCGTGGCTCTTGCTTGCTCTTTATTCCATTGGTGTATGTGATTATTCTATAGTGCGTATATACCATTTGACATTACCAGTTTACTGTTTTGTGCAATATACTGTTTACTTTCTGTTTATTGCTTCCAACACTTCTAGTTTTTCCTCTGATTGATCAACTTTTGGATTCCTGATTTCGTGGGGTTTAGTTTTGTAATGCAACTGTATTAACAGCAATGTTGTGTTGAAGTGATCTTATGTTTTGTAAAGTTTATGTATATGGAAAATACTCTTATTTATACTCTGTATTAACATGATTTCTCATTCCCTCCAGCTACGCTTGGTTACAGCAGAGGCAGCCTTCAAAGACTGATGATGCCTCCAAGGCAAAGTTATTTGAGGTTGCAAAACGGTTAGAAATTGCAATGTTAAAAACGGCCAAGTCAAAGGTTTCTCCAGTTTCGATCTTCTTATTGTTACATTTTGTTAAATAGTCCTAGGTAGTCGCAAATAGTACTTGGATTCCAGAAATGGAATCACTTTAGAAGCTTTAACGTTGTACAGGTGGTCACTGTTCTTGATGGTAATTTTTTTCGCAGGAGGATTACTTAGATTTCCGAAGTTTTGAGGTTCGCATAGAATCTACTCTGAAACAACTTTTTAGTCAACGCCGTGCTAATCCTTCAAGCTCGGTCGGTATGATGGTTCCGACACCTGGGGTTTCACATGGATGGGGTCAAAATAATACGGCCACCCCTATGGTGGATATGAGCACCTTTAATAGTAATAATAACTTAGCAGATGCAACAATCGAAACCGGAAGGCTATTGCCAACTAATCGCATGAATGGAGGTAATGTCAGTTAGATCCGATGTAAGATTCTACCATATACCCTGCAAGTTTGACCCTACAAAGAGTCTGTGCTGATTCTTTTATACATACACTTTATTTTGACAGGCTCAATAATTAATGGTCGCCAGCAATTATCTGCGGGATTTTCAGTTAGTTCTGATGACACTGGCCAGATGATTCCTACTCCTGGTTTTAGCAATAGTGTTAATGCTGATGTATATCAGTCTCATCGAAATGAAAAAAATTCTAGAGATGGTGGCAAGCTTCTGGCTGTTGGGTCTGAATTTGGAAATCCATCTCAGCTGCAGAGGCAACGTCCTGCTGGTTATGACCGTATGCATTCTAACCTTGATCACCAGTTGGGAGGTGGTTTCAGGTCAAATATGCACCAGAATGCTGGTGTAGGGATGAGCGGGAACAATGTACACCTTGCTAATGGGCCCAGAAGTTCTGAAGGGGTCCTTAGTTCCACGCATTTTTCAACTTCATCCCAACCTTTGCAGCACCCTGTCGATCAGTTGCAGGTGTCACATGTGCACAGTAAATCTCTCTAATTCTCCCTTTATCTTATGCTATTTGAATTTTAATGCTCTCTCGATCGTCTCCCTTAGCCCTATCCTTCTCACGAGTATCTAACTCATAGTGGTATGCTAATTGCAAGTTGCTTTTGTCATGTGAAGGATACTCGATGAGCAACTCAGATACTTTTGGGTCTGGGAATCTCTATGGAGTTCTAACATCATCCAGCTCAATGGAAACTTCTGTGGATTCAATGAGTCTGAATCCTATGCGGAGAGTTGATGCTTCCTTCGCTAATAACCAGTCTAGCCTGCACGCAGTGGCAAAAAATCCATTGCTAAAACCTCAACTACTTCAACAGTTCGAGAATGGGAATTTCCAATCTTCTTCCAATTCCAAAGAAAATTTGGCTCAGGTGAGTCATCAACCATTAGAAAATCAGTTCAACCAGCCAGCTCATCATGGTCAATACCAGCAACAAGAGCACTTAATGAACAATGATGCTTATCGTCCATCTCAGCTAGCTTCAAATTTTGTTAGTCAAGTTAAGCATGAACCTCGCGTGGAATACTACAATGAAGCTTTTCAGCTGCAGGCTTTGAATAAAGTAGAACCATCTAAGTCGCAAAACCAGTACAAGCAGAACGCTGTCAAAGACGAGTATGTTGGTGCTCAGAGTGCACAGGTTTGTAGTAGCCAGCTAAATATTTCTTCATCTTTCCCACCACAAACTCATCAGACGCAGGAGATATCACAATGGAAAGATTTGAGTAACCTCTCAGTTGGGGTGCAGCCAGTATCAGGTCTGGGTCAGTGGCATTCATCTTCTCAGAACTTGACACAAATATCGAAAGATTCTATTGGAGAGAGAGAACATTTTGGGGTAAACTTAGGTCAAAGATTACCTATGCAGCATGAAGCTACTGATAGTTCGTCTGTAAGAGAGTCTACAAACTGCCAAACTGTTGCTCCTAGAAACACCATGGAGGCTCCACATCTCCCAGAAGGAAGCAACACCTTTAGTAAACAGCTGAATGGAGATTGTGGTCTAAGTTATATAAATCAGAGGCGGTGGCTTTTGTTCCTGCTACATGTACGCAAATGCAATGCAGCGGAAGATAACTGTGAAAGCAAGTATTGTTTTACTGCCAAAACGCTATTGAAGCATATCAATTACTGCAAGGCCCCTGCTTGCGCATATCAATATTGTCTTCAAACCCGAAAATTGATTCATCATAACAAGAACTGTGGGAATGAAGCATGCCCAGTCTGTGTTTATGTCAAAAACTTCAAGGAGAAACAAAAAGAAAAGATTGCCCTCCTCGGACGAGCCGAGCCTAGCTCAGCCAGTTTAAATCATGGACACAAGGAATCCTTTGAGTCTATGCATGCTTCTAGTGAAAGAGACTCTAAAGCTCCATCTGTTGTTGATGATCTGCAACCTTCTCCGAAGCGCTTGAAAGTAGAGAAACCCTCCCAGTTTGCTTATCATGACACACACAGCATCCCAGCGAAAATATCTGTTGGTGTCAGTAAAACTCATTTTTCAAAGGGTTTGCAAGAGAAATATAGTGTACAAAGTGATGTTTGCAAAACTGTTAGAACGGATGTGGCTATGAATGCAGATAGTTCTGACTCTTCGAGGAGAGTTGTTCCAGTTTCCCGTGAGCTGGAGAAGCCTGTTTGCAAAGATACCCCCATGGGAAGACATGGTGGAGACTCTTCATTGGATGGTGAAACTGTTTGTTTACCAGAGCAAGAAAAACCAAAATGTATGAAAGAAATAAGCGCACCCAAAGAAGAGAAAGGGGAACAGTCTGCGGGCGTTGTAGCTGCGTCTAATAGCGGAAAGTCAAAGATCAAGGGAGTCTCACTGATTGAACTGTTCACTCCAGAGCAAGTAGAGGAGCATATCCGCGGTCTTCGTCAGTGGGTAGGCCAGGTAAGCTGAATTTTTTTTAGATGCAACTCTTGTTTGATTTGAAAGATTGGGTTTTACCAAGAAAGGTTCTCAAATTATCCTGGCAGTTTCCTCTTACCTTCTTTAAGTCTCTATATGCTGTTGTCTGAATCTTTCTATCTCTTTCTGCATACCTTTTCCTTTAAAAAAGACTTGAGTTGCACATGGCCGTTAACTGTGGGTAATGGTAGTTTTTCTTTCTTTGTAATTTTATTTCAGAGTAAAACCAAGGCAGAAAAAAATAAAGCAATGGGACTCTCCATGTCCGAAAACTCTTGCCAGTTATGTGCTGTTGAGAGGCTTGCATTTGAGCCAACACCTATTTATTGCACACCTTGTGGTGCACGTGTCAAGAGAAATGCTATGCACTATACTGTTGTGGCTGGTGAGTCACGGCATTATGTGTGCATTCCCTGCTACAATGAAGCGCGTACTAACACTGTTACTGTTGATGGAACTTCTGTGCCGAAGTCGAGGTTTGAGAAAAAGAAAAATGATGAAGAGGTTGAAGAATCGGTACGCCTCTTCAGTAACTGAAGTTCTGCAATTATTTCATAGGGATCTGTATTTGATGTCTAGCTGCTTTACTCTCTTTTTTCTTCTGAACCAATGATTCTGTGCAGTGGGTGCAATGTGATAAATGTCAAGCATGGCAGCATCAAATTTGTGCTTTGTTCAACGGCCGTAGGAATCATGGGCAAGCCGAGTACACTTGCCCTAATTGCTATATACAAGAGGTAGAACAAGGAGAAAGGAAACCAGTATCACAAAGTGTTATTCTGGGGGCAAAAAGTTTGCCGGCCAGTACTCTTAGCAACCATTTAGAACAGCGGTTGTTCAAGAAATTAAAGCAGGAAAGACAGGAGAGGGCTAGACTTCAAGGAAAAAGCTATGAGGAGGTGATTTATTAACTTTTCGGATAAGTCTTTTGCTTATATTCTTCTGCTTATCTCCCTCGTGACCGCTGATGTTTTCTGCCACATTTATATGATGCTGGTTTATAGAGAGACATATCAAGTTGTGCTTACTCACTAAAGAATGACATACATAAAGATACAAAAATAACTAGTTTATGACCGCTAGTGTTAAGAAAATTCACATATATGTTTAAAGCCTTATTTCTTATAATGCTCTTTCCTTTAATTTAGCTCGGGTTTAGGAAGATAACGATCTCGTTTCCTTCTTTATTGGTATACCAGGTCCCGGGAGCCGACTCACTTGTCATCAGAGTTGTTGCATCTGTCGACAAAATATTAGAAGTTAAGCCACGCTTCCTTGACATTTTTCGAGAAGATAATTACTCATCAGAATTCCCTTATAAGTCTAAGGTACAGCTTGTGTATGCTTGGTTCTCATTTGTTTTCTGATTTTCTAATTATGCTGTCCTTCTACTACATGCTACTCGACTATCAACTTCCATACTAACTAATATGTATTTTTCTTTTAGGCCATTCTGCTGTTTCAGAAGATTGAAGGTGTTGAAGTATGCTTATTTGGCATGTACGTCCAAGAATTTGGAACAGATTCTGCGTCTCCCAATCAGCGGCGGGTATACCTTTCCTATCTGGACTCGGTTAAGTACTTCAGACCTGACGTTAAAACAGTGTCTGGAGAGGCCCTCCGTACTTTTGTATACCATGAAATTCTGGTAAGCTACTTTTCTTCTTATCCCAGGTTCTTTCAGGCTCCTGTGTTGCATCACAAGTCTTATCAACAATGTCCTTTTCGGATTTGCAGATTGGTTATCTAGATTACTGTAAGAAACGTGGTTTTTCAAGCTGCTATATATGGGCATGCCCCCCTCTTAAGGGTGAAGATTATATTCTATACTGTCATCCTGAAATTCAGAAAACGCCAAAGACTGACAAACTAAGGGAATGGTATGGAATGATATTTTCTTGTAATAATTGTTTTTCACGTGCAAGAGAGAAATTGCATCATGATGCATAATACTCATTCCTTTTCAGGTATTTAGTAATGCTAAGGAAAGCTTCCAAGGAAAAAGTGGTCGTTGAATGTACAAACTTCTATGATCATTTTTTCGTCCAGTCTGGTGAATGTAGAGCAAAGGTAACAGCAGCAAGGTTGCCATATTTTGATGGGGACTACTGGCCAGGTGCCGCTGAGGATTTAATAGATCAAATGAGCCAAGAAGAAGATGGCAAAAAGTCAAATAGAAAAGTAATGCCGAAAAAGGTCATATCGAAAAGGGCTCTAAAAGCAGTAGGTCAGTTGGACCTTTCTGTTAATGCCTCAAAGGATCTCCTGCTAATGCATAAAGTAAGTTTTTTCCTCTTGTTTCTCCCCTTGGTCTTTAGAAATGTTTCACTGATAATATTGCTCTATCTAGTTTTTCCTCTCTGTTATGCTTTTGTTGAAGAAAGAGATAATATCATCGCCCCCTAACTTTTCATTGTTATTTCTTCTCTGTAGCTAGGTGAGATCATCCTCCCAATGAAGGAAGATTTCATCATGGTTCATTTGCAACATTGTTGCAAGCATTGTTGCACTCTCATGGTATCTGGAAATCGGTGGGTGTGCAACCAGTGTAAGAATTTTCAGATTTGTGACAAGTAAGTTCTACTTGTCGACTCACTCTTTGTTTATTTGATACTTATATTATTATATCAAATTCAAATTTCCAAAATACTGTAGAAATATCTAGCCAAAAGACTTTTCTTCACTGAACTGTGGAGGGTATACATTGGATCATTCTTAGATATATACATTCTTTGGCTGCATCTCACGAGCTTTCTCTTACGACAGGTGTCATGAAGTGGAAGAGAACCGTGTCGAAAAAGAGAAACATCCTGTCAATCAGAAGGAGAAGCATGTACTGTATCCTGTAAGTTTCTACGGTGATAGAGCCTTTAAGAAATTTGGTTTTTCTTCATGGTGGATTTGGAAATTGACAAGGTTTTGGTCTCTGCAGGTTGCCGTTGACGACGTTCCTACTGAAATTACGGACAATGATAACATCCTTGAGAGCGAATTCTTTGATACTAGGCAAGCTTTCCTAAGTCTTTGCCAAGGAAATCACTATCAGTACGACACACTAAGGCGGGCGAAACACTCCTCCATGATGATTCTCTATCATCTTCACAACCCAACCGTCCCTGCATTTGCAACAGCATGCGCCATCTGCCAGCAAGAGCTTGAACCTGCTCAAGGTTGGCGTTGTGAAGTTTGTCCTGACTATGATGTTTGCAGTGCTTGCTACTCAAAAGGCATCAACCATCCACATAGCCTTATTAGCCGTCCATCTGCGACTGATTCTGTTGTACAGAACACACAAACTAATCAAATCCAGACCGCACAGGTATATTTTTTCAAAATTCCCCGGCTTGTAGTTGATTGTTTTAGATTTGGTTATAGAATTAATACCCGTAGGCGCATTCTTGTTTATAATTATCCACTAAAACAAGCTGAAAAGATAGATAGGTTCAGCTACTCTCAAGGATTTATCAAAAAAAAATTCTTTTGTCTATGGTGTAACTAGATAAAGGCCGGTTTACATATGTTTAGAAAATTGAGTTTGCATCCCTTGGCTTCTCTTTTCCTTATTTGCTAATACAGTTTTGCTTCTTGGTACTGCAGTTAAGAGAACTGCTGTTGCACGTGATTGCATGCTGCACTGCACAGTGCCAGTATCCAAGGTGTCGCATGATTAAGATTCTATTCAGGCATGGTGTTGCATGCAAGACCAGAGGTTGTATCCATTGTAAGAGAATGTGGGCCCTCTTCCGAATGCACGCCCGAAACTGCAGAGATCCACAATGCAGAGTACCCAAATGCAGGTACGTGATGTAAACTAGTTTGAAACCAATTTGTTCCTTGATCAGAAGAATACTACTTAAAAGGAAATTTCTCCAAGAAGTTGATGGTTTTACTAATGATCTGACATCTGGTTTTACAGAGACTTGAGAGCTCATTTTAGTAGAAAGCAACAACAGGCAGATTCAAGACGCAGAGCAGCTGTGATGGAGATGGTGCGGCAGAGAGCTGCTGATGCATCAACATCGACTCCTGACTGATCGACAGAGACAGACATCATATCTCTCTGTCTAATGGGGGTCAAGGGTTCGTGCCTCTGGTGGCTTGAGCTCATCAAGAAAGAATTGGGAGGAAGCCAGTTTAGGAGCAAATGAGCAGATGCGACTCTTCCACAGCTACTTATTTAGGTTCCACAAGGAGGTACATAGATAATTTTTTTACATGTATTATTCGTAAGGTATAGACATGTGTATATGTGAATTGTAATTTTGATCCAAATTTTGGGGTTTCTTTTAACTTGAAATCTATTGAATTGTTGGGTCTTGGCTGCTGAATTGGATCTTAATTCACTTTTTTGATCCCTTCGTTCTGTAAATGTAGCATTTTTGACAAAGCTTTAAGCTAATAAATTCCCCTGATTCCCATTATATGCGCGGTTTTCAATTACAAAGCCTACTCTATATCTTTCATCTACCGGAGATCTACTGATTTAGTGTGTTTGTTTGTAGTACAAGCTTAATGATCGACTTATTTTCTTCACTTAGATGGTTTATTTAGTCTTCCTTTTTCATTAAGTGCTGGTGAAATACATAGATACCCATGAATTTGTAAGTTTTGCAACAACTTTCAACATTACATTACATTTTTATGCAAAAATAAAAAACTCTTTACTTTTTTCATAAACTTTATTTGAAAAATGTACACTGATAAGCCCCAAAGCTAATGTTGAGAATAATAATGATGAAACAGCTTCCTCTGGCTCTTGGTTCTTATGAAGTCGGTTAGGCTTTTTACAAACGAAACAGAGCCTTTAAAAGGTTATTATTACACAGAGTTGTTGTTGTTGTTGTCGGGGAGAAACAGATATCTGAAACGAGAATCGAAGGGGAGTATTCCGCAGTTACGTGAGGCGAGAAGGCTTTGTCTTCTCTGAGAGATGCATTGTTCCACAAACGCTGCTTGATGTGGAGGAAGGTACTTCGATATCCAGACCCCCAAGTTCGAATCCTCCACCAAACTCTTGGCGTAACAATGGAGCATTTTGGGTACCAAGAGCTTCCCTTTGCTGCTCAGCCCTACCGATGCTTGTATGAAGTCCCTTTGTGCTTCTAGTAGCTCTTCCTTCACTCCTTTTGCTGTGTAGATCCTCACCTACAACAAGATACAAAAGTCTCCAATCTTTAGACTTCACATTCCATACTTTATGCCAAACAAAGGAGAAAGATAGTTTACCGCAGGGGAAGAGTACATTCCACAGCTTAGGGCAAAGGCGAGAAGAGGTTCATGTGTATCAATGCTTGCCTTGCGTTGTTCTTCTGATATTTTCAGCTTGTGGATGGCAAGAAGCAGAGCCTACATCAGCAAATAGAGTACATGTTAATTGATTCTGAAAACCGAAGAACACCAAAGACGAAGATGAGTAATATACAATTTGTGGCCTGTGCATAGGCGGTTTCATCTTCAGTATCACATACTCCATTGTCGCTGCAGTGTATGAGTGCCCTCCAACGGTATAGGCCGCCTGTGGAGCAAACATAAAGGAATAAAATAAGGCAAGAAAGAAATGAGAACGATGAGAAGAACAAAACAGAGCTTATTTCAAGTGCCTAGATATAACCTTTTGCATCAACGAGAAGAGCTTCAAGTCGCTTCTTGGGACACCATAAGCCAAATACGCCTGCATATAAAAGACCAAAACTCTCATAAACATTCATTTCATTCAGAATGGTTCTAGACAAGTAAAAGGGAAAAAGGAACTAACATGCATGATCAACGCGTTATAGAGGTTAATCCAAAAAGCTAGCTTCTCGTTGCAGCTCAAATGAATTGGGTTTACTCTAGCCAATTGCTCCACCAGTGTCCTATTCACAGAATCAGCCATGTTCATGTTTTTTAGTCTTATAGTTTAATCAGATTGACAAAACCGTAAAAATGATTAAAGAAAACTCCATTACCTGAACCTCCTCAATGCCCCGGAAGCATATTCCAGCTGTTTCTTCCCAACAGACATCCAAGATACCTCTGATGCCACACTGTAGTTCCCAATCTCCGCCCAGCTTAACTTCCCACGAACTCTATAAGGATCAAAGACATTTCCCGTGGCCAAAACATCGGTGTTATTTTGGATATCTATATGGGGGCTTTGCACCCATGAAGAGATCATTGACCGTTCTGTTGAAGGCCACCAGGACGATGAGCTTGATAGATGCCCGCGGGGGGATACCGGTGAGAGTTGGCTCTCGTTTGAGGATGCTTTTGAAGATACTGTCGGATCAGCAAGAGACATGAAGATATTCTTCATACATCTCACCATTTCTTCAGACAATAGATTAGGGTGATCCCACAGGAACTTAGGTGGCATTCCTCGAGGTAGCTTCCTCGCATTAGTCTTTCTCATTAGCCTTTTCTCGAGAAACTGATTACTTGGGTTCAATGTTTTCTGGTTTAGTGTGCGAAATGTCAGATACGTTTATTCTTTCCTATCAAGGTTTATAGGAAAGAAGAATATAAGTCTATACCTCAGCGGTTGATTCTGCCTGAGATGATTCAGATGAAGATTCTTGGTTTTGGACTGTTTGGTCTTGACATGGACTGTCTTCTGCTGATTGATGTAATTCAGAATCCGAATGATTCAAAAATCTCAAGGAAGAAGAAGAATTCTGCATAACTAAGACATAGTTATACACAAATATAGATCACAAAATAAAAACAATGACGAATTACAAAGGAGATACATACTGGTGGAGAAGCTGAATGTGTCAAATGGTATTCAGCGAGTCTCCTCTCGTTTCGTTCTTGGCTAAGTTGGAAATTCAGTGACATCATTTCCTGCTCGAGCTTTGTGACTGCAGTCTCTAGCGTGGCTATATTGGAAAGAAGTTCTTGAGCCTGCCCAATTTTCAGAATCATCAGCGAAACAAAACGGTAGTTTTATAATGCAATCACAATAGTATGAATTGAAGGAACATACAGGATGTGGAACACTACAAGAAGAAGATAGCTCCCAAGGATCTTTCTCGGTGACGCTCTCTAAAAAGGTATGCAACTCTATTTCCTCTTGGAGTTGCAGTTGCAATCTTTTTACCTGCAACATAAAACTTCTTTCAGAATTATAAACATTGCAATTATCTAGAAAATGTAGACTCTTATTGAGTTCAGAAGCTCACATCTTCTTCAAGTTGAAATCTATATAGAAAAGATTCACCACTTGTAGACTCTTGGCAACTTTCTATGCCCTGTAACAAATTAAGCAAGCAAGCTCTTATTAAATTTCAAGAACTGCAGAAATTCATTCAACAGGTAAAATCTGGACTTAGTTTCGGAAATGAAAACAAATTCAGTGTATGTTCATACCTCTGACTTGGTTTCTGTGCCCCAGAATTTTTTTCCGGAACGCGAACATTCGAGAAATGGATTGGATCTGGTGAAACATTCAAGTCAATTAGTAAGGAGATTTGGAAACAAAATGAGGAGACATAGAAAAGAAAGAAGAAATGGTAAATCCTTACTTAGATTTCAAAACTTGAGAGTCATACATCCTAGGGCTCTGGAGTTTGGCAGTTATTACCATAAAACCAAATGATGAATTACTCCAACAAATGTACTTTAGCTTCTTCTCTCAAGTACAAAAGAGTTAAATTACATAATCCCTGCACAAATCAGATTCACACAATAAATGAGAAGATAAGATAACATTTAGAGGAAAAGACCAATGTTGTTGCCTACTAAGCACAAGACATTTAACAAATAATGGAGATTGATAATGGCTTTTCCTCAGCAATTGTAGTCCAAGTAAAAAATGAAGAGGCAAAAGAAGACACTGTTACACCTGTGAACATCTAATAAGGACAAATCTAATTGTAAATACAGAAAATAAGCGCAGCAACATGTCCTTTTCAAAAACGACCAGACAGCGAAACGTATCACATGGTCAAATTCACATTGAAAGGTTTTGACAGGTTAATCGGTTATTCGTTCGAGATAACACAAGAACCAGCTGAAACAAAGATGCAATCTTACAAGAATGTGTGTAATCAGAAAGTTGAATTTCTTTTTTCCTTGTGGTAATTTGATTAATAAGATTAGATTTTTAAGCTTGAAATGTAAATCATCCGATCAAACAACGGTTATGTAAATTAAACTTTGATGAAAAGAGAAGACATAAAGAAAGAAGAAGCTAAAGACCCAATCCTAAAAGATAGTATGTCGAGTTGTCTCTGAAAGAACAAAACTTTCTAATTGACTTTAAGAGTATACCAAAATCAATGGTCAGAACAAAAAAAAGAAAAGTAAAAAGACTGAAACTTTGAATCAGATAGGGCAACCAATTTTCTGCAACAAAAAAACTCGAAACAAGGAGAAGAGAAAGGAAACAAAAGCGAACCTTTTTATTTTTTGTTCTTTCTAGTTCTTCCAATGGCTAAAAGAGAACATTCAACAATCCGAGAGAGATAGAGAAGAAGAAGAAGTATGTGATTCGAGAAACAAAACCCTAAGCTTCTTCTGAATTGCTGCTAGATTCTCCCACACTAATCTATCTATCTCTCTGTACTAGGTGTCACATTAAGAGCATAGACCCACACCCTCTATTTATTTTCCAAACTTAAAAAGTTTCTCAATTTGAAATTCAAAAATTTGTGTCAACATTTAATGCCTGTTCTCTTATTATAATGAATTAAAATAATGAGTTAGAAGACAAAGATACAGTTGAACTGAACAGAGGAGAATCTGTAACACTAGTTTCAATCTACACGGGCACTTGGAATTTGACGTCTTTTTCTCAATAATTTCAAAGAAAAGTTAATTATTATAACTAAAAAAAGAGAAGATATTTTTTTTTTTGTATAAAAGATCCAAACTTGGAGCATTATCACATGCAATAACGCATGTTTAAACAACTAAGACTTTTTTGTCGCTTTCTGCTCAAAGCTTAGTGAAGTGGAGCCTGATTCCCTTTTCTGGGTTTTGTTTTCTTTGTTGACAATTTATAATAATATTTCCAGATTTTTTTGAAGAATTTTAGTATTTGAAATTTGAAATGAGTAAAGAACAACTTTCCCAGAAAATCATGGTGCTACTTTGTGTTGAAATAATTGTCTAGTGTAATCATACGATTTTTTGGTCTTAATTCTGTTAGATTCTTGTGTATATTTTTCCAAATCTTCACACTTTAAAAATCACTTATAGATTAAAGGAGAAGCAAAAAAACAGTTGATCATGGTTTTGTTGTGAGTGAGACCAATGATAATACATTTACATATATATATGCTCGACTCACCAGCATTGCAATTTCAGAACGTGATGAAATTTGAAAATACAAACTACAAAAATAAAATCTGCACATTGACTAAAAGCTGAAGCCATCACACAATCTCTTGAGTGTTCTTCTCTTAGTTTGGCTTTGTAGATGAACTCGATTTTGCAAATCTCTGCAAGAATACACAAACATGTGATCTTATTTGAGTAAAACTTACTCTGTCTGGAGTCCCAAGATTGTTTAAAGCTTGTGATCATGGAGTCACAAGCTCAATGTGAATGGCTTTCCTCTCTTTGTCTGAAGCTTTCAACCGCAACTCCTCGAGAAATCTTTTCACGTCTTTTGTGATGTCTCCATGGTTGTCGACCACCAGCTGTTGGATTTTCCACTGCAATCTGTTCAGGACATGTTAACACCAAAGACATACGCAGTCACATTGAGATAGTGCCTGTAATTTACTTACTTTCCGATGGCGGAGTTAGCGTTTTCTGTAGCAACAAAACCGCTGTTTCAAGCTCGTTCATCGACTCATGGTAACAAGCAAAGAAGGTTGTTTATCATTATCATCTACATCAAAAGCTTTAAGAGCCTTATGAGCGTAATACAGAACCTTTTCAGGATCCTCACCTTCGCAGTATAGATGGATTCCTAAAATCAGAGCAGATAAACCTAGCTCGTTCCCTTCGGAGGTCGACTCCATCTCCTCGAACAAACTAATCCTCGACATGAGTACACAGGATCTGAGATGATTTCGAGATGATCAGGCCATAGGTTTTGCAGCAAGTGGAGATTTTGCGTGCTAGAGAAACGAGAAGAAGAGGACGAAGCAGACTTGGCAGCGTCGGAAATGTAGTTTAGGCTCTGACTAGAAGAGGTGGGTTTGGTCTGAATTTGTGGAAATGAAAGGTACGAATTAGTGAAACCGAAACTCAAGAAATGGCGTTGAGAAAAGCTCTTGACACCGACCGTTGCAGAACGTTAAGACTCTCATGTCTCATCCCAACAACTTTGATATAGGGAGAAAGAAAATTAAAAAAGAAGAAAATTAAAAAAGAAACTGATCATTGTTTTGCGTGAGCATCCGAGACCAATAATAATGCATATACATTCACCAGCATTGGTTCAATAGATGAGAGCTTTGATGAATATACAAACTACAAATACTAAAATCTGCACATCCACTAAAAAAGCTGAACGGGTCAGTCCATATAAACATCTATCTTGCAGCACAGTCTCTTCACTGCTCTTCACTTAGTTTGGCTTTGCAGCTTCGTAGATGAAAATTGTAATGAACAAACGCCAACTCTTCACTTAGTTTGGCTTTGCAGCTTTGAAGATGAAGATTGTAATGAACATACGCTAACTCTTCCAGATGCTTGCGTTCACAATGGCTCATTCCATCAGTGAGCAGCATCTTCTCTGCAAAGCTTCTCTTCAGCTTGTACCTTGAAGCACCTTCACATGTCTGGCTCAGAATCTTAATGGCGAAACTCTGCAGTTCTGGGTGCTGGCTCGCCTTTTGAGCCCACCACTCAGCTGCAAAGAGAGATTAAAAAATGACAAAACCCTTGGCTCACCGATTCAACAACACAAGTGTCTGTAAAACAATACAACTATACAAAGTTAAGAAGCTCACACACCTGGAGAGATTCCAGAGCTCTGATCAGCCTCGTTAAAGCAATCTTCACCGAGTCTGTACATATCAAGCTGTGTAGCAACTTTAACTTGAACGTGACATTGTTTTACCACATGAACCAGAGAGGAGATAAGACCGGTGGCAACTTCTGGATCAAGATGGAAATCAGTTGAGTAGAAAGCAGTCGGGTTCAGAAAGTAACCGGCAGCATGAAGAGGACTGTGAAGCTGCTTGTTCCAGACATCATCTATCACATCCCATAACGGCATGTAACATCGTTTATCGTGATTGAATTCCTTCGCAATACTCTCCTTTATGCAATCCATAGTGTCATAGATATTTCCAACATGCTGATTATTGGCAGCAGAAAACCAGAGTAGACCGTGAATCAGAGGAGATGTGCATTTCAGAACTCTGCCAACAGTTTCCCAAAAAGAGGAATCATTCACCAATTTGGATATTGTTATGTCTTCTTCTTTGTTCCAATCAGATGAAGCAAACAGGGCTGCCAAGTCGTTCTTCGCCTTGAAAATACTCTCTAGAGTTAGATACGGCATAACAAACTCAAACTCGGAGGAGGAGGAGACAGTCATGTCAATTCCATGACTGTGATTTCTGACAAGCTTTAAAACCAAGGGATCGTTGTTGATGAACCATGTAATCTTATTGACCTTGTCAACTATGTCTCCAAGGGAATCTATTTTGGCAATCTTCTCCAGCATAAGCTCAAAGCAGTGAGATACACTCACAGACCAGAAAACTTCCTTCTTGTTACGCGCAAATGAGTCCCCTAATTCACCAACCCAACCATAAGTTGAACATGCAATAATCTGAATCACGTTATGCATACCAACTTCATCAACAAGCCCATCTACTAGGGATAACAAGGCATTGACATCGCTTTTTACCTCAGAAACATCAAAGGACTTCAGATACACTGGACCCGCTGGAGAATCAGCAACAAAAGTAACCAAATCACGGCCTTTCTGGTCAACCCAAGCATCCAACAAGATGCTGCAACCTGTGACCGCCCATGAATCCTTAATCTTCTTCACATGATCTTGCACTTCCCTCAACGTTTCTTGAAGCATCCATCCGTTTAAATCATGAGAATCAGGGATCTTGCCACTGCTTACAGTCATCATTTCTTTGAAACTTGGGGAATCCGCAACTGAAAGTTCGATACAATTCTCATAAAAGAAGCGACCAATGCACTTCTTTTGGGCTTTGTTTGACAACAAGTCCTGTTTATCAGTCTCCACACCTACACTCCCGTTCTCAGGAGACTCAGGGATCTTAAGCCGCATCTGACCACCATTTACAGTCATCATTTCTTTGAAACTTGGGGAATCCACAACTGAAAGTTCGATACAATTCTCATAGAAGAAGCGACCGATGCGCTTTTGGGCTTTGTTTGATAACAAATTCATCTAAATTCAGAAAACACAGAGAATGCATCAGACTTGGAAGCATTTTTCGATTCTCACAGCTCAGATTCCAGCCCAATATAACACAGTTTGCGAAACAAACAGGAACGTGCATCAAAATCAAAATTTGAACTTGATCTCAGAGTAATTGAAATCGCTCATGTTCATGGAGTGGGAGAGAGAGAGAGAGAGAGGGAGAAGAAGAAAAATCGAAACTTTAACCTTCGAAAGACGAAAATCGGCCATAATGTTCAAGCAACGTGCAAACGTGAATGGCTGAGTCAAAGCGTCGAGTCGGATAACATGAGACAAGGAAACCCTTAGTTTTCTCTATTTCCCGAGAGAGAGAGTGAGCAACTGTGTTTTATCGTATACATGAAGGTCCATTCCCTTATTGTAGTCTCTCTCTTTCTCATCCAATCATATGTTTCTCTAAATTCAATAACTTTGAAAAGAAAAAAAATTAAGATTCAATTAAAGAGAAAATCTAAAACAACTACATTGATAATTAAAACTCAAGTCTATGCAATTGATTAAAATTTCAAAATTGTTATAAAGATCTCTACTTGGTCGGAAGTATTAACTATTTGGAGCTTTCAAATCCTTTGCTCTCCGTAATCTATGGAAAAAAGAGTCTCACTTAAAGGATAATAAATAATGTTGAAACAGGTCTTCTTCTATCCTAACTTCGATTCAAGTATAGAAAGAAACATAAACAAATAGAAGTTGATCATTGTTTTGCGTGAGCGAGACCAATTAGTAGTACATATTATCTGCTCGATTCATCAGCACTGATTCAAAAGATGAGCTTTGACGAATATACAAACTACAAAACTAAAATCTGCACATTGACAAACATATTGCAGCAGTCTCTTCACTGCTCTTCACTTTGTCTGGCTTGGCAGCTTTGTAGATGAAGATTGTAATGAACAAACGCCAACTCTTCCAGATGCTGTTGCTCGCTACGGCTCATTCCTCTAGTGAGCAGCATCTTCTCTGCTAAAGTTCTCTTCAGCTTGTACCTTGAAGCACCTTCACATGTCTGGCTCAGAATCTTAATGGCGAAACTCTGCAGTTCTGGGCGCTGGCTCGCCTTTTGAGCCCACCACTCAGCTGCAAAGAGAGATTCAAAAAACAACAAAACCTTTTGCTCACCGATTCAACAACACAAGTGTCTGCAAAACAATACAACTATATCGAAAGTCAAGAAGGTCACACACCTGGAGAGAACACACCTGGAGAGATTTTAGAAATCTGATCATCTTGACTGGCCTCTTTAAAGCAATCTTCACCGACTCTGTACATTTCAAGCTGTCTGCCAATTGTAGCTATAACGTGACACTCTTCTACTATATAACCCGCACAGGAGAGGAAACCGGGGGTGATTTCTGTATCATGATGGAAATCATTTGAGTAGAAAGCAGCCGGGTTCAGATAGTAACCGGTAGCATGAAGAGGACTGTGAAGTTGGTTGTTCCATACATCATCAATCGCATCCCATAACGGCTTGTAACATTGTTCCTCGTCATTGAATTCCTTCGCGATACTCTCCTTTATGCCATCCATAGTGTCATAGATATATCCAACATGCTGATTGTCGGCATTAGAAAGCAAGAGTAGACCGCGAATCAGAGGAGATGTGGATTTCACAACTCTCTCAACAGATTTCCAAAAAGACGAATCCTTCACCAATTTGGAAACTGTTATGCCCTCTTCTTTATTCCAAACGGATGAAGCAAACATGGCTGCCAAGTTGTTCTTCGCCTTGAAAACACTCTCTAGAGTTAGATAGAGAGTAACAAACTCAAACTCGGAGGAGGAGACTGTCATGTCTATTCCATGACTGTGATCTCTCAAAAATTTCAAAGCCGAGGGATTGTTGTTGATGAACTCGAAAATGTTATTGACCTTGTCAAGTATGTCTCCAAAGGAATCTATTTTCCCAATTTTCAACAGCATAAGCTCGAAGCAGTGAGACATACTCAGAGACCAGAAAACTTTTCTGTTGTTAAGCGCAAAAGACTTGCCTAATTCACCAACCCAGCCAGAGGTTGAACATGCAATAATCTGAACCACGTTATGCACTCCAACTTCATCAACAAGCCCATCTACTAGCGATATTAAGGCATTGGCATTGCTTTTTATTTCAGAAACATCAAAGGACTTCAGATACACTGGACCCGCTGGAGAATCAGCAACAAAAGAAACCAAATCGTGGCCTTTCTGGTCAACCCAAGCATCCAACAAGATGCTGCACCCTGTAATCTCCCATGAATCTTTAATTTTCTTCACATGATCTTGCACTTCCTTCAATGCTTCTTGAAGCATCGGTCCTTTTAAATCATGAGAATCAGGGAACTTAAGTCGCATCTGACCACCACTTAAACCAGGCGTTGCACGCAGCATTTCTCTGAAGCCTGTGGTATCCAGAGCTGAAAAGTCGAAACAATTTTCATAAAAGAAGCGGCCAATGCTCTTTTGGGCTTTGTTTGACAACAAATCCTGTTTATTAGCCTCCACACCTGTATTCCCCTTCTTAAGAGAAACTCTTTTGCTGCCAATGCACTTTTGGGCTTTGTTTGACAACAAATCCTGTTTACTAGCCTCCACACCTGTAATCCCCTTCTTAGGAGGAACACTTTTGCTGGATGAAACTTCTCTTCTTCCTCGCTTATGACGATTACCCATTTGGACTTCTCCAACTCTCTTAGCAGCAGTATGACCAGGTTTGTTCTTCATTAACATATTTCGAAACGCCTCTCTAACAGTAAATTTAACTTTGTCACAGGGAGTTACATCTGGACCTACACCACCCAGGTGATATTTCAGACGATAAAAGGTTTGCATTTGTTTTCCACAGTAGTTGCACTGAACCCGACTTTTCTTCTTATCCACAGAAATTCCATGCTCATGAACGTCCATGAAGGTACCAGCCATTCAAAGATTAATCTAATTCAGAAACCACAGAGAGTGAATCAGACTTGAGAAGCATTTTTAGATTCTCACAATTCAAATTCCAGCCGTTACCTACAAGGCTACACTGCAACCCAATATAACAGTTTGTGAAATAAACAGGAACATGCTTCAAAATCAAAATTTGAATGACTTAAATTTGACATAGAATTCCCTAACTTGATCTCAGAATGATTGAAATTGTTCATGTTCATGGAGAGAAAGAGAGAGAGAGAGAGAGAAGGAAAAACGAAACTTTAAACTTTACAATGACTAAAAACCGGCCATAAGCTCAAGCAACCAACAAACGAGTAAAACGGAATGGTAGACCATACCGAAATTATTCATCATCAGTCAGAAAATCGAGCCTACAACTTCAAACATGCCTCTATGGTGATAAAGAAGAACAAGGCAAACAATTTATTTATAGACGAGAAGCACAAAGACAAAAACAAACTCATTGTTATCTACTGCTTGGAACGCGATGAGAGATTACCGAGTGGCTAAGTCAAAATCGAGTCGAGGCGTCGGGTCGTATTACAGAAGACAACGAAACCCGGAAGAAGAACGAAACCCTTGTTTTCTCGTTTTCCAAGAGAGAGAGGGAAAAGTGAAGAACTTGTTTTGAGACTCCGTAAAATAATTATATACATGAAGGCCCATCTCCTTATCGTAGTCTCTCTCTTTCTCATTATCCCAAAAATGGTTCTTCATTTTGAGATTGCAAACTGGAGTATGTACACAATGTTTGTATGTCATTAAAGCAGACAAGAAAAAAAGTCCAAATTTCCAAATTATTTTCATATATTTAAATGAAAGAATCCTCAAACAACTTCGATTCAGCAAGCAAATGAAAGGAACATCCTCAAGATCCTTAATAAGATTACACGTGTCCGACAAAGATCTACATTACAAATATCTACACTTTGAGTGATCCATCAACATCTCTCCACCGAATTACACAAAACAGACCATATTTACATACTTGAAGATTCTGCTACCTCTTTGGATCTTCAGATTCAGCGTTGTTCTCAAGCCTGCGACGTTTCTGAGGGGATTCACAATTACCGTTTTCGGTTTCAGAAGCTATGTTCTTTGCAGATGATGACGGCTGAGGCGAAGATGCTTCGGTTTTGGACATGTTTTCACATTCTGGTATAGGGTCATCACTAGGTGATAACAGTGTCTGAGAAGAAGAAGAAATTAGCCTTCCGGTGGTTTTGCGTTGTTCTTCCAACATCTTTTCCAAGTATTTAGCATGCTTTTCTATTCGTAGCTGAAGCACCCGTTGCACCTGCACGTTGATCAATTCCCAGGATTGGTTATAGTAACGAATCTTGAATAAATATTTTGCTGAATTCAAGTGTAATCGGTTTTACCTCGAGTTGTTCATGCAATTGCTTTTGAACTTCCATCTGCATACGCAGAGCTTCAGTTAACTGTATTGCCCTGTCCATGGAAGAAGAGACTCAATTTAAGGATAATGTTGAAACATGTTTGGGGATTCAATATGGATGCAGAAACCAAGCAAGAAACACAATGCCTCACCCTTTCTTTTTCTCATCAGCTTCACTGTTACTCAAAGCCGGTTCCTTTTCTTCTGAGTTAACATTCTTTTTCTCTGCGGAATAAGCGAGGAAAATAAAGGTCAATAATTATGAAGGAACAGAGAATCTGTGTAATCACAATAACAAGTTGGAAGCTTTACCTTCTTTTCTCTCTGGCATATACTTGGCTAGTCTATACTTCTGCAAATTCGTGATTTTCAGAGATATCAGCTAATTTGGTATTATCTACTTGAAAACTTGGTCAGGCTCAAACTGATTTAGTACCTGCAAGTGGCTTTTTACATGATAGATCGTCAAGCCCTCAACATTCATGAGCTTCAGAACAGCCTTTGGAGTGGCCTCTACACGTTTTGAAGCAACACCGGGTTATGTGCTATCAGCAGAAGGATGAAAAGAAAACAAACGATATCTAACCAATGGAAAGAACAAGAATAGCTATGTTCTACTTCAATTAAGTGCCTACGAGTATCTCATAAAGCTAAAACTCACTTTCAGGCCCTTCAAGTTTGGTCACCGACTTTACAAAACGCTCGTGGAGCTCAGGTGTCCATCTCATTCTCGGCTTGTGATTGGCTGCTAATCCCGGAGAAGGGTGAGATGAAACTGCGTCAATAGACATTGCTCCAGCAACACAGCTTTGGCTTAGACTCGTTCTGGTGATTGGATTTGAAGACAGTGGCGTTTCATAAATCTCCTGAATCAACCAAAAGCTAAGTGTTAAAGGAGAAATTCATACTTCACATTCTCTAATCTCTATGTATCAGCAACATGACCGAATGTGTTAAACTGTTGGCGAAGTGATTGTGAGTCATCTAGCTGTGAGAGTATAGGTCAATGTTTGTCATAGCAACGCAAAGTAATGGATGCAAACTCATAATAGATGGACAAGACTGAGATTAACTTACATCAAGCCTGGGAGTTTCAGCGCGGTCTGTGATGGCCAGCTCAAGTTCATCAGAAAGGAACTGCAATTCCATTTGATCTGATAAGCAATAGCTGTCATTCGAACAGTCAAGATCATGAAATCCGCCATCGGAACAAGCATTCCCAGAAAGATTAAGGAAATCTTTGACAAGCGACCCGGAGCTGTCTCCATCAAAAGGATTTCCCAAATCCTCACTGAAAAATGATGGAGATCTTGCAGATTCCACACCAGAAGCAGACTGGCTATAAGCGGAGGGATCAGGGAGGAAGGGAAGACTGTTTCCTAGATGCCTCTGAGCCTCAGAGCTCGAAGATGATGACACGTAGAGGTTTGTGCAGAAGGTGGAAGACCTTGAGAAGCTGCTCTGAGAAGTATTCTTTGGCCATAGCTGATCAGGTGAATCTGGAGATTGTGATCGTATAAAAGGAGATTTCCGGTTCTCTGACTGGACATTTAGAAAGTTATGGAGCGGAGACAGAGAAGACGAGCAAGCTTGACGAATTCCTTTATTGCATTCGTCTTGTGCCGTTGACACAAGCCTATGTCTGTTCATGATTTCTTGATCAAAATCGGTTTCTTACACCAATCAAGATTGTCTCTTGACAAGATCCGCCATAAGTTTGCAGCGTACACTGAGTTACAACTGGCCTTCAAGTCGCTGAGGACCCAAACATTAATGGAGGAAGATGATTAGCATAAGAATGTTGGGATCAACAAACATGTTAGTGACAAGATTGAGTATAGTTTACTTCCAGACAAGGCATACAGAATCATCAAGTGTTCCATTTTGACTAACTCGCCAAACCCAATATAAATTCAAGCATACATAACAAGTTTACATGTTCCTTGTGAACTGGAGTAACAAAAGTACATGGCTTTTGAGTTTTAACCTTCACATCCTAGAATGAGACTAACCAGATTTTCAGATATTGAGAGGAGCAACGGTTAAATGTGGTTGAATATTACCGTTTCAAGAAATGCAAAACGAGGTACAACCGACGCATGAAACTTTAAAACTTGCACAGAGGAAGCAAATCAGGTTTGAATAAAAAAGACACAGTTACCGGACGGAAACGAAAAGAGAGATAAGCGAAAACCTGAATTGAGAATGCAAAATGAAGAGTCTGAAGAAGGAAATAATGTATAAAAAGAAAGAAGAATAAGAAGTAGTACGAGCCAGAGACAAAATCGAAAGTAATATTTACCAAAGGACAGATGAATAGAAACGGACCTGAGAGGATGATAAACTCGATTCTACTTTTTTTTTTGTAACTCCTGTGTAATTACAAAAAACAAAACTCAACACTTTCGAGGAATTATCCCCTCGAGAATCACCAAATGTGACATCAGAAACGGAAAATGAAAACTTTCTCCGGTAAAACACGCAAAATTATAGGAAACCCATATCTTCGAAGAGGATGAAGTTAATCCGAATCAGAAGGCAAAAGAAGAAGAAGAAGAGATGGCTACGGAGGCTTACTGTTGTCTTTGCTTGATTGGTCTCCGCCTCGCTGGACCGTCTTTCCTCTATCACGCGCTCTTTCATCGCTTGTAACTCACGCACCTATTGAGACCGTTAGTTTACCTGCCACGTAGGAGACAAGTGGTTGTGTGGCTTGCCACACGTTTTTTTATTTTATTTTATCTTTTCCTTTTTTAAAAATTTGATGCCGTAATACCAATTTCTCTTCCTAATCATCCTTAGTAAGACTGTTTTGGGTTATATGATTGACAAAACAAATATCTTGGGGATATATTAGTTATCGTATCCACTTTTCTTAATTGATTTCATATTGTTTTTCTTAGGAAGACAAATTTGTGGCCACTACTAGTTCTCTCAGCCAAAGCTTTGTTTTTTTCAGTTGATATTTATTTATTTATATTGTAATAATGGATTTTATTTTTTTTACATCAATATTGGAAGGTATTTATGTATGTGTTATATACAAAGAGGAGATGTACCCTACGTTTGTAATTGGTAAAAAACTCATTAATGAATTCAACGCAACTTCTTTTGCAAGATATTGGAGTTCTCTAGTAGTACAAGGAAGCTCCGGTATTTGTAAATGTCAACTGCACTTTTATATTGCGGTTGATGAAAAACTAGTTAATACGAATGAGTCTTTGTGTATACTTTAAATACGAACGGATAAATATTTCAACTTAATAAAAGGTCACTTATAAGTTTTTTTTGCTAAAGGGTATTCAATTTAAAAACTAGAAAATGTTACACTTAATTTATAGCAAATAAATATCTTGTGAGTTTACAATAAATATCTTGTATATTCTTGTGCATTTCAATAGTAAACGCATTACCAAAAAGTTTACCAAAGAAAAGTCGTGAGAAAAAAAGATTACGGATTAACTGATAGAGAAACGATAATGGTTGCCAAAGATGATAGTGACTGTTCTGTGGTGCATTTTAGTAGTAGCGAAAATGATTTTTTCCTATTTTTTGTTTTTTTGTCAACTAGCGCAAATGATTTCTTCTAATGGCAAATTAATAATCATTAAATCCCCAAAAGGAAAGACAAAATAGCATCATCCCTTATATTGTATCTAGTCTCTAGTCTTTTACCACATAATTAAGATAATATTGATTTAATGCTCATCATAGAGAATGAGCTCAGCAAATGCTTTTTACATGTTTATCTTGACAATAGATAGTTTATAAATGGGAGTTACTGATACGTTTGATTCACCCAATATATATCTTATTATATAAATATGAATGTTTGAAAATTAATAATTCACCAAATCGCGGTACGTATTAAATCAATCAATCATTTTAACACGTATAAAAAAAATTTCATTTAGATTTTACCACATAATAATAATAATAACAAAAAATAAAAAATTAATCCGCATAATATTAACAATAAAAACAAAATTTATAATCGATTCCTAATCTTCAAAAATAAAGTTACTAAATAAAAAAGAAAAAAAATTAATTTCTCATAAAAGGCAAAGTTAAAAAAAAAATATAATAAACATAATTTAAATATGAACAAAAAAAAAATTTAAAACATGTGATAAAATTTAATTAGAAAACAAATAAAATATTTAAATAAATAAATAAGTAAATAAATGTTAATTTGTTAGGTTTATTTATCGGTGGATGATTTTGTATCGACGTTCCAATCTTATTTTATCTACTTTTACGGGTGATTTCACATTTTCGTTTTTGGTTTCTTTTTTACGAGTTATAAATTTTAAATTATAAACCCCGCGTATATACATGACCTAATCTAATATATATTCTTTTGAGATGGTAGTATCTTTTATTTATTGTTGAAAAAACAGAGCTAACATGAAGCTGAAAAACAACAAAACTACATTTTATATGTTCAATTAGAATTAATAATTGGCAAGAGATTATGAATTAAACAAAATGACTATTTGGTTTATGGGTTAACAATTAAAATTGAAAATATTGCTCCATCTTTATCAGCTGGACAACTTTAACAAATTATATCACAGTACATCATTTTTCTGAAAAACTGAGTATAGAATGATAGGTGTGGGTTTTGTATAATGCACACATTGAATATTCAGATTATCTTTTCATTTATGTATCTAAAAGTAGAGATGGTCTAAAAAAAGAAAATGAATCTCGTAACTATAATTTATAAAATACGAGTTTTCGAGTGAGACAGAGTGGGAAGTGAAGAATAGTCATGTTAGAGGCTCTTTAAAGTTTGAGCCTTTGAGGCATCAAGTGGTAGAATGTCTCGATCCCTATATAATTTAAATTTCTTTTGGCAACATATATAATTTAAAATGTTTCGAAGTAATAATTGGTTGGTGGGGTATATTCAATCACTTTAGCCCATTCTGTATCTTTTTTCTAAATCTAGAATCTCATCATACTTATTTTTCTTCATATAAGAATAAATGTGTATTTCACCAAAGGTTTGATAAATCAATTCCCACTTTGCATTTGCCAATACCTCAAATCTATAGCCCCACAAAACGTGACCACTTTTTGTCATACATAATTTACATATGTTTTGCTTTCGACTAGTTCAAGAGTTGGGTCCACTCGTTGCTCAATTATTTTAGCTTCTAAATGATTCTCACTTTTAAATCTATTAGGATTCAAACCGCGCTAACTATATAGCGCGAAAGAATTTTTTTTTAAAACTTGTTTTGAAATTTAAGAAAAAATAAATTTATAACTAATGATTATATATAGAACTGTCAATCCGGACTAACATATCTATTTAACCCATTTTGCAATGAACAAAAATATTATTCGGACTAACCCGTAAAAACCTATAATCTTGAAAACATAACTCTAATATGCACCGCTTAATGACTATATGGTTTTTGTGGTCAGCCACAAACTCTTAAAAAATCAATTTTTTGTGTCTAACTCTTTATAAAATTAGTAAAATATTTTTTCAAACTTTTGGTTTGATATATATTCAAATAAAATATAATAATCATAATGAAAAATATTGCAAGATCTCGAATATATTTTCTTTGAATATGTATGGATTGATGATTATTTAATAATATCATAATAATTAAGAAACTAAATAGTAAATAACCTCTTTAGTGAAAAAGAAATACTTTCCATATTCTCATCAATAATTTATCAATAATTTTAAAAGACAATTATATATTTTTTTATTTCAACTATATTTTCTTATTTGTAATGGTATTTCTTGTAATAACATATAAAACAAAGTTCATTTTAAAATATGTCGTTCTTAAATAATATTATTGTTCACACATTTTGAAAAGAACGATAAAAATGGGCCTTATAAAATAGTCCTTATATATTTGGGCCAAAAAAAGAAAAGGCCCAAATAAAAAAGTCCGGTCAAGATCAACGGAGTTTGAAGGCGCGTCAAGAGTTTTAGCTCAGCGTACGTACAAGGCCAGAAAGATTTCTTTTTTTTGGTCGAACGGAAAGATTTCATTTTCACATTTTCGTTCCTTAATGGCGTTGACTTTGTGAATTCTCTGACAATTGTAATTCCATTCTCCTGAAAACGTGGAGGAGAGGATCTGCATTTGCTTTCTTTGTTCTTTGTTCTTTGTTCTTTGTTCTTTGTTCTTTGTTCTTTGTTCAGGTTCGTTCTTTGTTCTCTGTCGTCAACACCCAGATTTTGATTTCCTTTGTGCCAATTTCATGACTTTTTGTTCGTGATCTTGGAATTTGGAATCAACAGGAGTGCGTCGTGAATTCGATTTAGCGATAAAGTCCGACAATGGTTATTGGATCTTGATGAATGAGGTTGACAATTTTCTTTGGTTTTTGTTTTTTTTTCCAGATTATTGAGATGGAAGATGGAAACCCTAGTTTCACAGTGGATGAAGCACTTGTGGCGATGGGATTTGGGAAGTTCCAACTGTACGTCCTTGCTTACGCTGGAATGGGTTGGGTTGCAGAGGCCATGGAGATGATGCTCCTCTCTTTCGTTGGACCTGCTGTTCAATCGCTCTGGAATCTCTCTGCACGAGAGGAAAGCTTAATAACCAGTGTCGTTTTTGCTGGCATGCTCATTGGAGCTTACTCTTGGGGCATTGTTGCTGACAAATATGGCCGCAGGTAACTTACCTAAAGCTTCTTGGGGTTTGGCATGTGCCCTTGGTTCATATATTGTATTACTTATAACTCTTTAATTGAATGATCTCTGAAGTTGGATCTTCAGTCTATGACCCTTCTTTCATTTGATTCCTATGTATCTTGTCAATGTTCTTCAGTGACAGTGTTGAAAGTGGACCCTTTTTTTTCAGCCATTTTCTTCTGTTTATGACGCGTTGTGGCTTCATTTGATTTGGTGTTTGTGCTTCATCTTCTTCAGGAAAGGGTTTATCATAACCGCGGTGGTGACTTTCGTAGCTGGTTTCTTGAGCGCATTTGCACCGAACTACATGTGGTTGATCACTCTCCGCTGTTTTGTTGGTCTCGGGTTGGGAGGAGGTCCTGTTCTTGCCTCCTGGTATCTTGAATTCATCCCTGCGCCAAACCGAGGGACTTGGATGGTTGTTTTCTCAGCTTTCTGGACCGTTGGAACCATATTCGAGGCTTCCCTCGCTTGGGTACACTACAATTCATGACTATCTTTGCTCAGTTTTCATCATAATTTGGACGCTAGCTTTTCACATCACCATGACAATCTTTTGCAGTTAATCATGCCAAGTTTGGGTTGGAGGTGGTTACTTGCTCTCTCTTCTGTACCTTCATCGTTGCTTCTTCTGTTCTATAGGTGGACACCCGAGTCTCCTCGGTACTTAATCCTACAAGGCCGGAAAGCTGAAGCTCTTTCCATTTTGGAGAATATTGCGAGAATGAACGGAACCCAACTACCTAAGGGTGTTCTCAGCTCAGAGATGGAAACAGAGCTCGAAGAGAATAAAAGCCTTCCAACAGAAAGCACTCATCTTCTCAAGCCTGGAGAAATCGGAGAAGCTGCTCCTGTGTCTAAGATAGTGCAAAAATCTGACAAGAATGTACCGGGTTTTTCGTTACTAGCTCTTCTATCTCCAGAGCTAATCAAGCGGACTTTGCTACTATGGGTTGTATTCTTTGGAAATGCGTTTGCGTACTACGGCGTTGTCCTTCTCACCACCGAGCTGAACAATTCACAAAACAGTTGCTATCCAACTGAAAAAGGGTTAAGAAATTCTTCAAACGAGGTTAACTACAGAGACGTTTTCATCGCCAGTTTTGCAGGTACATCAGTATATTTCTGTTACCACAAGAAATCCAAATCGGTTCCAACCATTAAAAATGTCTAATCCTTTTTGTTTCCTGATCATCTGTGGCTTGCTCAGAGTTTCCAGGACTACTTATATCAGCAGCAATGGTGGATAGGCTTGGACGAAAAGTGTCGATGTCATCGATGTTATTCATCTGCTGCATTTTCCTTCTTCCTCTGTTAACTCATCAATCTCCATCCTTAACCACCGCTCTTCTCTTCGGCGGACGTATCTGCATCTCGGCTGCTTTCACGGTGGTTTACATCTATGCTCCGGAAATATATCCGACGGCGGTTAGAACGACCGGAGTAGGAGTGGCGAGCTCGGTGGGGAGAATCGGAGGAGTACTGTGTCCACTCGTGGCCGTTGGATTAGTTCACGGATGCCATCAGACGATCGCAGTTCTTCTCTTCGAGGTTGTGATTCTTGTCTCAGGAATCTGCGTTTGTCTCTTCCCCTTCGAGACCAGTGGTCGTGAACTGACAGATACTATCTCCGCGTCCAAACAGCCCTCTTCATCCTCCGTATAGCCAATTCTTTGACCATTGTAGTTGTTAGTTGTTCAAGGAAAGGAAAAAAACAGAGTGATTGCAATTAATTTGTATAGATCACAGTGTAGGTAATATGATATCTCATGCAAGACAGAATATAAACTTGTAATTTTGTTATACAAACTATCTGAAATTACACTCTCATCCGTAGTGGTAATTAAAGACTATACCGTTTAATAGTTACTAATCACAAAGGCAATACCCAAGTCAGTATTTATTTTTCTAATACCGCTATTTCTCTTATCTCTTCAGAAAACTTTGATTGGTAGTTTTTTTGCTATTAAGGTAAAGGTCTATGGCGACTAAACATCTAACACAATAAGCCAAAGAACAGTAGAGTTCGATTGGGGGCACAAAGAGTAAAAAAAAAAAATTATGTGGAAGAAAGAATGGTATGCGATATCAAAATAGATAAAACAGTAAGACAATGAATGTGGTTTGGTTTTTATTCTAGCACTAACTGTTATACTCCACTAAATAGTTTTTGGTGGGAAAATTTAGTTATATAGTCGGCAAAAAATAACAATAGATCTGTATAAATAGTTGTTGGTGTGCATAAATGTAAATTGAGGGTTGATTAAATTATTCTTTGGTCTCGGGATCGATTACATTAGTTTGCTTTAACAATTAAAAATAAAAAAATCGAAATTTAGAAAGCCAGGATTTGATCTATATATGGTTATTAGGCGACATATAAATAATTAATATTTAAAGAAAAAAAAAAAATTCTCCGAGTCCCAAGGAACATCTATACTAAATGAAAACACTTGTTTGAGGTTCATGAGTCTCATGACAGTGTCCACATCAACCAAAAAAATTATTTTTGAGACTGCCACGTGGTTTAAGCCACAACTCAATTACATTCATCTTCTCCCAACTTCTTTCGATGGAAATATCCCTTCGTCTTCTCTTTGTCACGCATTAAATTAGTGATCCCTCTTAAAGATTATGTTTCATCTCCTTTATGTTTTCGATTTTTTCTCAATATCCTTTAAATTCAATCTTTTAAACAAGAAATCGGAGAGCCTAATGTTTCAAACATAAATCAATATCGAGGGCACATAGATTCAATGAGCATAGACGATGAGTAAGTTGAGAGAGCCAAATGCAACGAAAGCACCGATGGTGAGTTATTCTAAACGGATTGTTGTACCAGAAAGGTAATGACGAAACCCTAAAAAAAATCGGCCAAAAAGCAAGGTAAAATTATTCTGCAATTGTCCAGAGAAGATCATCAGACTTACAGATCTATATTAATAGTCGTCTGTTTTCATTTCATGATTTCTCTCTACGTTTTGGAGTTATGTATTGATAAGATCACCAAAGACTGGCTCAACTGAGCAAATTGAGTTATTTGGATTCGTCAAAATTGTGTTTGTTATTGTCTTCTTTATCTAAATTTTGTATTTACTGCATGATTATATAGTCAAATTTCTACTTGGAGATTTTTTGTATGTATATGCACGTAGGTACTTTAAACTAAGTTCAAGATTAAGAAGAGCAACCTGCAGACAGATGGTAGACAGATGGTAGACATCAAGTAGGAACCTCTAACAGAGAACTAAGATTGAAAAATGTGCATTATGTTGAAATCCATTATGTAGGTTACATATTGTTATGCTCCATGAAGATAGGCGGGTATCCTGTAAGTGCTTTGCTAACGATTTGTAATTTATATTGTTACACAGTTTGTGATTAGAATCCAATTGCTAAATAGTTTAATTTGAGTTTATTAATTTCTCTGTGAATTTTAGTTGCATTTTAAAGGTTATCCAAAAATATTAAGAGAGAACTCAACGATTCACCGGAAGGTTTATTCTTTTATCCAATGTTGACGAAGTAAGGTGAAAGACCATTTTTTCTTCACTATTTATCACAAATCTAGAGCTTTTAGAATTAGAACATCCATTCTGGTTTATCACTTGCCTGACATCTTCTTTTACTTTAAAACCGTTATTTTTTAAAAAGGTGAAGGAGTTGAGTATGTATGTTCTATGTACGAGTTGATCAGATCAAGTGAAGGAGTGTATCTGTGTATTTGATGTCATTTAGTTTGTAGTGTGGTTACTCATCACATTTCGTGCGATAGTTACGGTTATTCCGGAGATCTTCCGATTGTTTTAAACTTTCTCTTATTTTCTAACAGAGGTGTCTACGGTTTACCCAACTTTCGCCACTTTCTAACATCTTATCTATTTATAAAGGATTGTCTATATTTTGTTTTGCTTTGTTTGACTAATCGAGTTATTTTAAACCATATAAAACAAATATAAATTATTGAGTTTTCCATGTTTGATATGAAAGATCGTTTTTACAATGATAAAATATATATGATATTTTGTTTATTTCAAAAGTTTAAAATGAAAAATGAATTGTTTTTTTTTAATTATGTGTAACAAACTAACAAATTAATCAAATCTTCATATTGCGATTGAGTTCATTCTTCTTTATTAAAAAATTCAGTAAAATAAATTAAATAGCAACACTGCGCGTAGCGGATAATCTCCTAGTCACCAATAAAACAGAGAAAGGAAGAAAAAGAAAGAGATCATTGTAATTTCCAAATTCCACAAAGGAGTCACTAAAAAGGAAGGCCAAAGGAAGCAATGCCCATTTGTTTCTCTATCTCTCGTAGTAAGACTTTGCGCTTTTAAGACACATTAAATAAGGTAAGCTTTCACTTTGCTTGCATCATTAATAGCAGCAACAAAGTTCTTCTTCTTGGTATTTCCCAAAAAAAAAAAAAAAAAAAACACAAAGCAAACTTGAAAATTACCGTAATCTACGTACCTACGTATCGGTGGCTTCTTGCTACGTATTTTTTACATATATGGAAAGATCCTCTGTCCTTCCCTACATATAAAAGATTCTGTTTTTTTTTTTCTTCTTCCAGTTTTTTGCTTTGAATCAGATCCTTATTCTCGGCCTTTCGACCAGATTCATGGCAACGACTCAATCACACGCCACAGATCTTAATTCGGGTAACATCACTGACCCATCTTCCAAATTCTCCTAAATTGTTTCAGATTCCGGTCTAAATTTGATTCCTTTACGTCTGATCTCTGCCTTTCCTTTTCCAGTTTTTTAGTGGGTTCGGTGTTGAATCCCGTGACATCGCGCTGATTCATGTTTTGATTTTTTTTCTTCTTCTTTCTGTGTGATGTGTTAAGGGTTAGTTGATTTGGATTTGGATAGAATTACGAGCTTTCGTTTTGATTAATTTATATTGGTAGTGGTCTCATGAATCCACTGTTACTAGAGCATAATTCTATTGGAAGTGTAAGTTTAGAAGAATTCGACCTCCTTTTGCTGAGATCTGGGATCCGTGGTCTTTCGATCTTGGCTTGGGAACTTGCTTTTAATGTTTGTTAGTTGAATAATTGCACTAGGATCTGCTTTTGTTCGCCGATCTTCATCTTGTTCATGAATGATTCCACCGACTTATTTGAGTTTACCGGTTATGAATGAACACAGAGGAGCAACCTGCTAATCTGGACATCATGAAGGAGCAGGTAGTTTATCTGGTGGTCTCTGTTTATATATCCATCGTAATGAAGATTCACAGAGAAAATAACTTTAAATCTGTTTTTTGTTGTGCAGCCTGTCCCGGGAAACAACGAGACATCAGGCTCTTTCAAGTCCTCCCAGGAATCTGCAGTTGTAGTTCATCCAGCAAAAGTTGCTCCACTGTCTGGACCTTATGGTTTAGCAGGTGATTTTGCAGGGCACTTACCTAGCAGCATCCTCTCTCCTCAGGCACAAGGCTTTTACTACAGAGGTTGGTTTGTGATTCATGTTTTTTTGGCTTCTCTGATTAGATCCCAAACCTCCAATTACACTGTATTGGTTTAGTTTTTTTATATTCTGATACTAAGGGCAATCGAAAGGGAATAGCATAAGTCTTCCTTTACACATGAATTACTTCTCTAGTACTTGAACTGATTATAGGTTATTTAGAAGCTAATGCGGATTCCTTTGTATGTTGGGGAGCCAGGTTATGAAAACCCCACAGGCGAATGGGACGAATATTCTTCGTATGTCAATGTTGAAGGATTGGACATCACTTCTCCTGTGTGTACTACACCTTCTCTTTTGGCATTTCTTCTTTGAAATGTTTCCATATTGTTGATATTCTTTCTCTGATAAAATCAGGTTGGCTTCAATGAGAATTCGTCTCTGGTCTACCAAACGGGATATGGATACAACCCGCAAATGCCATATGGACCATATTCCCCTGCTGCAAGCCCCTTACCTTCTGAGGGGCAGTTGTATTCGCCACAGCAGTTTCCGTTTTCGGGGGCATCACCGTATTACCAGCAGGTAGTTCCTCCTAGCATGCAATATATTACTTCTCCAACTCAGCCCGAGCTCACCAGCCGTGTTGGTGTTGACCAACAAGGTGATAACATCGGACTACGCCCGTCCTACCATCCTCATCCTATTGGACCGTTTAATGGAAACCAGCCAAACCTTGGCTTTCCTGAGTGGCAGCAAGGTTTTGACGGGGGAATATGGTCGGATTGGTCCAAGCCTTCTGATATGCACAGACATTCTTCTCCTATTTCACCGGCTTTATCTCCTCAGCCACTCGGTTCATTTGGATCATATGGCCAGAACATCCCCATGGTTTGTTCACTTTTTAGCTACTCTTATCTAAAACATGGATAGTTTTGGTCTATCAATGGTTGTATATTGGACTATATGTTTGTTGAAAGTGGATCCTGTCCTTTAATTTTTCAGGGGTCACAGCGACAGAGATCGTTTTACGGTTTTGGATCTGGTTCGAACTCTTATAGCAGAGGTTATGTGCATAGTGGTGGTCGTGGCCAGGGCTATAACTATGGAAGTAGACTAATTTCTAATGTGGGTATGGGAAACCAAGGCTGGATCGGGGTTGACAACACTCGAGGGCGTGGAAGGGTTAGTGATCCATCCCTCGGTGGCGGTTATAATGGCACTTTTGATATCCTCAACGAGCAAAACCGAGGACCAAGGGCTTCAAAGCCCAAGACTCAGATGTCAGAGGAGCTTGATTCTTCTGCTGATACTAAGAAAAATAACAAAGGCAGTCCAAAGGAACATGAGGAATCCAACAACAACAATCCTGATTTTGTCACCGACTACAATAACGCCAAGCTCTTCATAATCAAGTCGTACAGTGAAGACAACGTTCACAAGAGCATCAAATACAATGTATGGGCTAGCACCCCTAATGGCAACAAAAAGCTTGATGCTGCTTATCGTGAGGCCAAGGACGAGAAAGAACCGTGCTCAGTGTTTCTTCTGTTTTCTGTACGAGTCTAATCCTGGATCAAGCAAATTATTTGTTTTCTATCCATTTTTCTCCTTTTTGTATACATTTGCCTTCTTTCTGCAGATTGCTTACGGGGTTGTAACTGCAGGTAAACGCGAGTTCTCAATTCTGTGGTGTAGCGGAGATGATTGGACCTGTGGATTTTGAGAAGAGCGTTGATTACTGGCAACAGGACAAGTGGAGTGGGCAGTTCCCAGTGAAGTGGCACATTATCAAAGATGTTCCAAACAGTCAGTTCCGCCACATTATATTGGAAAACAACGACAATAAGCCCGTGACTAATAGTCGAGACACCCAAGAAGTAAGTAACAATTATCGCCTCTCAAGCTTTCTTGTCCATAAGAGACCTCTTTTAAACCACTCAATAACCACAACTGAAAACTGCAGGTGAAACTGGAACAGGGCATCGAGATGCTGAAGATTTTCAAGAACTATGATGCTGACACGTCAATCTTGGATGATTTTGGGTTTTATGAAGAGCGGGAGAAAGTTATACAGGAAAGGAAGGCAAGAAGACAGCCAAGCTTGCCATCTGCAGGAGTAGTAGTTGGAGAAAACGAACATAAACCCGCTTCTGCTGCATTGTCCACAGACTTCATCAAGAACATGTCCAAAAGTTTTGCGCAGGTTGTCCGCTTGGACGAGGGCGGCAAAGAAGCAGGCAAGGCCAGCTCATCTCCAGATGCAATTACAACAACCGTAGCTGTCTCTTCCGGTCAATCCAACTAGTAAGTAAAAGACATCAATTAGCAAAGACTATGTTTTCAATTTCCATAATGATCTTTTGTTTGTTCTAAGAAGGTATTCAAATGAAATTTTTTACGTCTGACCGGGTCTGGTTTTTTTTTCTTTTTGTGTAAAGTAAGCCTCTTTTCGACCTTTTTTATGTTCCCGGGGGTATTTAGCCGATTTGATTACCCGATTTGATTCATTTCCCTCTTTTCAATGTTCTGTACCCTCTCTCTTCGGGGTTGATAGAAGAAGAAGAAGATGAAGATGATGTATGAATGACGACATAATGTTGCTCTTGTAAAGTTGCTTCATATTATATCTTTGCAGGCAGTATTTAATAAATATGCAGATTACACCCATCAATCAAAGCTCTCAGCTTTCTTCATCTCCATATTTTGTTTCTTTGTGATTTTTTTCCCTCCACATAAATTTTAAGCTTTGGGAGTCTGATCGTGAAGGAGACAAGAAAGTCAATGATTGCCTTATCCATATGTTTGCTTATATATTTAATGAATAATAAGAGAGATATCAAAAGGAACACTAGATTGTGTGGCTGATTGCATGATTCATGACCCTTTCCACAAGCAAAAACAGATTCACATTTGTAAGATGTTATGAATCACAATCACCAACATAATGTGGCTAAGGGCTCACTTGTTTTTGATTTTATCCATTTCTGAGAAATAAATATTTTTATAGTATTTTACTAACGTGTGGATGGATTGATTCTAAAGAAAGTTATGTCGAAGATATATGATTCCTCTTAGTCAGATCGGGTCTGACCTCTGTAACTCTGTTTTATCACGTAGACTGATCTGATCTAAGTTGATATATTCTTTCATGTTATTGAATTTGAACATTATGTAAAAAATAAAAAAAAATCTAAGATTGGGGCTCGAAAAGGGGCCGAATTGTAACAAGAAAAACGAAAGGGGGGTAAATTGTAACAAAGAAAATAAAAGGGCCAGAAAGGAGAAAAACAATTCTAGAGAACAGTCCCAAGTCCGGACAGGTCAAAAGATTTGCCGAACCATTGAGGATTCGTTGTTGGCTTTGTCACTCTGCAACCTGAACCAGACTAGTCCACGCGCGAATATACAAACGCCATTCGATAGGATCCATCTCCAAGGCTTTTTCAGGACAACGGTTTGAGAGATTTGGGATTCGATGAATAGTGGCGATACCTTATCGAAGTTAGCTCTATATTTCTCCTCTTCCGAGTTTATTTTCCGGCGAGCTGACGGTGATGATGGAGTCGCTTGTTATTGCTGGGCCACCGTATTCGCACTTGTCTTCATTCTTCTCTGCCAAATTTCCCGGAAATTTCGATTCTTTAGTCAGGCTTCTTCTTCTTCTTCTTCTTCTTCCCCTGCCGTCTCGGTTTCTGAATCTCTCAGCTCCCAATCAGGGTAAAGGGTTTGAAATTCCTTTTCATCTCCTCTTCTGTGTTAAGACTTTCAATCTTTTCCCTATCCGCCGAATTTGTTTGCTGCGTAAATCAATGGGTGATTCTGTAAGCGTTTTTAGCTCTACTTCGTGGCTTTCAAATCTATAAACTTTAGCCTCTTTTCCTTTAGTGTTTGTTTCTTTCAAGAACTCCGCTTGGTTTTCATGCTTGTGCGATTTCAGTTACTATTGTCTACTTTATGAGCTTATTCTTTTACTCTTTGATGATCTGAGATTCATCATTTGATAGACTATACGCTTTGCAGAATATCTACACTTGTTTCTGATGAAGATCTGAAAGGCCTGATTGAAAAATTGGGGGAAAGAAATGAGGGTGCTGAGATTTGGGAGAAAATTATTCAGAAGAGCAACCCTCGCGTCTCATACACTGCCAAATGCTGCAAACCAACAGTAATTCCATCCTCGAGTGTCTCACACTAAGATTTTATTTTCTCTGATAACTGAGTTTATGCTTTGGTTCTTGTAGGATGGTGGTCCTATGAAGTACTTAAGTACTACAGTATTCGAGTACTGCTCGCCAGAGGTTCTGAGGGACTTTTACATGGACAATGAATACAGGAAACAATGGGATAAGACTGTGGTTGAGCACGAGCAATTGGAGGTTGACAGGAATAACGGAATCGAGATTGGTCGCACAATAAAAAAGTTTCCCTTGTTGACACCGAGGGAGTATGTATTAGCTTGGAGATTGTGGGAAGGGAAGGATAAGTTTTATTGTTTCATCAAGGTAAAATTAACTAAAATAGTGCTATTGAAACAAGCTAATTACGCATGCTTACCTAAACCTGGAGATCATTATTTCTAATGCTATGAGTTCTAAATTACTTGTTTTTACCTCTTTTCATTTGCACCTTTTTATTCCTCTTTGATTTGCTAAACACTTCTCGAACATGCTAGAGATACACAGCCCTGGTCTAAGTTATATGTTATCTGTCTTCGACCTTGTCTCTTAATGTATTTTTTTTTGCTATTTGGTTGTTTTTAGGAATGTGATCACAATATGGTGCCGCAACAGAGGAAGTATGTACGTGTAAGTTATTTCAGATCTGGTTGGCGAATCATGAAAGGTAATTTTTTCTTGTCAGGCGCTTTTTTTTCTTCATATTTTGACTAAAACTTCTCTTGATGTTGCATCAATACCATATAACACAAATCTGTTTAATGATAGATCTTTTAGTGGTGAATAGTTTTTAATTCTTTCGCACCTTCTTTGCATAAACGCTTAACTTAAACTTGCTGCAGTTCCCGGTAGGAATGCTTGTGAGATCCACATGTTTCACCAGGAAGATGCTGGATTAAATGTTGAGATGGCAAAGCTTGCTTTCTCAAAAGGCATATGGAGTTACGTTTGTAAGATGGAAAATGCACTTCGTAAATACATTACAACCAGTAATAGACCCCAAGGCCCCACGGTATCTGCTGTCAGCTTAATGAAAAAGGTTAGATATTAGTGGGTTTAAAGCTGATCTGACTTCAGTTTCTGTTTCAGGTGCTGGAAAGTTTGTACCTTGGGATATCTGTTTGTAAAAAAATTTCAGATTTGGTTTTTTTGAAACTGAAATATGCCCTCTTTGACATCACCCTTGTTGTCCCATAGATTCCATTAGAGTTAGAAAGTCAGACAGATGACATCACAAATTCCTCCGGGACTACTACTAGTGGTGCTCTGCACACAGGGGAAGGAGCCAAACGGAAAAAACTGTTGAGAAAGCCTTCAAAGAAACTGATAGCAAACGGTATGTTACTTGTGGGCGGTGCAGTCGGTGGTGCGATCTGCCTCTCTCGTGGTCACTCTGCCTTTGGTGCAAAGGTTGCCTTGGCTTACTTCTTGACAAAGCTGAGAAAGCAAGGAGCTCCGCCGAGTCAGACTTCCCAAAACGCTGGTATTTAAGTCATGTATAGGTTTGTCTGTAGAAGTGATTAATGTGTGAATACTGTCATAGAAAAGTTGTATTTTTGCAATGGCTCTGATCACATGAGCTCTGGGTCTTCAAAGTTTTGTGTACCCCTCCTGGAAAACTTTACACTTTTGTATTAATGTGAATGTTGTTTCTCCCCGTTTCTGAGGGAAATATATTGTTGTTTGTTTTGATGGTTCACACGTGTGCTTGAATATACGTTGAAACAACTGTGGTATTGTTTGTGTGTTTGCAGTTAGATCGGACTTGGGACACAGTTGTGGTCTCTCATAATGTTTCGGTGTCTGCTTCATTTTTAGCTGTACATTTCTCTATTCACACGTCCAGATTTATTCGCCTTTTCACTCAATAACGTCATTCTCAACAAAAAAGAAAAAAACAAAGAAAAAACAGAAGAAACTGAATTTGCCATTTTTGGTTACTGCCACACCATTTCCAAATTTGTTTTTCTTTCATGACCTATCTAGCTTCTTCTTTCTTTCCTCTCCTTTGGTTTTCGTGTGTTTCCTTCATTCCCAAGGAAACCCGGAATCAACCCTGGGTTTCTCTTCGGATCATCTCTTTTGCCTTTTTTATACAGATTTTGATTTCTGAGCTTAAAAAGTGTCAATCATGCAGCCGATAATACTCTTCATTGCATATTTTGGAATCTTCACCTCCGTTGTTCTTGCAAAAACCGATAGCCAAGACGGTAAGTCTTCTTATTGAATCATTTAAAAAGTTGTGATCCCATCTTTTCGGTGAAATATGAATATATGAGAGAGCCAGAGAGGTGTTTATTAAACTTCATCTTTGGCTCAACACGATTAAACCAAAAAGAGGTTCCACCTTTCCTTATTCCTGCTGATAGTTTATGGATTTTTTATTTGGGTAGTTTCGGCTCTTAATGACGCTTATAAGAGCATGAACTCTCCATCGAAACTCAAGGGCTGGTCTTCGAGCGGAGGCGATCCTTGTGGTGACTCATGGGATGGCATTACTTGCAAGGGCTCATCTGTTACTGAAATGTTTGTTACTTCCTCTCTCATCTCATCAATGGTTTTCTCTTCATCGATTCTGATTTTTTTTTTTTTTTTGGTTTTCTGTTTTTGTAGAAAAGTATCCGGACGAGGGCTCAGTGGATCTTTAGGTTACCAGCTTGCAAACTTGAAATCACTCACTTACCTGTAAGAATTTTTCCACTTTCAATACCTCTCCTTAATCTCTACTTCTTGATCAGGTTCAGGTTGATACATCTTCTGTTTTGTCATTGTAACAGTGATGTAAGCAAAAACAATTTTAACGGAAACTTACCCTATCAGCTTCCTGACAAACTTGCTTATCTGTAAGTACTTTGCGAGTTGAGTTGCCATTTTGCAAGTTCTTGATCTTCACTACACAATGTGTTTGTTGGACTATATGTGAAATTTCCTTTTATGCAGAGATGGCTCTGAGAATGACTTCAACGGTAATGTGCCATACTCGGTTTCTCTCATGAACGACCTCAGTTACCTGTAAGCCAAAGACGTTTAATTGACTCATTCGCATATTCTTTTCCCAAGTATCACCATTTTCGTCATACCTGTTCTTGTTTTTTTGCTCAGAAACCTTGGTCGTAACAACCTCAATGGTGAACTGAGCGACATGTTTCAAAAGCTTCCAAAACTTGAAACAATGTAAGTCACATACACACGTGTTAACTGTGAGAGATTTCATTACCTTCTTAGAGTCTATGTTTTTGCAGTGATCTGTCTTCCAATCAACTCACAGGAAAGCTACCACAGAGTTTTGCAAATCTAACAGGCCTTAAAACACTGTAAGAGAAGAAGATACGTGAAAGTAGCTCGTGTGTACTGTTACTCACCTTACCCTTTATATTATTAATTCTCTTTTTCAGGCATCTGCAAGACAACCAATTCAAAGGCTCTATAAATGCACTCAGGGACCTCCCTCAAATCGATGATGTGTAAGTATATTTTGCAGGCTGTAACACACAGTTTCTTCTATCATTTCTTTCAATAATGTTCTTATGAATCTTGCGATGACAGAAACGTCGCAAACAATCAATTTACTGGTTGGATCCCAAACGAGCTGAAGAACATTGGAAACCTTGAGTAAGTTGTATCTCTCACTCTCTCTTGAACACAAATAAAAGATGGAAAAGCATTTGATTTTTGTGTTCTTCAATTTCTTGGCCAGAACTGGAGGAAACCGGTGGTCAAGCGGTAGAGCTCCCTCACCACCTCCCGGGACCCGTCACATAGACAGAAACTCGGGAGGCGGTGGAGGAAGCAGCAAGGCTTTGACCACTGGAGTTATAGTAGCGGTGGCTACTATAGGTGGACTCATTTTTACTGCAGGAGTGATTGCAGTGCTTTCTCGAAGTAAAAACAGTCATCTTTCTTCTCAGTTTTTCGATGAAGAGAAAGGAGGAGGAATTAACCGAAGCAAACCACTCTTCACACCACAATCCTCTCAGATGCTTCAATTCGACTCTATGGATGACTTCAGAGGCCAAAAGACAGTTGATTCTAATGCTTCATTTGATGACACAAAGCCTTGTGTTAAAAGAACTACTTCTGTCAGTTTCAAGAACTCTCCTACTTTTCATCTCATACCTTCTACCCAAGTGGTTGCAACCGCTGATCGTTTCTCCAGCCCCGAAGACTCTCCTGACACACGCGGTGTGAAAGTGTTTACGCTCACCGATTTGCAGAATTCTGCGTCTGGTTTCTCGCCGAATCGCCTTATTGGTGAAGGAACCATCGGACGTGTTTATAAAGCTAAATATGAGGATGGAAGGGTTTGTTTTCTCTCCTTTCATTCAATTCTTTTTCTCTTTTCTTCTTCATCATCATCTTATCAAGAAATTCGGTTAAAACAGAAATTTGCAGTGAAAGAGATCGATTCTTCGCTGTTAGGAAAAGGAAATCCGGAAGAGTTTTCACACATAGTGTCGAATATCTCGAGCATTCACCACGCAAATATGGCGGAACTCGTGGGTTATTGTTCAGAACAAGGAAGGAACATGCTTGTTTATGAGTATTTCACAAGTGGATCCCTTAACAGATTTCTTCACCAGTCCGATGATTTCAGCAAACCATTAACTTGGAACACCAGAATCCGAATCGCTCTTGGAACTGCTCAAGCTATAGAGTAATTATTATAACCATTTTTATGAAGAGAATCATCTAACTAGCTGCTCTTTTCTTTTCTTTTCTTTTTTGTCAGTAATTTCCCTTTTATCTTCTGACAAGTAACTTTCTTTTGTCAGGTATCTTCATGAAGTTTGTTCGCCTCCATTAGTTCACAAGAACATCAAGTCATCAAACATTTTACTTGACAGTGAGCTAAGTCCTCACCTCTCAGACTATGGCTTGGCAAACTTTCACCATGTGAGCTTCTTTTGAAAAATTAACAGTAAGAGATTCAGAGTTGTTGCCGATCTGTATTTGAATTTCTTGAAATTGCAGCGCACAAGTCAGAATCTTGGAGTTGGATACAATGCCCCAGAATGCACAGATCCCTCGGCTTACACACTAAAGAGCGATGTCTACAGCTTTGGTGTGGTGATGCTGGAGCTGCTAACCGGTCGAATGCCTTATGACAGGTTCAACTATCAAACATTTCTCTAGAATATAAATCTCCGATAGAATTATCTGATATTGTTATTCCTTGCCTCTAATCTACAGTGATAGGCCGAAAGCAGAACAGTCTCTAGTTCGTTGGGCAAAGCCGCAGCTTAAAGACATGGATACTCTGGTGGAAATGGTGGATCCTGCGTTGTGCGGACTCTACCCTCCAGAATCTGTATCCACATTCGCGGATATAGTTTCAATCTGCGTAATGGTACAGTCATTGGCGATTTTCTATGTGTTGTTATATATGTTCTTCACACATTTTTTTAAGTTCAAAGTTAGTGATAGTGGATTGTTGTTTGTTTTTCAGACGGAGCCTGGGCTTCGGCCTCCAGTGTCAAATGTGGTGGATGCACTGAAGAGGCTAGTGTAGTCCAGTGCCTCAAGTTGTGTTGATGCCCTGAAGAAGAAGAATAAATCTATTGGAGATTGAGGCTAAAACCTGAGAAACTTCTGATCAAACTCGACTAGGAACTCAAAAAAGCAGTTGGATCCAGGTTTGTATAGAGAGATAGGTGGTACAGATGGTGGAGGAAAAGAGAGACAGAGATTCTATTATTTGGGTTTTTGTTTCAGATCATGTCTTAACATTTAGATTAATCTTTTATACATTGAGAAAAGGGAAGAAAATTCCTAGTGTCATAGAACAATACAAAGACATACAACACTGTCTTTGACAATCCATCATCTACAAACACACAAATCAAACTGCAAAAATAAAATTCCAAAATTCTAATCTTTACGCAAGAATGTCAACAATTAAACCATAATCAGACAAATTTAACAAAGGTTTCAATGCTTCTCATCTCTGTTTTATCCAGCGGAGACAGAGACTCGAGGGAAGATGTGATTGGAAACAGAATACTCTGTCTTCTGGTGACTTATAAACACAGTGCTCTGTTTTTTTTTTTTTTTTTTGTCAACAACACAGTGCTCTGTTTATTAAGTAGAGAGATCTTGTTTCGGAAACTGAGTTGGACAAATTAAATGTAGACCAATAACAAGTTTAATACTTCTCCTGATTTGTTTGTGGGGTTCTTTTTTTTTTGTATGGTATTTACCTTGCACGAATTTCGTAATTTATCCATCTTGATCATTACATTGAAGCTAAGAAGAAAGCTTCTTGTATTTGTGAGCTTACTTCTTATTTTGGTTAAAGAGCTTTGCAGCCTCAATGACCGTTGTTGTTCCCCTTTACTTTTCAAAGAAGAATTGAAAAATGCGGCAATAGAGAGAAAAAAAAAGAAATGTGTCTCAATGTCATTGTTGTTTCTTGCTATTATCAGCCAAGACATGTTCATCTGAGACAGCATTCTCGGATTTTTCTTGGTACGACGAGTTCCCATCATCCTCTTCGCTGCTCCATTTCCTTACGAATTTAGGGACCATGCTTCTTACATCTTTTGCCTCCAACGCTTGATCCATGTCGTTGACTCTTTCAAACCGGACAGCACTCACTTTTCTTGCATTCCCTGCTAGTATCTGTACACCATACAGAATTTATCAGTTCAAAACAATGAAGATGCTTTTGGTGGACCACTGTAATTGTGATTGATTATAAGTTCCCTTAGTACCTCTACTCTATAGATTTGGTGCTTTTCCTTCTGCTCCTGCCTCTCCTGTTTACCTTCCTCTTCTTCACCATCCTCTTCCCAGTTTTCCTTTTCAAGAACAACCTTTACACTTTCTCCAGTTTTTGGGATATACCCAAAGGCCTCACACACAAAGCCTGAGACTGTCTCATACTGAATGCCCTGCTTCCCAAATAAACAAACATGGTAGGTTTTAAGTTCTAAAAAGTCAGTGTCACTAACATGTTTCGAGGGGCTTAAATGAAAGCTTCTCTGCCTACACGTAACCTTGAAGATGCGTTTTGTTTTCAAAGTTTCTAAGAAACCTTGAGGAATGCTCTTGAGGACGCACTAAAGAGGTATCAAAGCCACTGCTAAAAATTACATTACCTCTGGCATCTTCATATTCAGTTCTTCGGATAACTGATCAATCGATGTATTAGCATCAACATCATATATCCCCTCGTCTCTCATCACAATATACCCTGTTTTCTTCTGAATCTCCTCCTATTGCGCCAAACTCACAGAGACCAGAAATTAAGTAATGGAATAGACCCTTACTAATGGGCAAAATTAGTTACGTGAGATAGGTTTATCATATCGGCAGGTCAAGATTTGTAGGTCTAGAATGATTTTCTAAAAAAGTTGAATTTAGGACATTTACTTTTGAATCATTTTCATCAAATATTTCACCAACAATCTCTTCGACCACATCTTCAAGAGTTACTATCTGCAGAAACAAATTAGATAGGAGATAGATTAGCAAATTGTGGAAGAGAGAGAGTAGAGAAGCATAGAATGAGAGCAGCACATACTCCAATGGTTCCACCATATTCGTTAAGGACAACTGCCATGTGAACCTTTCTTATGCGAAATTCTCTAAGAAGATTCCAAACTGACATTGAATCTGCAAAATATAACATATATCATTAGATTTTCTTCCCTGTGAAGTAACTCAGTGTGTAGAATTAATGTTAATGTTTGAAACTCCAAAGTAATCAAAATGCCTAAGAAATAGGTATCAAATCCAAAAGCAAATACATAAATAAATACCGGGGACAAAGTAGGCAGGTTTATGTGCCATGTCTCCCACAGAAGTACTTTCCAGCAGATCACCCTTCAAAATCAAACACGATATACTTCATCTTACACCACAAATAGATTAACAGAAAGAAACCGTAGGAGATTCTGGAAGCAAGAAGCAGAAAAGAAAACCGTCAAACCTTCTGAACATAATCTAGAAGATCCATAGCATATGCAATTCCCACTATATTATCTATACGCTGCTCAAAAACAGGCACCCTGAGAAGAAACATTTGAGCGTGATCAATAATCCCGAGGAACGTAAAGGGATTCATAAAAAGAAGGCTTTGGAAATTTATTTACCTCGAGTACTGATGGGTCACCCACATACTATGGAAATCAACTAGACTGCCGCTGGCGTCAATTGCAACTACATCAACAAGAGGAGTCATCACCTCTCGAACATGGGTATCCTTTATCTCCAGCACATTTTCAATCATATCCTGCAGAGCAATCATTAGAATAACCGTAGGTATGGTAAAGATTTTAAGCAAAAAACTAAGATACTACAAAACTCATACCTGCTCCTCTTCCTCAATGGCGCCACTTAATTCTGCACCCCGTAGCATCAGTTTCAACTCATCTTCAGTTACATATGGTTCGCTGACATACACACACACACACAACAAACAAGAGATTATAACTAGGATCCGCCAACTTTCAACAAGGAGAAAGGCATGACAATGCAGCAAACCCAATCTGATATTTTTTTATTTAGCATGTTAAAAACTATAAGAGATACTAAAACAGGTCTAGGATGATGCATACCTCCGTCCTTTTAAACCAAGAATTTTCAGTATTCCCATTGACAGATATGTGACAATTCTTCCGACAGGATATAATATTAAGGAAAGCCACGCCACTGGCCTGACCTAGATGCACAGTCAAGACAACATAAGTCATGTTTTCCTTTATTGAAATATTTGAACAGTTAAGCTATTTCCTATCAGAAGGGTCAAAATGAGCAAGCCAATGGGTATCCATATCTACATAAGTTTGTTAAAGTGAACCAATGCCAAATAATTCAAACTTACCACAATCCTTGCAACTTCTTGAGCATTGTGGACAGCAACACTTTTTGGAGTGATCTCAGTCAGGAGTAATATAGCTACCTATATAGTCATTCAAGAATGTAAACTTAGGAAGCAATGAAGCTGATCAAAGAACATCCACACAGAAACAGAAGAGGCGTAGTACTATAGTGCTAAACCAAACTAAAGGATTTAAAAGTTAACAGATATGACAAAGTATTGAAATAATTATACGTACTGTCATCAATCCAGTGGCTGCACTAACACCAGCTTCCCCAAATATAGCTGTTGCTGCTTCGGTTACCAGGGCAGTTGCCGCAATATTCACAACACTAAGACCAATCACAAGACCTAAAATAAGAGACATATTTTCAAGCAATCCTTTAAAGACAAATTGCATAGAGGAAAAAAAAGCAGTACGTTGTTCCAATAAGTATAGTCGTCAAGAATCTGGTAACATCACTCCGGAGCATTCTGAATACACCATTCTCTGGCTCCTTTTCAGCCAATTCACGAACCTGAGATGAACCGCACATAGAGCAGCAATATTTCAAAACCAATCAGATCACTAAAATTAGAACATTAGAGACCAGACAGCCGACAGGAGGTGACACAACGCACTCTCACAATTGTAGCTTCCTTTAAAGAATCTCAAATCTAAAATCCATGGAAGTTTCACGTTTCCTGACTTAAACAACATATTCTTGCCAATAAATCTCGTTGTTTCAAAATCAAGGTTTCCTTCCCAATTATAGAGGATATAAAGATCAAACCCAAAAGCGTTCTACATTTTTTCAGCATTAGCATTACGAAATCACAAAAAAAAAAAAAAAAAAAGGAATTCCCAATCAAAAGAAAGACATGATTTTACCTTCCATGGCCACAGAGTGGTAATGGACGTCTCTGCCATGGAGAAGAATGCTGAGAGGCTGAGTAGCGCAGCCAAGATTAGACCTTGCTCTTTAAGAACTCTAAGAACCTGGTAAATTTTTGGCAAAGCATTCTTGAACAACACTACGCTCTGACCAAACACCTCATAGCCTGCTTCCACCACACCTGCCGATGCTAACACCTTTTGGCATCCGTATAAGAAAACTCCACACACCACTGCTCCTATAACAATCCCACGTTTCAGCAAAACCTTAATCGACTCCAGCTCTTTTTCGCCAGAATCGGAATTTTGTTGACTCCCCTCGTGAAATTGACTCGAGCTAAACAGCATAAAGCGACTTCTGTAGCTAGATTCACAACTTCGTCGGAATCTAAAACTCAAATTGGAGTTTTTAGAAGAATTCAACACCACAGGGAGTGAGTGCAGCTCAGTTCTCGGGAGAAGTCTTCCTGAAAGCTTCGATTTTTGACCATATCTATTCAAATTTGAAGTTTTTGTGCCAATAGCAGAACGACCCAGAACCGATAATTCAAGTGCCATACCCGTCATAAGAATCTGATGCTAGAAAACCCTAGATAAAAACATAAAAAAAAGGAAGAAGAAGAAGAAAACAGAAACCCCGAAAATCTCACTAAAATTCCTCCGGTATGTGCGCGTGGGAAGAGCCAAAGTATGAAGAAAGATAAGACGGCTCTTCCTTAATCAGTCAATTCTCTTATTGCTCAGAAGCGTTTAAAGTTGGTACACCAAAAGGATAGTTATCTGTTTAGTAAAAACAAAATGGTGAGTTTGAAACTGAGGACTAGGGTTCATAGCTGAAAAGGAAAACCCCTCCGGCAGCGAAAAGCCGAAAATGGTGATGTTGCGGCAGCCTTTCCTCCGTCAAATTGTTTTTGTCAGACCAAGGTCGCGACTCGCGAGCAAGTGGCAGAGATGGTTAAATGACACTAATACCCCTATCGTTCCCACCAACCAAGCAACCACGCAAAAAGGACATACTAAACCGGGACCGGTTTGTTCATAGGCCGTCATCTTGGTTTAACCAATCCGGTTTTCTCTTCAAAGAAGATGCCTCGGTACGTTAAATTCTATTTTATCAAGTACGTAAATCAATAAGAACCGTTCTGTCAAGGTCACATGTCGGGACTAAGTTTCAAATTTTCAATCAGAAGAATGAACATCTTTTATTGCATTAATTTAAAGTAGCGATTCATCGTATTTTGGCTTAAACATAACAAGCTATATATAAGGAAAATTGATTCTTGCGAAGGAAAATTGATTCACACGAAATATACGATGATAATGCATTACTACACATCCGAAATAAAATAATATTTTAAAAACTATATCAACAATTGATATAACATGACCAATTATACAAAGTATACGATAATTTATGGCTACACATCCGAAGTAAATCAATGTTTTAAAAATTACATCAACAATTGATATAGCATGGCCAGCTACACGGCCGAACAAACATGAGTCATATGTGTAATACCATAACCATATATTTCCGGTAAACCGTTCATCGAGCTCCGGCGTTGACTCGAAGTTTAAACAATAAAACCCACCCAAATTTAACCCGATCCGACTTAATCCGACCCGACCCGAGAATACGTAAAGTTAAAAAAAAAAGACTGAAACCCCAAGTCAAAAGAACGAGTTTTCATATCATATTTATTACTAGACCTGCGAATTTGGTTAGTTCAGGTATTTCGGTTCGGTTAGTTCGGTTTTTCGGGTAATTTGGTTTATAGATTTTCCACCAAAAATAACCGAATAAAATATCGGTTCGGTTCGGTTCAGTTATCGAGTAGTTCAGTTATTTTTTAATGCCGAAAATAACTGAAATTGGCAAATTCAATTTAATTCGGATAGTTTCAGTTATTTTCGGTTATTTTTGATCGGTTTTATATAGATAAGGTTGGCAAATTCAGTTTAATTCGGATAGTTTCGGTTATTTTCGGCAATATTTATAATTAATTTCGGTTCTCGTTTCGGTTTGGTTTGGCCGAACCGATAACCGAAATTTTAAAAATAAACTGAAATTAAACTGAATTTGCCAACCTTATCTACATAGAACTGATCGAAAATAACCAAAAATAACTGAAACTATCTGAATTAAATTGAATTTGCCAACATTTCGGTTATTTTCGGCATTAAAAATAATAATTGAACTACTCGATAACCGAACCGAACCGAACCGATATTTTATTCGATGGAAAATCTATAAACTGAATTACCCGAAAAACCGAACTAACCGAATCGAAATACTTGAACTAATCGAATTCGCAGGCCTAGTAATAAATATGATCTGAAAACTCGTTCCTTTGACTTGGGGTTTCAGTCTTTTTTTTTTTTTTTAACTTTAGGTATTCTCGGGTCGGGTCGGGTTAAATTTGGGTGGGTTTTATTGTTTAAAATTCGAGTCAACGCTGGAGCTCGATGAACGGTTTACCGGAAATATATGGTTATGGTGTTACACATATGACTCATGTTTGTTCGGCCGTGTAGCTGACCATGCTATATCAATTGTTGATATAGTTTTTAGAACATTGATTTACTTCGGATGTGTAGCCATGCATTATCGTATACTTCGTGTAGCTGGCCATCTTATATCAATTGTTGATATAGTTTTTAGAATCTGACCATCTTATATCAATTGTTGATATAGTTTTTAGAATATTGTTTTACTTCGAACGTGTAACTATGAATTGAATTATAGTATATTTGGTGTAGCTAGAAATCAATTTTCCTATATATAACTAAGAAGTAAGAACAAAAGCTTTTAATAGTAAATCCTTTTGGCAAAAAAAAAAGAAAGAACAAATGCTTTTTATTATTATGATTATTACAAAACTATGATAAGTGTTTCTTTATTGTGAATCATAATCCAGCTAATGTTGCAGCGACTCCGAAACTAATGGTGCCTAAGTATTTTTTTCATCGTCATCAGTAAGAAAATAGAGGTTCAATTAAAACTGGAACTTGATCTTGCGGTGTACTCAGCCACGAGTTTAGCAAAAGATGAAGACTTGTCCTCGAGCAATCTCAGTGGCGAATCATACTCTTCAATGATCCCTGCACATTGAACAAAACAAGACACTCCTCAATGATTCATCTGCACACATGTTCTATCGAATGATTTGAAAGTTTCAGACAAACCATTGCTAAGAAGCAGAACCATTTCGCTGTCAATAACCGAAGATATCCTGTGTGCAATGGTTATCACTGTACAATCTGAGAAGTGTTCTCTTAACGTTTTCTGAATCAGATTGTCAGTTGCAGTGTCAACAGAAGCAGTGGCTTCATCAAGCACCAAGATTTTGCTTCTCTTCAGAAGAACTCTCCCGAGACACACAAGTTGCCTCTGGCCCATACTCCAATTCTCTCCATTCTCACTCACACTAGATTCGAGCTTTTGCTCCTTTTTCCTCACCTCGTCTCCTAGCTGGCACTTGTCAAGAGCCTAAAACACAGCGGAGCCATTAGTCAAAGACTAAACAGTTTCTTACTAGTTAAAGAAAAATATTAAACCGACCCACCTCCCAGATTTGATCATCTGTGTACTCTTCCAGAGGATCCAAGTTACTTCTCACAGTTCCTTCAAACATGGTTGGATCTTGGGGTATAATACTTAGTCTTAAACGCAAGTCATGCAACCCAATTGTCAAAATATTCACTCCATCTATCCTGATTTCTCCGGCTGAAGGTTCTACAATGCGGAAAAGGGTTTGTATCAAAGTCGATTTCCCGCTTCCCGTTCTTCCAACAATTCCTGTTCTTAAACCTCCTTTGAATGTGCATGTTATTCCTCGCAACACAAGTGGCATATGTGGAGCATATCGGACCTAACATTGTGTCAAAAAAATTCCAAATGGTTAAGAATGGAAATAAAACAAGTAGGGTATCTAGAGCATGAAATCTTGGTAGGCCAAAGGTATAGGTAGATACCTGAAGATCACGGATGTCCACATCTCCACCTGAAGGCCATGATTGCTCAGGTCTGTTCGATTCAATCACAAGAGGTGGTTCACTGGGAACACTTGCATACTGAAGTATCCTCTCTACCGATATGATTTTGTTCTCTAGATTACAGAGAGTCCAGATCAGCCAAGCTTGCAGAGTATTCAAACTGAGTCCATATGTCACAGCTAATCCCGCAAGGCTTGGATCAATCACTCCAGTAGGTATGGAGATCAAGAAAACCAGTGAAAAGGCAAATGTAAGCGAAGATAACATATCAAGGCGAAAGCAAAGCCACTCCATTGCTCCAGCTGAATAGAATTTGGGCCTAGAGTAACCATCACTTAGCCTCATGTTGTCACAACGGAATCTAGATTCTTGACTGAAACTCCTGATGGTTGTCGACCCTGAAATCGTTTCAGAAAAATGCTGAATCAGAGGGCCTTTGCAGACTCCAACTAACCGCGAAAGTTCTCGTGCTGCAGCTATGTAATATCGCTGCAAAGTTGAAATCTTTTTGTCACAACTTCATCACTTACATTAATTTAGCCATAATTTGGCAGAATCAACTCTTATGAACAATTAGATTGTAAGTTTATTGGACAGTACCTGATACCATATGGAGGCAGCAACCACAGGGATGAAGACAAGAAAAACCAGCCAAGAAACCTGTGACATAACTCCAATGATTCCAATAAGCTGAATGACTGTGATAGCAACTGATCCAAATTGATACGGTATGTCCAAATCCACCGCGGATTGGTCGGTAGAAGCCTATAGCAGGAACATAAGAAAAAAAGACATTGATCACAAAAAAGACATATATGGAAATCCTCAAATAAATATAGTGGCCAACGACTTACTCTATTCATGATTCTTCCACTTGGAGTGGAATCAAAGAAAGACATCGGAGAACGGAAAATGCAGTGGTGCATTTTGTGAAACAGTTGAGTAGCAGTCTTGTAACCAGCGGTGACAAGAAGCGTGGCTCTAACAAGAATGCAGAGGGAACTTCCAACCGCCAAAACAACATACACAATCATTAACGTGGAAATGTTCACAGGAGCTTCCACATCCTTAGAAACAGGAGTAGCCCAAGTCATCCAGTAGTTGCTTCCAATCTGTAGAAGCTGAAATAGAACTTGTGCCAACAATATGAAAGGCACAAGAGCTCCTCCGTACGCCAGTGTGATATATTTCCAGTAAACAGCCAAAGCGACGCTACCTTTCTCCCTCTCTTCCTCTTGCACAAGTTGTCTTTTGGGCTCCCCAGAGTCTGATTTATCATTCTTCAAATCTTGACTTTCTTGTTTCCCGTCAAACCCAATAGCATCTCTCACAACACCATTTTGTTCACCTAAAGCTGATTTCTCAGAAACAGAATTGGCATCAACTGAACCAACTACCGCCAGAGCCTCCTGATGCGCACCTATAAGCTCCATGAAATCTGTTCCAGAGCTGAGGATATCATTGTATTTTCCAGCTTGGCTGATCCTTCCATCTTTCATGACCTGAGACACAAGACAGATTATTTCAGATGACTTCATCTATCCTTTGAAACAAAGATAATAAAAAGTAAATAATTCACATACCAGGATAAGATCAGCAGCAGGTAAGAACTCAACTTGATGAGTTACATATATAACCGATTTGGAACACAAAAGCCCCAGCAAAACTTCCTGAGAGGAGAGTGAGAACGAAAATCAATATGATGCGGACAAAAAGATAACAAGAATGGCTAGGACAGAAGATTGTACCTTAAAGAGATGTGACCCTGTGTGAGCATCCACAGCACTAAAAGGATCATCGAATAGATAGATATCTGCATCTTGGTAGAGAGCACGTGCAATCTGTATCCTTTGCTTTTGTCCACCACTCAAATTGATGCCGCGTTCTCCGATGACAGTCTGATCCCCGAATGAGAGTATCTCCAGATCCTTATTCAAAGAACATGCTTCAAGCACCTTTTCATATCGTTCCCTTTCCATAGGCTTACCAAACAAGATGTTGTCCTCAATTTTACCGCTCTGAATCCAAGGAGATTGTGCAACGTACGCTTTTGTCCCACAAACCTTAAGACTTCCAGATATCTTTGGTACTTCTCCTAGTATAGATGAAAGCAAGCTTGATTTCCCAGAGCCAACAGTACCACAAACTGCAACCTTCATCCCAGGAAAGACCTTGAAATTGATGTCTTTTAGAGTCGGGCTAGCGGATGAGGCATCCCAAGACAAAGTGCTGTTGGTCACTTCCACAGCTATGTCTGAACTTCCCTTAGGAAGCCTCTCTACAACGTCCGGCTGTAAATTGTCTAGACAAAGATAGGATGCAATTCTATCAAGAGAGACTTTTGTTTGCACAACCATGGAGATAGTGTCGGGAAGATTGTAGATCGGCTCTTGTAGAATCCTGAAGGTTGCAAGCGCGGATAGTATCTTTCCAGATTCAAGGGGAATTCCAAGAAGTATACATGCACCGAAAGTGCAGACTGACACCAAAGTAGGAGCCCCCCAGAAAACAAAGCTTATAACAGCCGAGTTATACACATACTTTTTCAGCCATCCTTCCTCAGATTTCCTAAGATCGAATATCTTGGACAGAAACTTCATTTCCCACCCCTGAAGTTTGAGAATCCTCATGTTTCTCAAGATCTCAGATGTTGATTTCATCCGGTTATCCTTAGCTTCCATTAACTTCTCCTGAAACCTCTCTTGCATTCTCCCGAATGGGAAGTTCACAAGCATAACTAGAATGGTAGCAATCAAAGCCGCTATTGATGCTAATCCAAGATTTCTATACAAGATCCCCAGAGCTAGACCGACTTGTAACAAAACCATCCATGGGTCATGCATGTACCAACTAAAATTACCAATCCTCTCAGCATCCACGGTCATAAAATTTATAATCTCCCCACTTGTGCGTCCTTGCTTTGAATGGCAAGAAAGGGTCAGACCCTTTTCGTATATCATTGCGACCAAGGAAGATCTCATTCTAATACCAACCTTCTGTAACCTAAAGAACCAATGTCTCTGCGAAAGGCACTCCACAAGCTTCGCAACAAAGAAAGTAATGACTAGCACATATCCTTCGTTGTTGTACTGTCTACGTCCATTAAGGTATTGGACGAAAGTATCAATGAGTGCTGGCCCAACATATGATGCGACCGTGTAGATGAAAGCAAGGAATGCAGTCACTAGAATCTCCCACTGAGCCGAAAAGAACAGCGCTTTTATGAGCTTGAACGTGGTCACGCCACTTCTCTCACCACCATCTGATGATTCAAGCATACTCCTAAACTTAGGGGCTAACCCGACTACGCTGTCACTATCATGAAGCTGCGGAACATCTTCTAGATCAAGGGCTTTCTTATTTCCAAGGTCTATTAATGGACTCATCCAAGAGAAAGTCAAAAGACCGAGAATCCCAGCTCTCGAGTACGGAGTAGCCTCATCACTCCCATTGGTCGTATTCAACTCTACGCTACCACCAACACTAGACACTCCATTCAACAGTGGTTCTTCCAAAACTCCATTGCTGTTGCCTCTAGCTTTCTTGAAGAAAGCCACATAACCGAGAAACAAAGCAGCAGTAAAAGAAACTATATCGTACACTAGAAGATGAACAGGTATGGTTTCGTGTCTCTTGTACATAACAATGTCTACCACAAGAGAGTAGCAAGAAACCGCGAGATTGAAACCCAACCAAAGCCTAAGCAAAAACGGACACTTTTGCTCATCGTCACTGTACCGATGCAAGCAAATAGACAAAACCCCCCAAGAAACCATTGCCAATAGAAACACGACGAAAGAAACTAGCTTTTCTTCATCTAACCAATCACTCTCGTACCAATAGAAACCACTCATCGACATTAACACGAGATTAAGCAGAGACAGAGCTAAGCTACAAAACAGAGCCGACTTAAACCCGAAATCCCTCCTATCTTTCAAACTCTCCGTAACAGCACCAAAACCATTATTACCCCTAATTTTGTTACGCACCCATGAGCAAAACAGCACCAGCAACAAAACCGCGTGCAAGGAACCAGCAACCCATCTTAGGAAAAGGGGTTCCAGTAGAAAAGACCTAGAATCTGGAGGCAAAATAGATTCCGAAAACGAGAACAACATTGTTAACATACCGTTATCCTTCGTGGAACCAAGAAAGTCCATGGCTTTGCTCTTCTCTCTCTCTCTCTCTGTGTTTTCGAATGATCTCAGAAAATGGGTCGTAATTATTTTATTTGATTCCGAGTTTTCAACCAGTCAATACTACTTATAGAGCGAGAGTGGAATGAGTTGATGTAGACCGTATCCCTTGGAGAGCACGCCCACGAAACCAAATAAGAATAAGGAAGAGAAATCGGTCCTCTCTCTCTCTCTCTCAAAAACCCCACCAGAGGTCCAGAGGAGGATATGGCCACTTTGGTGGCGAAAACGTTTCTTTCTTTCTTTCTTTTTTCGCCTTTCCGGGATCCTTCAAATTATTTTATTTCAAGTCATTAAAATGTTGAAAAATCAAATTTTGTTGCAATTTGTAGCCAAAAAAAGGAGATTCTGTTTATATCTCTTTCTGTTTTGTTACAATTTTTTTTTTTAGCTATTTTAATAAAGTGGGCCTGATTTGTTGCCAAAATATGGATAACGAAGAAGGAAAAAAATCATTGGTTAATGATTTGCCTAAATACCTTATTAATTAGAACTCTTTTTTTTTGGGTCTAAATGTTAAGATTTATACCATTTTCTGAGATTACAATGTTGCATACAACTTATTTGAGAACTAAACCAAAACGAAAGAAGAAAATGCTAAAAAGGGAATGAGATACAACTGAAATAAAACTCAAGGAGAGAGGGGACAGAAAGAGAAGACGCTGGAAGGATAGGAGGCGGTCGCGGAGAAGGCGGTCGAGCGATGCTTGAACGGAAGAGACCGGAGTAGAGACAGCGGTGAAGATACGAGCGTTACGCTCCCGCCAGATGAGGTACGAAGACGCTTGGAGGATGAGCTTGATGACGACAAAGGCATGTGATGAAGGCGGTAATCTCGGTTGTAGAATCCAAGACGCTGCAGCAGGGAGCGTCATTGGAAGAGCCAACCAAATTCTGGATGCAAAAGGAAACCAAATTGCAGCAGAGAAGGAACATTCAAAAAACAGATGGTCATGGCTTTCAATTCCCGATAAGCATAAAACGCAAGAGTCCGGAACGTTCAATCCCCAAGATCTCAATCTATCTCTAGTCTGGAGCCGATTCTTAATGGCAAGCCAAGCATTGAAAGCATGTCTCGGCACAGCTTCCTTGCTCCAAATAGCCTTACTCCAAGGGACATGGGGAGAGTTATCCCGCAACTGATCCCAAGTATCTTTGGAAGAAAAATTTGTTGAGAACGTACCTATAACATTTCACCACAGGAAGATATCAGAACCCATGGACTCCTCAGGAGGAGCGATGGTAGTGAGAGTGAGCAAGAAGGTCTACGTTCTCTCATATCTTGCTCTCGGCATTCTCCAGCCGTCATCCCGAGTTGCCTCCACCACATGTGCATCTCTTCTAACTCGTAACTGTCTTGGACCGTTCTCACCAATGTAAACAATAAATGGCCCGAACTCTTGTTTTTTGTTCCTTCGTAGAAACTATCTTTTTTTCTACACCTCTTTAATATATTTTTTGGTTTTTTTATTTTGTCATCATTTTGGGACACAACAGACCGGCTCAATAACCAAATATACGATCAAATTCGAAGAAATTGGGCACGGGAAAGAAGCTGTTTCTGATTAATGAGTAATCAAATTCAAAGAAATAAAATTTCAGAAGTCGAATTGACTCTCTTTTTGTCTATATCCCTTCGATTAAGACATAGCCAAAACTCGATCAAATAAGAGGAAATTGAGCTCTGGGCACGGGAAAGAAGATGTTTTTGATAAATGGGATATCAAATTTAATACGTGAGAGGGAGAAATCTGGAATGGTTTTTTAAGAGATTGTACGTTTTGTTAGTTCAATTCCATTGATGACGAGCCCAGATTTTTCACCACCGGACTGAGAAGCTTCGGTTATTTGCTTCACCATCACTGGGACAAGACCCTGAAAGTCACGATTCTGCATTCCCAAAACATACAAACAAAGCAGGTTTAGGTTTAACATCCCAAATCGAGACAAATATAGGGCAAATCAAATTTTACAGAGAAACATACGAACCAGAAATCGGACTCTAAACAAAAAGAAGAAGAGATTGGATTTACCTTAGCTATGGATGATGAGGTTTCATAGGCCTGAGAAGACATGAATCCGCCGCCGGAGAAAGTTGAATTTAATACGTGAAGACATGAATCGAGGAAGAAGAAATTGATTCGAGGAATTTTGATTTCGTATATATATATAGTTATGTGTTTGAACAACGAAGCATCAGTGGTTTAGTGGTTGAATTTACCTTGCAACAGTACATACCCGGGTTCCACCGCATATCTCATGACGTAGGATTTGCTCTTTTAAATAAAGCTGCAGTCCTTCCGGTGGTTGTAAACTTTATGATCCTATTACATATCAACCTTCAATTTTCTTCTGCCTTCTTCAATCACATTCTCCGTATGTTTTTAGTTAGAATTCTGACATAGTAATTAATACTACACTAGGTTTTAACCCGGGATAACTTGTTTTTTTAAATTGTTTTGAAAATGAATTTTAAATTTTGGCTAATGAAATTTATAATATTTGAAACCAGATGATTACTTTTGGCTAATGAAATATATAATATTTTTAACTAATAATTATAAATAGAGCTGTTAAAGTGGACTAACATTTATATTTAACCCGTTTTATAGTGGACTAAAATATTATTTGAACTAAATCGTAAAAAAATTATAATTTTGAAAGCATTAAGAAAAAAATCATCTCTTCTTGTATAGCAAAATTTTAATCATCTTAAACGGTGCAACTGGGCAAAAAAGTGAAGAAAACAAAAATTAACAAATGTATATATTTAAGAAAAAACGTTATTAGATCGATTATTTTGTCAACGTTATTAGTCACGAGACTCACGACGCATAGCCCAACAACTAAATTATCATATTTTTTGGTAAATGAAAAAAAAAAAGTTATTAAAAGTTTAGAATATTTGGGAAGTTTGCCTGTCTCATAGTGCACAAATTTCTTGGGAAGAAAAACAACGGGATACGTAAAGGATTGGGCTGCAAGTAAGTCGTAAGTCTCTGTTCTTGTCAGTCAGTCAATGGCTCCTAGTCTTTGTCTCACACTATCATCCCAATAATATCATTATATTATTTACTTTTTCAAAAATAATGACTTAATAATATGGTCAATAATCAAAGGACCACCAAGTGAAGCCTTTTAACAAAAAAAGAAAGAAAAAAAAGGTACCACCAAGTCCACAATCTAATAATTTTACCGGTCCATGAGCCTTCTAGTGTACAAAAGATATTTGTTCATAGCCATTGGACCATAAATTCCAAGTTTACTTTATTTTTCTTTTAACGAGTCTTTGTCCAAACTTTTCTTTTGCCACTTCAATTATGCCACATTCATGGAAACTTCATCAAATAAAAAGTCTAACGCAAACGTAGGTTTACAAATTACAGTACAAGTTTGGATAGAAACTTGTTTGGCCTTTTATTCGTCTCATTTTATGGATCTTTGATTCTAACAGCTTCTTTTGGATCTGGAATCCGAACTTGCTGTGTACTCTGCCACAAGCTTCGAGAAAGATGACGACTTGTCTTCAACCAATCTCGCCGGTGAATCATGTTCTTTGATAAGCCCTGCACTTAGGATACAGAGACCATTTTAATACAAGTCTTTTGATAAAACAACGTAATAATATAAGTGTATAATCATGAATTCAGGTCAGGACCTTGGTCTAGGAGCAGAACCATATCGCTGTCTATAACAGATGATATTCTGTGTGCGATTGTTATCACCGTACAATCCGAAAATTGTTGCCTCAGAGTCTCCTGGATTAGATTATCAGTCGCAGTATCTACAGAAGCAGTGGCTTCATCAAGAACCAATACTTTGCTTCTCTTAAGCAAGACTCGTCCCAGACACACCAGCTGTCTCTGACCAACGCTCCAGTTCTGTCCATTCTCGCTAACTGAAAATACAAAACGCTCGTGTTCCATTCACTAGATATGTTTCAAGGATTCAAGATGGTTCTTTGTGAAAGTAGTTTATACTAACCAGTGGAATCTAGCTTTAGTTCTTTCTTCCTTACTTCATCCCCGAGTTGGCACTTGTTGAGTGCCTGAAACAAGAAACCAAAACAAATAGTGTGAGAAGCGTCCTTTTGTTATCTGCAGAAACACAGAAAGAAACAAAAGCCAACGAACCTCCCAGATTTGGTCATCAGTGTATTCCTCAAGAGGGTCCAAGTTACTACGAACTGTGCCTTCAAACATGGTTGGATCTTGAGGTATGATACTTAGTCTGGAACGCAAGTCGTGCAACCCAATAGTCAAGATGTTTATTCCGTCAATCCTGATTTCTCCGGCTGTAGGTTCCACAATCCTAAAAAGGGTTTGAATTAGAGTGGATTTGCCACAGCCTGTTCTTCCAACGATTCCAGTTTTCATGCCTCCTGGAAAAGTGCATGCCAATCCATGCAGCACCATAGGCAAATGTGGCCCATATCGCACCTGCAGATTACAGATAGTAATCTCTCCACGACAAGGCCATGATTTCTCAGGCCGAGTTGATTCAATCACGAGAGGTGGTTCACTGGGGATGTTTGTGTATTGAAGCATTCTCTCCACAGATATCATTTTGTTCTCGAGATCGCAAAGTGTCCATATTAAAGTTGATTGCAGGCTATTTAGATTGAGTGCATATGTAACAGCCAATCCTGCGAAGCCTTTAAGAAGCAGAATACAGAAGATTTTCAGTTGTGAATATGAACCAAACAAACAAAAAACGGTGGTGACTTACTTGGATTAATGATTCCTTCAGGCGCAGAAACCATGATAACAAGTGAAATCGCAAATGCAATAGTGGATAACAGCTCAAGGCGGAAGCAGAGCCATTCCATTGCACCAACGGAATGGAACTTGAGCCGAGAAAAACAATCGCCGAGTCTCATGATGTCACTGCGGAATCTCGGTTCTTGATCAAAGCTCCTGATAGTTGTTATCCCTGAAAGTGTTTCAGAAAAGTGATGTACCAAAGGCGATCTGCTTATTCCAGCTAACCTTGCGAGTTCCCGAGCCGCAGATATGTAATATTGCTGTGTACATAGATTAACACAATAAGTATGAGTGAGAACCACAAGAACCTTAGTATGCTTCATATCAATAAGTAAGAAGCTATATATGTTGATTTAGGACATTCAGGATTATGAAGATTACCCGGTACCAGGCACATGCAGCGACGACAGGGATGAAGATGATAAGGACCTGCCAAGCGACCTGTACCATCACTCCGATAATCCCCAAAATGTTAATAGCAGCAATAGCAACATATGCAAATTGACCCGGTAATCTCAAATCCGCGACACTTTGGTCTGTAGAAGCCTAAAACCATGATTGAAAACAGAGTAATCAGGTGAATGAGTTCGTTGGATCTGTTTTTGGTATTATCATTGCGGATTTCGTGTAACCAAGCATATGGAGTTACTTACTCTATTCAAAATTCTCCCCATTGGTGTGGCATCAAAGAATGACATTGAAGCACGAAAAATGCAGAGATGCATTTGGGTGAAGAGTTTAGTAGCCATCTTGAAACCAGTCATCGCAACCAGCAATGCTCTGACAAGTATGCAGAAGGAGCTCGCGATGGCAAGAAGTACATAGACTAGAATCAATGTGAAGCCGCTCACTGGAGGTTCCACATCCTTGGAAACAGGAGTCACCCAAGTCATCCAATAGTTGCTCCCAATGTGTAGAAGCTGAAAGAGAATCTGTACGAGCAATATAAAAGGAATAACTGCTCCTCCATATGCTAGTGCCATGTATTTTTTGTACACAGTGAACCCAACTTTTCCCTTCTCCCTTTCCTCTTCTTGAACTAGTTGTCCTCTTGGCTTACACAGTGAATCTTTCTCTATTTTTTCTTCGTCATTGGGTACTTCTTTTTCTTTATTCGTAGTTGATTTTGCCGAATCATAGCCTGTTCCATATGAATCAACCGTTGCTAAGGCATCAGTGTGAGCTCCTACAAGTTCCATGAAATCTGTTCCTGAATGCAGGATTTCATTGTATTTTCCTGCTTGCTTGATCCTTCCATCTTTCATAACCTACCAAAATGATTATTTGATTTCATAAATATGTGGTAAGATAATGCACATGCAAGATAGTAGAGCAAACAAGTCACAAACCAGTATAAGATCAGCTTCAGGCAGAAATTCAATTTGATGAGTGACGTATATGACTGTCTTGTCTCTCAGAATCCCCAGCAGGACTTCCTGTTAGAAAGAACAATAAGCGAGAGAGATCATATCAAAATACATAGCACAACCGAGCACAAAGTAGATGGTAAGAGTCTATGTACTTCAAGTCAAGATAATCAGAAAGAAAAGGAAACGTTATTACCTTGAAGAGATGTGATCCTGTATGAGCGTCTACTGCACTAAAAGGGTCATCGAACAGATAAATATCTGCGTTTTGGTAGAGAGCACGAGCGATTTGTACACGTTGCTTCTGTCCACCGCTTAGATTGATACCCCTTTCCCCAATAACCGTCTGGTCATGGAACGGAAGCAACTCCAAGTCCTTAGTCAAAGAACATGCTTCAAGCACCCTCTCGTACCGTTCTCTTTCCATTGGCCTACCAAACAGAATATTATCTTCGACTTTGCCGCTTTGGATCCAAGGCGATTGTGCAATGTATGCCTTTCTTCCACAAACCTTAATATTTCCAGATATTTTGGGAACTTCACCCAGTATGGATGAGAGTAAGCTTGATTTACCCGAGCCAACGGTACCACAAATAGCTACATTCATCCCCTGAGATACTTTGAAACTCACGTCTCTCAGTGTCGGGATTGGGGAAGAGTCATCCCAAGAGAAAGAACCATTGCTGACTTCCAGAGCCATTTCTGAACTTCCACTAGTAAGTCTCTCCACAACATCTTTCTGCAAATCATCTAGACAGAGAAAAGATGCAATCCTGCCAAGAGATACCTTCGTCTGAACAATCATCGAGATTGTTTCGGGAAGTTTGTAGATTGGGCTTTGCAGAATCCGAAAAGTTGCAAGGGCCGCCAGTATCTTCCCTGATTCAAGAGGGATCTTCAGCAATATACAAGCGCCAAAAGCTGATGCAGATATGAAAGAAGGCGCAGTCCACAAAACAGAGCTGATAGCGGCTGAATTATACACAAATTTCTTAAGCCAGCCTGCTTCGACATGCCTAAGTTCAAGAATCTTAGAAAGGAACTTCATCTCCCATCCCTGAAGTTTGAGAATCCTCATATTCAGTAAGACCTCCGATGTTTTCTTCATCCTGTTGTCTTTGGACTTCATCAAATTGCTCTGAAACTTCTCTTCCAACTTTGCAAAGGGAAAATTTGCCAGCATAACTAAAATAGTGGCAGGAAAAGCTGCAATTGATCCAAGTCCGAGGCTTTTGTACAAGATCCATAAGGCCAAATTTACTTGTAAAACAAGTATCCATGGATCATGCATATACCAACTAAAAGCATTTATCCTGTCAGCATCTACCGCCATGAGGTTTATAATCTCGCCACTAGTGTGTCCTTGCTTCGAATGACATGGAAGGGTCAAGCCCTTTTCGTAGATCATCGAAACCAGGACTGCTCTCATCCCAAGCCCAGATTTTTGCGCCCTGAAGAACCAATGCCTCCGCGTTTGGCATTCCACAAGCTTAGCAACAACGAAAGTTGTCACTAAAACATACCCTTGGTTTTTATAGTGCCTGTGACCGTTCAGGTACTGAACAAAATTATCCATGAGATACGGTGCAACATAACAAGACATCGTGTAGACAAAAGCAAACAGAGCAGACAAAAAAATATCTCGCCACACTGAGAGGAAGAGTGCCTTGATAAGCTTACATGTGGTGATCCTTCTTTCACCATCAAGCTTACTCCTAAATATCCGAAATAGTTTCTCAGCTCTGTCACTACTGTCAACTTGAGGAACATCCTTGCCGTCTATGATTTTCTCATTTCCTAAGGTAATCAAAGGACTCATCCAAGAGAAACTTATGAGGCTTAGAATCCCAGCGTTTGAAAAAGGTGTAGCGACCTCATCATAGCCTTCATTCTCAGTAGATTCAGCACTACTCAAGAATGGTTCTTCGAGAAGGTTGATCCTTTCATCTTCTCCTTTGTTCCACAAACACGAGCAACAGAGAAACAAGCCAGCGCAAACGCCCACCAAATCAGACATTACATCGTGAACTGACACCAGTTCTTGCTTCTTGTAGAGAACGAACTCTACCACAAGACGGTAGCAAGAAACCATGAAAAAGAAAACCCACCAGACTCTAAGCAGAAATGGTAACTTTCGCTCATGAGAATCAGTGTGTAGAACACCGGCACCGCGAAGGTAAATAGAGATGGCCCCCCAAGTAAGGGCAGCCAACAGAAGATCAAAGAAAGCCCAACCATTTGTATGCCAGTGAACGCAACTTAGCAACGAAAGCACAGAATAAAACACAGACAATGACACACAACACACAAGAACCAGTTTATAAGACATCTTTGTAAACCTTTTATTCATGAAACCATCTCTATTTTCACAAGCTACACTCTTCTTGCAAACCCATGAACCAAAGAGAATCAGCAACAACACCAGATTCAAGAAAAAGGAGAGCAAAGGAAAGTAGATGGGCTGAAGAAGAAGAAAATCGATAGGAATTTCCATCAGGGAATGAGTAATGACCAAAATGATTACTCTCGTGACTGAGTGGATATTTATAGGCTACTGAGTCAATAAATAATACTACTTTGGAAGACCAACCAAGACGAGCCACAAATAAAAAAATATATCTTCCCTGACGCAGGAACCCTCCAAACATGAATTTTATAATGGTTAAAGCCTTGCACCACCTGACCTTCGCAGAAACTTCCGTATGATATTTTAATCACCGATATTTGGGAACAATAGACTGATGAAAAAGCAGACCTATCAAAATTTGATTGACACATAAGAAAATTACTCTTTCGATACAGTTTTTCAGCAATATGTTTTAACATAAACAGATGATATACTTACTTGATGGTAGGAGCTACTCCGGAGTGCTGGAGTATGATGAAATCTTCTTCTTTCCCACCAATTTGATCATATAAATCAGACCACTCTAATAAATGCGGTGGCTCCGATGAAAACCCATCGCCGCACTGTTTCCCACTGCATTAAGAGGTGGGAGAAGCAAAAGAGTTTCATTGCTAAGTTACCACAATTTATGCCTGGAGGAAATCCAAAAGAGAGATTGCGGAAACAAATAAATTGTCAACGTCTGGAGGAAAACAAGAATCAAGAGAAATGAGAACATTCTTTTTTTTTTTGGGATTAAAAATGGCCAATTTTAGTACAGCACTGGAGAGATTCGGCCATTTTTCTTTTTGCCACTTCCATTTTCGTTTCTTCAGAAAGAAAAAAATATATCACAAACAGTAATTTTGTTTTTTTACAAATTTTGTTGTTTAATTTTGGGTCGAAACACGACAAGACAAAGGCAAGATCATTAATATGACTAGTTTGGGTCTGATTTCCCTCGTTTTCTATGGATTTTTCTTTTCTTTTCTTTTTCTAACAGCTTCTTTTGAATCTGGAATCCGAACTTGCTGTGTACTCTGCCACAAGCATTGAGAAAGAAGACGACTTATCTTCAAGCAATCTCGCCGGTGAATCATGTTCTTTGATAAGCCCTGCACTTAGGATACATAGACCATTTTAATACAAGTCTTTTGATAAAACAACGTAATAATATAAGTGTATGATCATGAATTCAGGTCAGGACCTTGGTCTAGGAGCAGAACCATATCGCTGTCTATAACAGATGATATTCTGTGTGCGATTGTTATCACCGTACAATCCGAAAACTGTTGCCTCAGAGTCTCCTGGATCAGATTATCAGTCGCAGTATCTACTGAAGCAGTGGCTTCATCAAGAACCAATACTTTGCTTCTTTTGAGCAAGACTCGTCCCAGACACACCAATTGTCTCTGACCAACGCTCCAGTTCTGTCCATTCTCGCTAACTGAAATACAAAACGCTCGTGATCCATTCACTAGATATGTTTCAAGGATTCAAGATGGTTCTTTGTGAAAGTAGTTTATAACTAACCAGTGGAATCTAGCTTTAGTTCTTTCTTCCTTACTTCATCCCCGAGTTGGCACTTGTCGAGTGCCTGAAATGAGAAACCAAAAAAAAGTGTGAGAAGCTTCCTTCTGTTATCTACAGAAACACTGAAAGAAACACGAACCTCCCAGATTTGGTCATCAGTGTATTCCTCAAGAGGGTCCAAGTTACTACGAACCGTGCCTTCAAACATGGTTGGATCTTGAGGTATGATACTTAGTCTGGAACGCAAGTCGTGCAACCCAATAGTCAAGATGTTTATTCCGTCAATCCTGATTTCTCCGGCTGTAGGTTCCACAATCCTAAAAAGGGTTTGAATTAGAGTGGATTTGCCACATCCTGTTCTTCCAACGATTCCGGTTTTCAGGCCTCCTGGAAAAGTGCATGTCAGTCCACGAAGCACCATAGGCAAATGTGGCCCATATCGCACCTGCGTAGTATATTTATCATACATTAGTCGCAAGAACTTCCAAGTCACGAGGACAAAGGAAGAAGGACAGAGTTCAGTAACCTGCAGATTACAAATAGTAATCTCTCCACAAAAAGGCCATGATTTCTCAGGGCGAGTTGATTCAATCACAAGAGACGGTTCACTGGGGATGTCTATGTATTGAAGCATTCTCTCCACAGATATCATTTTGTTCTCAAGATCGCAAAGTGTCCATATTAATGTGGCTTGCAAGCTATTTAGATTGAGTGCATATGTAACAGCTAATCCTGCAAAACCTTCAAGAAGCAGAATACAGAGAAAGACAGGGAAATTTTAGTAGTGAATGGAAACCAAGAAAAATTGACAAGAGGGCAGTAACTTTACCTGGATTAATGACTCCTTCAGGGATAGAAACTAAGATAACAAGTGAAAGCGCAAATGCAGCAGTAGATAAGAGATCAAGGCGGAAGCAGAGCCACTCCATTGCAGAAATGGAATGGAACCTCAGTCGAGAATAACAATCGTTAAGTCTCATGATCTCACTGCGGAATCTTGGTTCTTGACCAAAGCTCCTGATAGTTGTTATCCCTGAAAGTGTTTCTGAAAAATGCTGTACCAAAGGCGATCTGCTTATTCCAGCTAATCTTGCGAGTTCCCGAGCCGTAGATATGTAATATTGCTGCATACATATGTTAATTAAATATCAAAACTTAGGTTAGACACTCAAGAAAGTTAGTATGAGTCGTATCAATGATCACATTAAGTTCCTTTCATATCTTATCTTGATTCCATGAGCTACAAGCCAAAGTATGAAGCTAAGCTTTGATCTAAGGTTGTCAGTGTTATGAACAATACCCGATACCAAGTGCATGCAGCGATGACAGGGATGAAGACAATAAGGACCTGCCAAGCAACCTGTCCCATCACTCCGATAATCCCCAAAATGTTTATAGCAGTAATAGCAACATTTGAAAATTGACTTGGTAATCTCAAATCCACCGCACTTTGATCTGTAGAAGCCTAAATCAGGATTGAAACAACAGTAATCAGGAAAGGAGTTCGCAGGATCCATTTTCGCTATTGTCATTACATATTGAATAAGTAAGCATAGATAGTTCGTTCTTACTCTATTCAAAATTCTCCCGATTGGGGTTGCATCAAAGAATGACATGGAGGCACGGAAAATGCGGAGATGCATTAGATTGAAGAGTTCAGTAGCTATCTTGAAACCAGTCATTGCAGCCAGCATTGCTCTGACAAGTATGCAGAAGGAGCTCGCAGTGGCTAGAACTACATAGACTAGAATCAATGTAGAGCCACTAACCGGGGGTTTCACATCCTTAGAAACCGGAGTTACCCAAGCCATCCAATAGTTGCTTCCGATGTTTAGAAGCTGAAAGAGAATCTGTACGAGTAATATAATAGGCACAAGTGCTCCTCCATACGCCAGTGCCATATACTTTTGGTATACAGTGAACCCGACTTTGCCTTTCTCCCTCTCTTCTTCTTGAACTAGTTGTCCTTTCGGGGTAGCCAAATCTTCCTCTTGTTTTTCGTCATCATTGGACACTTTGTTTTCTTTGCTTGTAGTTAATTGTTCTGAAGCAGATCCATTTTCAAATGAATCAACTGCTTCTAAGGCATAAGTGTGAGCTCCTACAAGTTCCATGAAATCGGTTCCTGAATCAAGAATTTCATTGTATTTTCCCGCTTGTGTGATCTTCCCATCTTTCATGACCTACCAAAATGATTATATGATATCATAAATATGTGGTTAGGTAATGCATTGGAAAGCTGGTAGAGCGAACGAGTCCCAAACCAGTATAAGATCAGCTTCAGGCAGGAATTCAAGTTGATGAGTGACGTATATTACTGTCTTGTTTCTCAGAAGCCCCTGCAGGACTTCCTGTTACAGAGAACGATAAGCGTAGAGATCATGTCACGATGTGTAGCACAAGACAGCGTAAAGTAGATGATAAGGGCATAAGGCTATGCTAAGTCACGATAATCAGAAAGAACAGAAAACGATTTTTACCTTGAAGAGATGTGATCCAGTATGAGCATCTACTGCACTAAAAGGGTCATCGAACAGATAGATGTCTGCGTCTTGGTATAAAGCACGTGCAATCTGTATCCGTTGCTTCTGTCCACCACTTAGATTGATACCTCTTTCCCCAATAACCGTCTGATCACGGAACGGAAGTACCTCCAAGTCCTTATTCAAAGAACACGCTTCAAGCACCATTTTGTACCAGTCTCTTTGCATTGGCTTACCAAACAGAATGTTCTCTTCGACCTTGCCACTCTGGATCCAAGGCGACTGTGCAATGTATGCCTTTCTTCCACAAACCTTAAGATTTCCAGATATTTTAGGAACTTCACCAAGTATGGCTGAGAGTAAGCTTGATTTCCCTGAACCAACGGTACCACATATAGCGATGTTCATCCCATGAGGGATCTTGAAACTTATGTCTCTCAGGTTCTGGATGGGAGAAGAGTCATCCCAAGAGAAAGCACCATTGCTGACTTCCACATCCACTTTTGAGCTTCCACTAGGAAGTCTCTCCACAACATCTTGCTGCAAATCATCAAGACAAAGAAAAGATGCAATCCTGTCAAGGGATACCTTTGTCTGAACAATCATCGAGATTGTGTCCGGAAGTTTGTAAATTGGATTTTGTAGAATTCGAAAAGTTGCAAGAGCCGCTAGTATCTTTCCCGATTCAAGAGGGATCTTCAGAAGCATACAAGCGCCAAAAGCTGTTGCCGACACGAAAGACGGTGCAGCCCACAAAACAGAGCTAATAGCCGCCGAATTATACACGAAATTCTTAAGCCAGCCTGCTTCAATGCATCTAAGGTCAAGAATCTTAAAAAGGAACTTCATCTCCCAACCCTGAAGTTTAAGAATCCTCATGTTCAGTAAGACCTCCGATGTTTTCTTCATCCTGTTATCTTTAGACTCCATTAAATTTCCTTGAAACTTCTCTTCCAACTTTGCCAAGGGAACATTTCCCAGCATAACTAAAAAGGTTGCAGCAAAAGCTGCAATTGATCCTAGCCCAAGGCTTCTGTACAAGATCACCAAGGCTAAACTGATTTGTAAGACAAGTATCCATGGATCATGCATATACCAACTAAAAGCACTAATTCTCTCAGCATCAACTGTCATGAGATTTATAATCTCGCCACTAGTGTGTCCTTGCTTCGAGTGACAGGGAAGGGTCAAGCCCTTTTCGTAGATCATCGAAACCAGGACCGATCTCATGCTAATCCCAGCTTTTTGCAACCTGAAGTACCAATTCCTCCGCGCTTGGCATTCCACAAGCTTAGCAACAAAGAAAGTTGTCACTAAAACTAACCCTTCGTTTGAATATTGTCTGTTACCGTTCAGGTACTGGACGAAAGTATCCATGAGATACGGTGCAACATAGCAAGATATCGTGTAGACAAAAGCAAACAGAGTTGACAAGACAATATCTCGCCACACTGAAAAGAAGAGTGCCTTGATAAGCTTAAATGTGGTGATCCTTCTTTCACCATCAAGCTTACTCCTAAATATCCAAAATAGTTTCTCAGCTCTGTCACTACTGTCAACTTGAGGAACATCCTTGCTGTCAATGATTTTCTCATTTCCCAAGGCAATCAAAGGACTCATCCAAGAGAAACTCACATGGTTTAGAAACCCAGCGTTAGAAAAAGGTGTAACAACCTCATCATCCCCTTCGGCCTTATCCGACTGCAAACTAGTAGCCACGCTAGATTCAGCTCCATTCAAGAGGGGTTCTTCGAGTTGGTTGATCCTTTCACCTTCTCCTTGCTTCTGCAAACATGAACAGCAGAGAAACAACCCCACGCTAACGGCCACTGCATGATACATTAAAAGGTGAACTGACAGCAGTTCTTGCTTCTTGTATAGAGCAATGTTTACCAAAAGACGGTAGCAAGAAACCATGAAATAAAAAACCCACCAGACTCTAAGCCAAAAAGGAATCTTTTGATCCCGAAAATCGGTGGATAGACCACTTGTATACAGGTCAAAAGAGATGGCACCCCAAGAAAGGGCTGCAAACAGAAGATCTAAGAGATTCATCAGTTTGCTGACATCCCAACCATTCGTATGCAGGTCGAAGTAACTTGACAACAACAACACAGAATTCAAGGCAGACAAAGTTACACAACATATAACGACCAGTTTATTGTACGTTAAAGACATTTTCTTTAACCTCTCATTCGTGATACCATCATTATTTTCACTAGCCACCCTTTTCTTGTAAACCCAGGATCCAAATATAATTAGCAACAAAAGCAGATTCAAGAAAATGGAGAACACTGGAAAGTAGGTGGACTCAAGGTGGAGAAAATCGATGGAATTGTCCATTGCATAACTCTGTTTCATTAAGCAATGGATGCGAGAAAAATGTTTTAAGTCTCTCACGATGGACAATATATACAGACAACTGCGTCAACAAATTTATATTTCCAAGACAGTCTCATTCAATGGAGAATAAAATATAATTCCTTGACGCCTCAACGTCTACTCATGAGTTTTTTTTTAATGCTTAAACCATCGTTCGCAGAAATTCTTGAGAATATATTCTATATAAAAAAATAAAATTGTGAAACTTCTCTGAAACGCACTAAGACGACCAAGACCTCTGATCTCATGGAAAATATCGACCCTATCTAAACCCCAGTAGGAAATCACGAAGACCTTGCTCTGTCGTTGAGTTACCGCTTTTTCTACAACAAGTTTTAACAGAAACAGATGAACACTTACAGAAGAATAGGTAGGTTCTAATTGATTGTACCAAGCATTCCTGGATCCTGATTGGTCTTGTTGTCAGTCTCGTAAATAGCTGTAGTAAGCAAAACAAAACTCTGATGAATTTTACGTTTATTCCCAACAGTTTGATCACAGAACCCATGGTTTTACCAGATAATACTTACATACTACACATATCTTAAGTCCCTGCTAATCAGAAACCAACCACAGGAAACTCCACTACACATGGTTTAGAGTTTCCGAGTTTACTTCAAATCCCATCTTAATCAGACTATCTTATAGAGACAAATGATCTGATTATAGAAACAGCATGCACTAGCCATCGCATTTCATATGTTCTACAGCTTCGATAACAGGAGAAGCCGATGAGAAGCAATAAACAACAAAAACAAAGACTTTTTCAAATTACATAATCCGACCACTCGGATATATGCGATGTCTGGTCCATGGTCAGACCAGGAATCTTGTCGTGCTTTTTCGGATTATCTTTGCCACCAAGCAATCTCGCCGGATTTCCCACAGCCGTCGTACGCGGCGGCACATCCTTCAGCACCACCGACCCGGCGCCGATCTTGGCTCCCTCTCCAATGGTGATATTCCCCAAAATACACGTCCCAGCTCCAATCAAGACCCCATCGCCGATCTTCGGATGCCTGTCTCCACACTGTTTCCCCGTTCCTCCGAGCGTTACGTTGTGAAGAATGGAAACGTTGTTCCCCACCACCGCCGTCTCGCCGATCACGATGGCGGTAGCGTGGTCGAGCAAAATCCCGGTTCCAATTTTGGCTCCCGGGTGAAAATCAACGGCGAAGGCCTCAGATACTCTGTTCTGGATCAACAAAGCCAGGATTTTCCGGTTCTGCGTCCAGAGCTCGTGAGCAATTCGATGCGCTTGGCAGGCGAGGAAGCCCTTAAAGTGTAGGAAACAATGGACGTAGCTTATGCAAGCTGGGTCCCTTTCCTTGACCGCTAATAGATCTTGCTTCACGGATTCAACGATTTCCGGGTGTTCTTCGAGAACGCCGGAGAACAAATCGAACAGCGTGTTGCTGGGAAGGTTCAAATTGCTGAGTTTAACCGATAGAGTATTAGCCAACGCCGCCTCCAACGAGCGCTGGGAGACAATCGAGGCGTGATAATAGCCGGAAACAATAGGTTCTCTCTCGATATCGGATTTGGCTTCTTGACGAATTTTGGCCCAGACATCGTCGATTTCGGCGTCTCGATCGAGATCTTCAACAAGGGGGCGGGTGTGGAGGGTTTTGGTCTGAGTCCCGTTGATCGGAGGTCGCGAAACTCGATCCGGATAAGCGGAGCGGTAGTAATTCATGTAACGGAAACCGGATTCATCGTCGTGAGACCTGCTTGAATCGCGAGAAGAAATCTGAGGTTTACCGGTTCTGCACGTGTCTATGCACGCCGCCATTGGAGGAGATGAGGAATCTAGGTTATCTTTGGTTGCAGAGGACCTGGATGAAGCAAATGAAGGGAGGAAAGAGGAAGAGTAGAGAACATGGTTGTGTGGAGAAGATGAACGGAGCATATATAGGGAGAATGAGAAGTGGCGGCGACTTGTGACCGGGAACATTGGAAATTTTCTCGGGAAAACTCTTTTTTCTTTTCTTTAATATCGAACCAAAACGAAAGGATGTAAACAATTTATATTTTGACTCTCTCCCCAGATTTGTTTCCTTTATAATTCAAATCCTAAATTTCTTTCTTCACAAATATGTTTTTACTACACTGGCCAAGGTGGCAAGAAGTTACATTTATTACAGTTTTTTTTTACTTTTCTTGCTCCTTCATTCAAATTGGTAATTTTTAATAGTGTGTGAGATTTATTTTTAAGTAAACGTCATGCGGAGCCGGCCCTCGGCAAAGCATCAGTTTGGCCCCAAAAAAAAATTTGCGATTTCGGCCTAAAAAAATCGAAAAGACCGGCTCTATGTCGACAGACAGAGACAGTCGTAATAAAATATCACATGGTCAGAGTTTTTTTGTGTGAATATATTTTCTTTGCGGAGTGAATCCTCATCATCACATGTTATTTCCTGTGACGCCTAGTTTTTGTTTACATCACATGTTTAATTTTTTTGCTCGATTATATTTGAACCAACCTTAGTACGTTCAAAATAAAATAAGAAGAAAAGTTAACTTATAAAAAGAAGAAAAAAAGTGACGTATGTAATGACATTACTTAGTTTGTCTATTGATCCGTGAAGCCATCGTCCTCTTCAAGCCAATGTCAGCTGAATTTAATCATCTCTCTTGACTTCAAAATGACATTCGCAGAAAAGACAAAAACTAAAATTATAACTAATTTGTAATCGTCTGTCAAAAATCAAAAGTTAGTAATAAATCTTAACATGTTTAACAAACAAAAAAAGACATTCCTAATTATAACAAATATACTATTAGACTAACTAAATTATATCCAACTGAGATGATGCAAAAATAATAATTATGTTTAGAATCAAATGTTTGTTAGTGGGTTTAAGAAAAATATATTGATTTAGTAACTGCCATCGCAAACAAGTAACAACAAGGGGAGAACACACAAAGGTATTTTTTTTAGAAAATGGTAATAAAATACGCAAAGCTATTAAAGGGCACATCAATGAGGACCCCTCCAATTATTTTCCGACAATTATGAGTCTCAAAATACTTTGATAAAACCAAAAGAACAAAAAAAATGGAGCTTATGTTTTTTTTGTCTTAAGAGTATATTTTGCTTCCTTTCAATTTCAGCCATTCAAACGATCGTCTCTTCGAGTGTTGAAAACACACAACCCTGTTTATTTGATGCTTCTAGTGTAGCGGTTGGTAAACTTATAAGTCGAGGAGATTAACTCGTCTAAATTACTAAATATTATATCGTAATGTATTTCTTTTGGTAAATCATATAAAATAATATTTGTATTGGTTCACATTAATGTTAGGGACTATGTTATCTCGCATCATCACGTTTATTCAATCCAATTTGAGTATTTTGGTATGCGAATTGTAAAAACAAAGACAAAGCAGTTTTAACTTCAATTTAAACATAAGTTATAAGTAGATTATATAAATTAAAGTGTAGTCAAAATGAACTAAACTTTAACCATATTTTCGATGCAAATATGATTTGACTAGGTCACTAGGTAGCAAATGTTATTATAGAATAAATCTCGTAAAATAGAAAATTATCGAAGCATGTATTGTGTTGATTTCAATAATACTGTTTCAAACAAAGTAATATACTTTTATTCGACCATCTCTTAAAAAAATCTACAATTAAAAAAAAAAAAAATGGACGGTCCGTGTTGGTATATCGTGGGAATATGCCTCAACTTTGGCGACTATTATAAACACCCATCCTTGTCCCATCCACTTAATTATAATAATTTCAATTCTGGCGACCATTCTTTTTCTTTTGGTCAAGAGATGATCCTACAGTGAAATGAATCAATTACTAAAACAAAATCATTTCATTTATGATTAAAATAGGCATATATTTGTATGTATGATTGTATGTGGGAAACAATATTCTTCAAGTTAAATAATGGGGCAGCTGAATATTTATGCTTAGCAAGGCACTGAAAACCCTAATAAGTTTGTGGATAAACTTGCAGATTAGTCAGAACAATGAAGTTGCTTTCAAGATTCAGACTTCCTGATTTTTTAAAACTCAAGTTGTATAGTATTTTTTCGTTTCTATTCATACTTAATATTCAATAAAGATTCCACTAAAATACAAATAGAAAAATACTTAATTATGAATGTGACAGCAAAACAATTAGTAAACACACACAAAAAAAGATTCCTTTGAACTTGCTTACTTGCGGATTTGTTCATCAACTAAGAATAAGGATGACTAAAGATTCCAACTTTGCTAGGACCAGAGAATACACTTACATTTTCATTACAGAGGCTCTCAAAAGGATGATACAGGGCTTACCAGTTCTAAGCAATGTGGTTGATCTGAAATAGTCTGTTCATGCAATGCAAGTGCACATCACCTATGAGGAAGAAAACTCTGGTCAAGACTCAAGAACAAGTATCAAGATCCACAAGATTGAGTTGGAGGCAATGTGCAGAATTTCAATCAGGAGGATTAAGAAAGGAAGCAGTTTCACTAACTAGATACGTCAGTTTGAGATCTATTCAGAATACAGGAAGAGGAAAGAGCTTTTATTTTTACCATTGTTGTTGTTACGCTTGTTCTTCAGAGCTTCACCTCCACGTCAACACCAGCAGGAAGATCAAGTTGCATCAATGAATCAATGGTTTGAGCAGTCGGGTAGAGAATATCAATCATCCGCTGGTGTGTACGGATTTCAAAGTGGAACCTAGCATCTTTGTGAACGTGCGGAGACTTGAGAACACAGTAGATACGCTTCTTGGTCGGCAATGGAACAGGGCCCATCGTCTTTGCGTTTGTATTTCTTGCAGCGTCAAGTATCTGCTTGCATGAATCCTCAATGAGAGGCACCCAGTATGATCTAAGCTTGATCCTAATCTTTTGCTTTGGCGCCATCTGCTTAGAAGAAAACAAATCAACTTAACCAAAAACAATGAAACTCCACAAAACCTCCAGAAACAAAACTCTGGTGTGGCAAATATTTCAATCTCAGTAAGAATACACAAGAACATTCCCATCTAAAAATGATCATTTCATACTTCTCTTATCCTGTATATACTTTGATTGAAGATGATAGTGGTCAGAAAATCTATCTACTTTAAAGGCTTATCTTAATCAACGGGATTATTAGTACACATATGAGACTTTCCAGTGATGTAAAAACTAAACCAAAAAACTCAATTGATTTGACGAAGATGGACAAAGAACAGCAACTTTGAACAAATCGTAGGAAAAATCTGTCTATCGTATGAATTTCTAGTAGTGAGCTCTAACGGCAATGGAACGTACCTTATCCGCGTCTACACTGATCGAGGAAGAGCTCGAAACCTGTATCACACAGAGACAAAAAAAGGAGTATGTAACCAGAACAAACACTGAACACAAAAGGAGCAAATAAATCTAGCAGATACGATAGAAAATGGATATCATATGCTAATGATTCTGCAAAACAGGTGTTCCTTAAATTTCCGCATTGTCTTTGCAAATAATCGAAGAATCCGAGAAAGACAGAGAGGAAAAAAGTGTACCTCGGAGGCGGGTTCATCGATAGTTTCGGGAGCTGAGTCTAGGGTTTCGGCAGCCGCGAAGACCTTCGAAAACGAGATGGAGGGTTTCTTAAGGACGCATGAACTAATGCCGCCATGAGTAAAAGATGGAAGAAGAGAGACTTTCTGTCTGTTAGGAGAAGCCGAAGAGGTTGGAATGACGAAAGAGGGCAACAGGAACGAAGATACACTAGAAACCGCCATGGAATTTCCAAACAAAGAATCGATTTCTCTTCTTCTTCTTCTTCCTTTTAACGCTCGAAGGATGTAGTTTCGTCTTCCGCAGCTTCGTTTCGAGGGTTATCCCATTACCTACCATTATCCAAAACCTTTTTTTTTATTTAGTGAGAGAAGTATTTATTTAAAGCCCACTTAATAAAACAAAAAGGCCCACTCTTATAAATACCCATTTGGCCCAATTGATAAAATTAGTAAACGGTTATTCACACCGAATACTCGTACGTATATATAGAAAGACGGATTCACACAAGTTTCTCCAATCTTTGAAAATAAAAGTTTACGACAAATACTTTGTTGTTTCGCTATCAATTCAAGAAAACTCAGGATTTCACGATTGATTACTTTCTTTATAGTAGACCTTTGGATGATGTATCACCACCTCTTAGCAAGACACGAATGCGGAATTGATCCATGGGGTGACACTTCATGGGACAAAACTTGTGTTTGTGGAACACGTAGAGACAAATTACAGATTTGCCTAATGGTCTTATCTATTGGTTAACATTCTGGGCTAGAGATATGTGGTCGGAATCGAAAACTATCAAACAAAAGTGTGGCGGCGTGGAAAAGAGTTTAAGATTCCCATGGAGGAAGAGACTGCTTTTTTTTAATTGCAGTCTTTGTTAAACCACTTATAGTCTTTGCTCGAGCTGTTCCTAAAGATGACTATGGAGTCCCCTTGATAGAGTCGTTCCGTAAGAGAAAAGTATATCATTCTTTTTTTTCTTTTTTTTGATAACTGTGGGCATCCTAGACTTTCTAGACCCAGACTAATCCCACGAGGCACATCATCATGATTACACGCTTACAATTTGTAAGAACGTGGAAAGGTGGCCAAACGGATTCGAACTCAGGGGATATGGCACATACCCATACCAGCCGAATTCAGCTACTACCACTGAAATACGAACGCTTGGTTAAAAATATATCATTCTTTAGAGACATTCTTTTTCATGCATAGAGTAGTGTTTTCTATTTGGATCCGTTGTTGTCTTTTGTTAAATAATAAATATGTTTTATCGAGCCTTGGAAAACATGTATCCGGATAGTTAAAACTCGCACGGATTCGAATACCTTAAGATTCCAGGATATCTGGATCTATCTCACCAAAACTAAACAGATAGATGAAAGTAGTATAATCAAGATATTAAAAGCGTATTCCTTTTGTTATCTTAAACTTTCTTTTCGGACCTGAATATGCTAACCTAACAAAATAAACAATAGTCCATTCTTTTTCGGTATTATTATTTTTTTTTGTTAAAGATCTTTCGGTATTTTCCTTCACGTGGATTCTAAATCTTTAGAAGATTCTTTGTTTTCCAAAAATATCTTTGAAACTTCAACTGGCAAAACTTCATGAAACTGGAGGAAAAGTGAGAATTATAATAGCTACTTGACAAACAAAAAACCAGATTATACGCAATGATTGTGGAAAAATGGAAAGTGTCGGTGAAATCGTGGATATACATTCGATCAAAAGAACAAAAAAAATCAATATATTAAAATAAATCCAAAATCAATTGGAATTGTCTCATAAACCTTATATTCTTGTTAAAAAATGTCTCAACTTCCGTGTGACATTTTAACATTAATTCTAACATTCTAATATATTCTAATTTATGTTTTCGACCTTTTATGCTTATGGATATGGATTTCCGGAGGTGTATGGTTAGTTGATTACACTCCATTTAACCAATTAAATATCGGTTTAGCTAAAAAATTTCTAAATAGATTTAAACCCATTAAATCGTAAATAGTTATTCGAATATAACTAATCACACTTAGTTATTCGAATATCTTGTATATCTGACTACATATCTGATCGATTTGATATGGTTGGTAGATCTTCGTAGTTTTGATCTGTCCAATCGTGACTTAGATTTCAATCACCTACAGTGTTTTTGACTTGAATGCAAATTTTTAACCTGTAATATGTAGGATATGCACGGAGATATAATACAAATTTAAGCCTAACAAAGGAAATAAACCAAAAAGGAAAAAAAAAACTTAAAGACAAGGACTGGAGGGACATCTTCAAAAAAGTATTGTCCACACGCTCTCACCATTGAAAGACCAATCATTCCTTGAAGCCGCTTCCATTGTATTCTATTTAAATTTGTGTTAAACATTATCATATATATATATATATATATATACTAGATAAGTATCCGCGGATTTGTAATTTAATATTTTATAACCTGTTAAAAAAAATAAAAACAAAAAAATGGAAAACAAAATTAGATAACCCGTAAAAATATATAATATATAAACAAATAAACAAAGTTTACGATGAAATAAATATATATCTTGAAAGAAAAATTTGGTGAAGAAATACAGTAAATAATTTTGGATACGATTATTGGATTTTTAATTATTTGGTGTCTAATTGACATATTACAAAACTGTGGTTTATATAGAGGTGAGAAATTACGTCAAACAAAAATAGAGGTGGAAAATTAGAATTCTTTTCTTTTATGATTAATTTTCTTAATCTAAATGGAAAAACTAAGGAATGTGTTTTCCTTTTTATATTAATTTTACCTTTTAGGATAAATTTAATTTTTTAATTTTTTTTTAGTAACTTTACATTTTATGATTACAAATCGGTTATTAATTTTCAGAATTTTTTAGTTTTTTATCAATCGATTTAAATTTTTCTAACTTTGACTTGACACATGTCGCGATTAGGTGAATTAGCAATTTTAAAACATTCAATTTTATATAAGATTTCCTTATTCCAAATTAAAATATATATTTTTTTAAAAGTTGGCCTTTTTTTTAATTATTGTTATCTATTGTTTAGTTTCCTTATTCTAATATGAAATATGTTTTTTCCTTTTTTTTAAAACTTTGGTTTTCATTTATAGTTTTTGTTTAATTTCCTTAATCTAAACATAACTACTATTTTTTTTCCTAGTACATTTAAGATTATAGTTTTTGTCTATATTTTTCCTAATACCTTTTAAGATTCCTAAATTTTTACTTTTATTGTTAATATTATGTGTTAAAATATAATTGGAATTTTATGAAACACGTGTCAAAATATAATTGAAAATTTATTAAATATATGCCAAAATATAATCGATTAACTTAACACGTTTAAAATATAAGTAGAAATTTATGAAACACGTCACACATGTCAAAATATAATTGGAAATTTATTAAACACATGTCAAAATCTAATTGATTAACTTAACACGTGTCGCGATCATGCGAGTTAATAACTTTGAAACATTCTGCATTATATATTAAATAATATTTGACATGTTTGAAATTTTAATATGAAATCTAAACATATAAGAAATCAATTACTTTAAAAAAATTATGATTAATTTCAAAAACATATGAAATAAATATATATTTTGAATGAAAAATTTGGTGAAACATATGTCATATGTTCTCGTACATATACACATGACACATACATATATAGTTTGGTCGTGATTGAATATTAAGAATTTTCCTTTTAACGTTTTTTTGTCATAATGGAAAGGATTATAAACTTTTAAGTTTGGTCGTATATTAATAATTTTCCTTTTAAGTTTAAAGTATATTTATATTTTCCTTTTCTTAAGTTTGGTCGTGGTATAAATTTTAAGTTTCCTTTTGTCACTTTCCTTTATTGTAAGTTTTTCTTACTTATTCTTGTTTTCTATTTTTATAAAATTGTTTTTTTTTTGTTTTTCCTTTTAAGTTTAAAGTATATTTATAATTTTTCTTTTTTAAATTTGGTAGTGATATAAACTTTTAAGTTTTCTTTTGTCACTTTCTTTTATTGTAAGTTTTCCTTATTTATTCTTGTTTTCTCTTTTTTAAGATTGCATTATTTTAATTTAACATTTTTTTATATTTACTTTAATTCATTTTTATTTTTTTTAATCAATTGACACATGTCAAGAACTAAATTAACCGTGACAAATGTCACAATCTCGTGAGTGAAAATTATCATAGTGTCATGCTCACGTTGAAAGATATAGCTTTATATAATAAGATATATATATATATATATATTCATTACTTACGATTAATTATTTTTTATTAATATTACACAAAATTTACATATAATTTGGTTATCACCCGAATTCTAATCTAGCTGTATATTGCATGTTGTTGATAAAAAACGTTAAAAATTACATCAAAACGTATAAAAAATCGCAAGTTTTGGAACATTCATAAGAAAATCAAACCAATAATATGCCAAAAGGAAACAAAGATTAGTTGACAAAAAAAAAAACAAAAAAAGGGAGTAGAGATTATTTTTGATCCACATAATTGAGAAAATCGCCCTTAACACGTGGCATGCAGCTTCAGAACAAAGAGGCAGTTTGGTAAAATCATCCCCAGATTTCCATATTTCCGGGTAACTTCTATAAATACCAAAGCCGTTGTGAGTAAACCTTTGCACAATAAGCTGCTCTTTCCTTTTTCTTCTTCTTATCTTCATCGCTCTATTCACTCACAAAAGCAAAGAAAAAACCCGAGAGATGGATCATATAAAACCGGAGTTTCTGAAGAAATTGACGAAGTTCATAGTAGTTTCGATATGGGTTTTACCTCTTTTAATCACTCACAACTTCTATTTATATAGATTCACAATTCAACTTGTAACACACGCAGTAGATAAGAAGTACATGTTTCTCCTCTGCAATGGTCTCTTAGTGCTTGTTGCTAAGTACCCTGGTTTGATCGCTTCGTCAAAACCAATAGAGGAAAGTTGGAGTAAGACCGATAAAACCTTTGATTACCGAGATTTTGATAGTAACGATGCGATATTGGAGCTAGAGTATTACTCTGTTCATGAAGGAGGAACAGAGTCTTTTCTTGCAGAGGAAGTTAATACAAAAGATCAAGAAACCGAAGAAGAGAAAGAATATGATGAGCCATTAACAAACAATGGTGATCTAGAAGAAGAGTGTGATAATCGTGGCGGATTTAAAGAAGAGGAAGATAATGTGGGAGTGGTGACGGAGGAAGATAATGTGGGAGTGGTGACGGAGGAAGAGATGAACAAGAAATTCGATGAGTTCATTAGAAAGATGAAGGAAGAGCTTAGAGTCGAAGCTAAACGGCATTTAATCCTTGTTTGATTTCTAATCAGTTAGTTTTGTTTAAGTTTAAATGCACGCAATAAGCTCATCTAGAGCAAGTTTTCTAGCCTATTCTTAGTATCATTTGTAGTTTGACATCTCTTTTTAATGGAATCTTCTTTCTTTGTTATCTCTAATTCTGGCGTTACACTATTTATCAAAAAAACTCCCCGGCCCCCATCAAACTTTTAATTTCTACAGTTCTACTAGGATAGATTTGTTATATAACAAAATAAGTAAGCTATAAATAATTTGCAGAAAAGACCAGCGACATTATTGTCGTAAATATGTGATATGTTTTAAATCACACGCTTCTTTAAAACAAAATTATGCACGATAAGTAAATCACAATATTTACGAAAATGTCATCCGTCGATGTTGCAAAAAAAAAAAAAAAAAAACCAGGTCATTTGGTGGTATTACTCTTTATATTATGCAAGAAAGAGGCTCGTCAAAAATTGCATGCAAGAAAACTCGAGAACAATGTAGTACGATCCATGATTAACGTATGACTATGCACACATAAATAGTACATACAATACATATCATATCGATCTCTATTATTAATTCTATAGCCTTAGACTGGTGTACTATATATTTTTAGCTATGTGTTGTCTGCATTTGATGCTCTCGGGAAATAAATAATGCTGCTACGCACACGTGTACCTATGTATATAATGAATTTTCAATTTAAAAACATATGATATTTGATGGATATAATTAATTTCTGATTTCTTGGCCACTTGATTTGTAGTGATATTCGGGCTTTAGCTCTTCCACTTAACTGATCTATTCCATCATTTATGTTTGCTAATGCTCTGTTTTGTTTGTGTTTGCAGGTAAAAGCAGAGTAAAGTAAAGACACAAGAAATTACAAGTTCCCAAAACCAAATCCGGCCAAAGTCTTGGAGAATTTAATGCCAGCTCTCAAGGCTAGAATTACAATGAGTTAAAGAAGGAAGAAGAGGAGTATCCTCTCTAACCATATTCTCTTGCTCTACGATTGCTTTCTCTCTCTGCTTGTCACACACACACAGTTTCTAGATCTTTCAGTGACGTTTATTTAACATGTGCAGGTCCAGCTCAGCACCTTGAGCTCACGCTTTTCTTCCTGCGTAACAACCTTCTCTTTGACCGAGAATACATTGCACATAGACATTAGCTTCAAACGACAGCTTCTCATGCGTTTGGCTTAATCAGACTTCAACCTGGGCTGTGTTTGTTTTTCTGGGCCTTACCAAAATATCTTAGGCCCATTGTAACCCAAAGTCTGCTTTGACTGAATGCAAAACGACACTCACATTCTCCACCTCGTTTCATTCAGACAAAAGCACGAGAATCTTATCTGATCCCCTTTATGTTCCGACAACCTTCTGTCGAAACCCTAGCCCCCTTTTCCGAGCTAATTCCGATCTCTGAGTACCCTGAGATCTCTTCTCCCATCTTCAAACTTCGCCACCGGTAAAGATTTAGTGAGCAAATCGGCAGGATTCACCTTCGTGTCAATTTTGCTCAGTACGATGTCCCCTTCAGCCACCACATCTCTGATGAAGTGATACCTGTAGTCGATGTGCTTTGTTCGCTCGTGGAAGACACTGTTCTTAGCAAAGCAGATCGCGCTTTGGGAGTCACAGAACATCTCAACAGTCTTCTGCAGAAACCCAAACTCACTGGTAATTCTCTTCAACCATAGCGCTTCTTTTGTAGCTTCAGCTAACGCCATATATTCAGCCTCTGTCGTTGACAAGACTACGATTTGTTGCAGCCCAGATCTTCAGCTCACGGTGTTGCCACCTACTTGGAACACATAGCCGGTGATAGACCATCTTCTATCCAGGTCAGATGCGTAATCACTGTCACAGTAACCCTTTACTTCGAATTTATCAGATTTCTTAAATGCTAGCTTGAAATCCGAAGTTCCTTGCATATATCTGAGAATCCATCTGACCGCTTCCCAATGTTGCTTGTTAGGAGAGCTCATGAACCGACTGACGAGACCAACAACATGAGCAATATCAGGACGAGAGCCCACCATTGCGTATATCAAGCTTCCGACTGCACTGGAATAAGGTACGCTTCTCATCTTAAGCTCAATTTCTGCTTTCTCTTTTTGCTTAGTATTGGATAGCTTGAAATGACAACCCATAGGTGTCTGAACTGTTCTTGAATTATCCATACCAAAACTTCTTAAAACTTTATGAATGTAAACCTCTTGAGATCAAACCAGAATACCTTTAGCTCTGTCTCTGATGATGTCCATGCCTAGGATCCTCTTTGCAGGTCCTAGGTCCTTCATCTCAAATTCCTTACTTAAAATACCCTTAAGCCTTTGAATTTCAACTAGATCCTTTGCAACAACCAACATATCATCTACGTACAGTAGAAGATACACAAAACTTTCATCACCATAACTCTTGAAATACACGCAGCTATCAAACTGACTTCTTGAATAACCTTGTGACTTCATAAACTGATCGAACCTCAGATTCCACTATCTTGGAGATTGTTTTAACCCATATAAAGACCTTTGAAGCAGACAAACCTTATTACCCTTGACATAACCTTCTGGTTGATCCATTAGAATCCTTTCTTCCAAGTTTCCATGTAGAAAAGCAGTTTTAACATCCAATTGCTCTAACTCATAATCGAAATTAACCACCACAGATAACATCAGCCTTATGGTTGTATGTTTCACCACATGAGAAAACACCTCATGATAGTCAATGCCTTCAATCTGAGAATAACCCTTAGCCACCAAACGTGCCTTATACATTAGTTCTTCAACCCCTTGAATACCTGGTTTGTATTTGAAAACCCATTTGCATCCAATAGTCCTTTCACCTTCAGGCCTGTCAATCAATTTTCATGTCTGATTCTTGTCTAATGAAACCATCTCCTCATCCGTAGCTCCTTTCCACTTCTTTCTATTCTTTCCATTCATGGCTTTTTGAAAAGATCTTGGTTCATCTTCCTCAATCAATTCTGCCACGATTAGTGCATAAGCAGCTACATCTGAATCATCAAATCTGCTTGGAGTTTGATCACTCTTCTTTCTCTGTCTCGAGCTAACTGATAGCTTTCTGGTAACTCAGTTTCTGATTCAGATTCATCTTCTGAATCCTCTACCACTTCAGATTCAGAAATAACTCCACCTGTCTCTGAAGACTCTCCACCTTGATGTCCAGAATCAATACTTTCTTCTGTTGATGGAAGAACCAGAGAAACTTTCCTTTTCCCTTTTGGATCATCAATTTGATTGTTCTTTTCAAAGAATTTCTCAAAACCTTTGTAAACAACATCTTCACAGAAAGTAACCTCACGACTGATGATGCACTTTATGTCTTCACTGCTCCATATTTGATACCCTTTAACACCTTGAAGATACCCTACAAATACTTCATTCTTTGCTCTAGGCTTGAGCTTTCCTTGATCAACATGGAAGTAAGCCAAACATATGAATCTTCTCATATGAGAATATTCATGCTTTCTTCTTGTCCATATTTCTTCATGCACTTCAAAATTGAATGGAACCGATGGTGACATGTTAATCATGTAGACCACAGTAGATGTAGCTTCAGCCCAAAATGCTTCTCCTAATCTTGTCTCACTCAACAAACTTCTGACCTTCTCAAGTACAGTTCTGTTCAACCTTTCAGCTACTCCATTTTGTTGAGGAATGTAAGGACAAGTTTTATGTCTTAAAATCCCATGAATCTTGCAATGATCATCAAACAGCTTGTTAACATATTCCAATCCATTGTATGTCCTTAAAGCCTTGAGCTTAAACCCACTATGATTCTCAACAAAAGCTTTCCATTCAATGAACTTGCCAAAAGCTTCATCATTAGTCCTTAAGAAATAGATTCATACTTTTTTTGAGAAGTCATCCACGAATGAGATGTAATACTGACACTTGGACAAACTTGGAGTAGCATTTGGAGAACCCTATAAGTCTGAATGCACATACCCTAATCTTTCCTTAGATGTATGCTTTCCTGTTTTGTAAGAAAACTTATGAAATTTTCCCACAATGCAAAACTCGCAGTGTTTTAATTCTGAAACTTCCTCAGACTTGATAAACTACTTCTTAACCAACACCTGCAAACCTTTTGCACTCATATGACCCAACCTACTGTGCCATAGTGAGGTCTTATCTGCCTTAACTACTGCATTTACTTGATCCACAACAGGTTTCCCATCTAATATATATAGAGTATCTTTGTAGTCACCAGCCAGCACTTCTCTGTCCTTTAGAAACACCTTTAATCTGAAATCCTTCGACTGAAACCAACAACCCTGAGATTCCAACTGGCCCAATGAAATCAGATTCCTCTTAGCAGTAGTTGAGTATCTGACTTTTGTTAAAACAACAGTTGTATTGTTGTAGTTAACAATTTTCAGCTTCCTAATTGCAGTAATGTCACAATGAGTATCATTTCCCATCAAAATCCTTCCACCATCAATTTCTTCTATGTCAAACATAAGATCCTTCCTGAAAGTTAGATGATAGGAACACCCAGAATTAAGAACCCAACCATCACGAGTATGTCTTTCTGATGCAGTTAAAACCAAAGGTTCGTCATGCTGTGCTTGACCTATACTTGCTGCTGCATTGGTCCTACTTGACTGACCTTTCCTTGGACAGTCCTTTTTAAAATGCCCTTCAGCTCCACAAATCCAACAAGCCCTTTTGTTTTTAACTTTGGACTTGCCTCTGTCTTGCTGTTTTCCTTTTGCATTGAATTACTTGTCAGCCTGAGGTTTATACTGAACATATAATCCTTCATTGCTTGATTTCGTCAAGTAGACTCCCTTCTGCTTCAATTCTGTTTCCAACGAGTAGGCTGGTGTAGTTATTTCCTTTAGAGTAATAGTTTGCTTCCCTCCTCTGTACTTAAGAGTGTGTACCAGTTGAGCAAACTGTGAAGGTAAGTTGTTCAGCAGAATAACAGCTTGATCTTCATCACTTAACTCCACATCTAGACATGCTAAATCTGAGATTAATTTGTTGAATATATCCAGATTTATGTCCAGATTTTTACCCTCCTCCATCTTGAAGCTATAGAACCTTTGCTTAAGGTAGAATCTGTTAGGCAAAGATTTATCCTAATATTGTGATTCCAAATAATCCCACATGTCTTGAGCAGTCTTGTGCTTCAAGCCAACTTTCCTCAATACCATATCCGTTAGACTCATACTTAGCAAATTTCTAACCCTGCGATCCTTTTCCAGCCTCTTGTGATTAACCGGCTTAACTTCTTCACCTTCTTTACCCTTTCCCTTAGTGTCTGCTTCAGATGTTTCCCCATCTACCTTTAACACTGAATCGAGACCAAGAATCTCCAACTGAGCCAAAACTTTATGCTTCCAAATGGTGTAATCTCCTTCACCATCGAACTTCTCTACTTCCCATCTGCCTTGTGTAGGTTCAACCATCTTCCTTAACTCAGATCTGACTCACAAATCACACAGAAAGAATACCAGAAACCCACACGTAGAACCAACACCAAACAGATACCCAGAATACCAGAAAAAATCCAATAAACTGAAAATCAGAAACCCAGAACACCAGAATACTCAACAGGCTGTAGATCAGAAACCCAAAACACCAGAAAATAACCAGATAACACTTCTAGATTCATAAACCAAGTAAGATCCTTTTACCTGCTGAATCTATGTCTTCTGATTCCAGTAGATCTGTAGAATACCAAGCCAGAAAACCATCTTGACCGCTCCAACCTGGCTCTGATACCACTTGTAGTGATATTCGGGCTTTAGCTCTTCCACTTAACTGATATATTCCATCATTTATGTTTGCTAATGCTCTGTTTTGTTTGTGTTTACAGGTAAAAGCAGAGTAAAGTAAAGACACAAGAAATTACAAGTTCCCAAGGCCAAATCCGGCCAAGATACGTCTTGGAGAACTTAATGCCAGCTCTCAAGGCTTTCACTAAAAGATCAATATTTGTACAAGATACTAGAGATCAATCTAGAGCCCAATACCAGAGAATTACAATGAGTTAAAGAAGGAAGAAGATGCGCATCCTCTCTAACCCTATTCTCTTGCTCTACGATTGCTTTCTCTCTGCTTGTCACACACACACAGTTTCTAGATCTTTCAGTGACGTCTATTTAACCTGTGCAGGTCCAGCTCAGCACTTCTTCCTGCGTAACAACTTTCTCTTTGACCGAGAATACACTGCACATAGACGTTAGTTTCAAACGTTAGCTTCAAACGACAGCTTCTCCTACGTTTGGCTTAATCAGACTTCAAATGGGCTGTGTTTGTTTTCCTGGGCCTTACCAGAATATCTTAGACCCATTCTAACCTAAAATCTGCTTTGACTAAATGCAAAACGACACTCACGTTATTTTTATTAAAATGTTTGATTTTCTTGATCCGAGGACTTTTGGATCGATCAAAATTAAAGTGCAGTATTTTTTCAAAACATCTGGTGCCAATGATTCCGAAGCTTGGATCGTGGGAATCTGTAGATTATGGGGAACATCTAACGATTATGTTACCATGGATCGATCTGGTAAAAATAAAATGTACATATGCATCGGCCATCACTATTACTACATGTTTTATTTTTTTGAATATGGTAGTAGAGGGCCCTAAACTAACACTTTTAGAGACTTAAGACTCATTAACAATTTATTTATAATCAATAATGTTACGTTACGCCAAAAAATGATGAATCGTGTCACTGTGTGTGCATATAATCCCATCCATGATCCATTTATCCATATGCAATTAGTGGAACAATTATCAACGAATAATCGAATCTATATTAAAAAGCGGATATAATTTTGCTTAAAAAATCCAATAGATTCTCTCCTCTTCGCTTTTCAAGACCTCCATGCTTTTTATTTGTTTCAGTTTCCCACTATATCTTCCTATCCATCACCAGTCTCAAAATTAATAATTATACTGTGAAGCCTTGTTTAGAATCTTCTAGTCGTTGTGTTCACTTTTTCCCAAACGGTTTAATTATATTAGAATACGTTATATTTTATGTGATATAGATTTTTTTTTCCGAATCCTCTCGAGAGGTTGGTATCTAAAACGAAAACATGTGATTTGACTAATTTTAGTTGATCAAACCCATAAACCACCGAAATATGAGCAAACCAGAAGGAAGAGTTACATGTATATCAAACAAGGAAGGGTGATACAGTTGAAGTGTTAATGATAATGAAGATTAGGTATTCGATTCATATTATATATATATATATGATTACAACTACAAATATCATGAAATGTTAAAAAAAAAAAAAAAAACGACAAATACCATATAGTTTATTCTCTTTTGATTATATTAACTAAGCTTAAGAAAATGACTGAGAGCAGAAGCTCGAGTAGTAATAGACTATTTACGATCTGGACACAACAAAACTTGTCCACTCACGTTCATATATATATAAAACTAAATATAAGAACGAGAAAGAGATGATTAAACGGGTCAATTTATCTCAAGTTATATATTTATTTTAGACTTTGATTGCAACATGATTGGTATTTAAGTATTCTAAACAAACGACTTTATGCATTTTAGTCCCTTGTATCATTTCATCAATCAGTGTTTATTATGGATCAGTATTTTTCTATTTTTATGGTAAGACACGGTGGACAATTTTAATGGTAAGAATATCCGGGTAATTATTCATATATTTTAAATATTAGTTTAGGTTTCGGTCCGGATCTCCGAGTTATACAAAAATATCTTATAGTTTGGTGATCATCTAGGTGTATGGATCGTAAGAGATAAATAAAAACCACAAAAATACCTCACAATAAATGAATGATAGAGTGTATGGATCAATCATGAAACTATTTACACATTACCAAAATCCAAATAAAAAAAATAAAGTAAAACCGAAAGACATGGAGAAGAAACAGTAAACTCAATCAGTCGACAAAGAAACAAAAAGAAAAGTTATAATAATATAACAATCAGGCTCTATTAGAATTAATTAGTGAGTCCAATTCGTACTGAGAGGAAAGTTGATCAAAGTAAACACATACATGTATACAATCATAAGCTCAATAATGTTCAAAGCTAAAGCCAGACCATAACAATATTCGTAAGATGTTGGAAAAGAAAAAGAAAAAAATCGCAAAAGTTGTTACAAGACTCATAAAGTCTAAAACAAATCAGAATTTTCTGGAAAGATAATGCTATTGTTTGAGTTTATATGGAACGGTGGAGTACAAAAAGCAAATAGATGTAATTGTTTTCAAGAATTTAAAAGGAAGCTATGGTGCATAGCTCAAAAATTTGTTCTCTACTTTTGTATTTTTTTGTTCTGAGATTTTTAAAATAATTTTTGTTTGGTGGAAGTGTTAGGCAGTGAAAATGGACGGCCACAAATGGCAAATGATGAGAGACTGAGAGGTCAAGCTTAAAGAAAGAAGCAATCACTACTTTGTTCCTGGGGCCCTACGGAGTGTTGTGTACGGGGAAGTTGTTGAACCCACCCAACAATCATACTCATCACTAACCTTGGAAGATCAATTAGCGTTAAAACTTATTTATGTTAAAGAGCATGTTCGTTTATTCATCGGGATGGTCCATATGGATGGAGCTATAAAATGATGTTCGTTTAGCTACATTAAATGACTCATCCAGATGAGTTTCGAAAACTCATCTGAAAAACTGAAAAATTATGGCTGAATATGAGAGAACCATCCATATGGATCATGTTCAGCCAAAAATTTAAAATGACAAAATAACCTTATCTAAATTAAATAATTACATAAGAAAAAACCCTAAATCTTCTCCTCAGTCACTTACACGAGCTTGGCCAATCTTCTTCTCCGAAACGATGAAGCTTCAATCTCCGATTTGAATCGATTTGAAGAAGCTTCGATCTCTCTCGCTTCTCTTGACATTTTCTTGTTTTTCTGTTTGATCATCTCGCTTCTCTTTCTCCGACGATCTCTCTCTCCGACGATCTCTCTCTCTCTTCTCTCTCGATAAAAAACTCCCAGCTCAAGCTTCTATTGCTGTTCAATTCGGTCTCAGGTAATATTCGTTTTGGGTTTGTCTTGGAATTCGTTTCTGGGTTTGTATTGAAACCTCAAGCTTTCTGGGTTTGTGCTACTGAAAATTTGTTCACTCAATGTTTGAACCAGAACAGTTGTTTGTTTCTCTCTTATGCACTTTCTAAAGAACAGTTCTCTCTTATCTCTGGTGACAAGAGTCTTGTCTATGTTTCTGTCAATAACCATATTTAGAGCAGCAACAAATGAAGATGGTGAAGAATACAAAAAAAGAGAATTGATGTAGCTAGCATATGTAGCTTATGGGTATATCAGAACAATCTCATTGATCTTAAAGCATTGATTATCCACAAATTTTGTTGATCTTATAAGTTTCCATGTTCAGATGTTGGTTCTCTGCAATTTCTATTTCAGGTTTGGATCGTGTTTGATCTTTCACCTAATCAACGATGTCAACCATCCATGGTACTGAAGTGAGTATCTTCTCTCTAAACTTATATTTTACTGGTTTTTAATGTTTTCTCAAGAATCTTTTTATGGTGAAATTGTTTGTTCTATTTTGTGTGTTTGTTGTATGTTTTTATGGTGAAATTGTTTTGTTACGTACTGATTTTTTACAAAAACATTTGTTTGTATCTTCAACTAAGAATCTTGCGTGGAGTGATGAGCAAACCCGTTTCTATCTTCAACTAAGAATTGATGAGAAACTTAAAGGAAATATAAGATAAAATAATGTGAATGATGTTGCGAGACGGTCAATTATAGACAAGTTCTATGATGAATTTGAGGTAAGACATCCATGGAAAAAAATTGTTTAACCGACAAACATTCTGGTTTGAGATCGATAATTGAGCGAACCTTTGGTGTATGGAAAGCTAAATGGCGGATTCTTGATAGGAAACACCCCAAGTATGAGCTGGAAAAATGGGTCAAAATTGTGACAGCAACAATGGCTCTTCACAATTTTATCAAGGATTCAAAGCAAAAGTATACTGACTTTGCATATTGGGAAATGGTGGAATTGTATGAACAGCATGGTGATGAAAATGATGGGCATGTTCCATACACACCGGCTGGTAACATAATTATGGAGGCAATGCGTGATTCCATCACTCTAGAGATGGCGAAAGGAACTAGACTTCTATATTAACAAGTATGTAATCTTTGTCTTTCATCTACTGCAAGTGTCATATAACACTGTTTCTATGGTTTCTTCTGATTCATAGTTACAATCTGAGTTTCTGGGAGTGTTTGTCTTGTGTGAATGAACTGAAATTGTGGCTCTCTTGGTTGCATTTTAGTCATATTACTTTTTGAGGCAATGGACTGAAATCGTGGCTCTATTGGTTGCTCAGGCAATGGACTGATCTTAAGTTAAAGTTTCTTAGAAGCTTTGAACTTTTTGAATCGTTAGCATTGATAATTAAGCAATGTTAATGCTACTTGTGTAGATACATTTTTCCATTTGATTGGTTTAGTTTACATCTGCAGGGACCTGGATGTGTCACTATCAAGAAGACGACTCAAGTCTTGGTCGTGATTGATTGTAATCGATTGTCATGCTTTCAAACGCAATCAATTGATGGTTGGGTTTGTGTGTCTTGTAATGGCATTTGATAATCTTTTTTTCCTTCATAAGTATTGAGTTTTTTGATTTTTTTTTATTATTTCATAATTTTTTATATTTCTTGAATGGATATGCTGTTTACGATATGTGAATCTCTGTTATGGTAAACCGACATTCAAATGTTAATCCACACAATCTCTTTGAATCTTGATGATTAACATTTTGTTAAGAGAGAACAAATTCTCCATATTTATATTTTGATTCTTATAAATTTTTTTATATTTCATGAAAATGAAAATTTACAAATATCAAAAATAATAATTTAAAAATTATTTAGTTGTAAATATTGTTTAGATCATGAATTAAAATTAATTTGGTTAAGATTAAGACTAAAAATATGATTAGATTCAAGTATGAGTATTTTAATCATTTTTTTATTAAAATCATCTAGATGGAGATGTAAAATGACCAAACAAACAAAAGTTCATTAAGATTCATCCAGATGAATTATCCAAATGAACAACCAAAAATGGAAACGAACATCATCCAAATAAATCATTTAAATGGATCATCCAGATGCAAATGCCAGATGATAAAACGAACATGACCTAAATCCGAAACTATCCGATCAAAAAAATAACTTTTGGGGAAGGTCTAATCGACGTTTTCAAGTTTTCTCTGCTCAGCCACTGTTTTGGTATATTTAAGAAAAAATGTAGCATTTTGTTTCTTCATGTTTTATAGTCTCCAATTGAACTAAAGCTAATCCCCATGTTGTTCCAGGTTTACTCCAACCAAAAACTATGATTGAATATTATTTTAAGAAAGGAATATATAAAGAATTAGAGTCGAATGAGATCACACTTGTTATCTTTCATCAGAAAAAACCAACTAAGTGATAAGAGTATGAAATAATATTGTTTTTTTTTTGTTTTTTTTATTGAATTGAATGTAAAATTTATTCAAAAAAAAAAACTGTTTTACAATGAATGCATCTTTAAGAGTATGAAATAAACTTTGTTTAAGTATATGTAGATATTCTTAGATTGTATTTAGGGTGAAACCCAATTTTTTGAACTAAAATGTACTTTGTATTGAAATGAAAACAACCAAACTATTTACGGAAGATATCTTCCAAATTCATGGTTATCATAGCTAGAAAATGAGTCTCTTTTGGATCATGCATAAATAGGCATATATGTTGCACGACATTAAATAGATCCGGTTTGGTTAACATCAGATATGAAGAGCTTTTGCGAGAGAAGAGCATGTTATCGGATCAATGACTTGTGTGCCTTATAAATCGATGATTTGGCATAAACTAGCACATCGAGCATTTCATGTTCTGAAGCGTTCAACAAAATGAACAATCAACATTGAAATGAACACATAATTATTGTTATCACTCTCCCACAAAAAAAAAACATTTAACACACTCCTTTCTTAATTAATTGCGTAGTTTTACGTACATGATAGAGCTTGACAAGTTACGGCATAACTAATCAAAATCCTAACATTAAACTTCTCTAAAAGCGTTGAAACCATAATCTCAAACTTATTCTGCTAATATAATAGACTACCCATTACTCAACAATTTGTCTTTTTTTGTTTTTAACTGTTCTTCAAATAAAACAAAAACAATTTGTCAAATAAATAAAATAAAACAAAAACAAAATCCACGTTAAAAAAAAACAGCGATCANAAACAAAAACAATTTGTCAAATAAATAAAATAAAACAAAAACAAAATCCACGTCTATAACGCAATCGCATTTAAAAAAAAACAGCGATCAGGAATATAACGCAAAGAAGAAGTAACCAAAAATCTTCTTGTTTCTCAATCAGAGCCACATCACATAATCACGCACTTACCTCCATCCGACGAACTCGTGGGCCAATACGGCGGTTCTATGTAAGGGTAACTATATAACGGTCTTGGCGGTGGCGGGGGATGAGTAAAAGACGGCGGCGATGTATGCTGGCTATATATCCCCCGTGGAGCCTCCGTCTGCCGTGGCGGCTGATTCGGCATCGGGTAAGCACAGTTCCCGGCGAAATAATGATACGGAGAAGGGTATGGATAATTAGCGGCGGCGGCGGCGGCGTTGGAAGGAAGGTAATAGCCTGATTGACCGTTAAAACCGCCTCCGGGGCGAGAGATAATAAAGTCGCCTTCCAAACGTAGATTGGAGATCTTACCGTGTTCGCCGTACTTTTCCATAACAAACATAATCATATAAGGGTTGCCTCTCGCCTTGAGCTTCATCGAGTCGTCTGCTCCCACGAAATCCACAGAGTAAACTACTGCAAAAATTAAAAAAAGCATCAGATCTAACACTAATTCGAATCCATAATCATCAACTTAGAAAAAAACGGTACCGTTGAGACAATGCATCAGTTCTGTCACTTTTTGCCGGCAAAGCTCGCAGTTTCTGTTCACTTTCATGTCACAGCTCTGCAATAGTAATTAACAACATTTCTATTAAGAAACAATTCCCTTAAAAAAAACATACAAAATTTATCGATTTCTGTATTCATTTCGCTAACCAAATCGACAGAGAAATCCATTGGAGCTAGTCCTATTTTTTTCTTTGCTTGCTTGTTTGATTGGTCTTTAAATAGAATTTTTATGGGTAAAGATATTAGATTGTTTAAGGTAAGTGTATCTGGTTTTTGATCGCACCAAGTCTTGCCTGAAATTGCGTCGTTGTAGGATATTTAGTATTCCGAAATTGTTTCTCGACGGGCCAGTAGGAGGGAAATGAAAAGATCATTTGATATCTCAGTAAATAATATTGCAAGGGTGAATAATACCGTATATACTCTCATTAATTAACTCAAATATCAAAGGTAGCAAAGTATCGTAACAGATACCAATACAGAATATTCGTATTTGAAGAGAATTTTAATACTTGCCTATCTCTTTTGCCTTCAATCGAGGATGAGGTCATGAAGCCAAGCCATATCCCCGGTTGAAATCCCGCTTAACAACTGAATCGTGTGATCTAATTAAACCGGATGGCCCCGGTTTATATAATCTAGCTAATATAACGATTTTGGATGCATTAGAATTCTCTATGCCTGTTTAGCTCGGTTAAAACTATGCAAATCCCAATCCTCCTAAACTCTTGGGTAATGACAACTGCAACCCACCAAATTTTCTTTCATCCTTTCCCCCACCAAAACTCCTTTTAAATGCTATTTGATCTGATCACAAATCGAGCCAAAAAACAAGATCAAGAAGCACTTGAATTAAGAAATTGCCTTTTACTTTTGTTCAAATGTATGATTTCTTATAGTTAGAATCTGCTTATGTGAATGAATATGAAGCTTGGCTTATGATTAACACTCAACTATGATGATTAAACTTTATACATCCAACACAATGATACATTCATCTTGTAAGCAGAGATGAATCATTGAACTGTGGACAATTGTAATGTCTCAAATGGGGCGACTATCTTTTAGACCCATCAATAGAACATGCACAACTTCTCTGTAATCCTTGAGCATGAAATCCCTGCATCATCATTCAGACAAGAATCAGAGCAAAACAAATAACAGAAACAGTGGGAAATTAAAACAAATCAACCTTCAATCGCGGATGCGGTCATGAAGCCATAGCAAGGTAGGAGTGGAGACGCCCATCACGAGTGACACTCTTCGTGAATGCCCCTTGCAAGATTACTAGTCGACACAAGCTCAAAAGAGCAACTAGTGAAATGTGGAAGAAGACGAGAGATTCTCTCCACCAAGATTACTAGATTAGGATATATATATTTTATACTGCTGTATTTTGGACATATGGAACAAAAGAAATGTGGTATATATATATTTTCATCTTCATAATATGAAACTTAAAAACATAACTTTATTTAAGATATAAAATCTATAACATTTAGATAAGAAAGCGAAATTCCAAAATTATAAATTGAAAGAAAAAAAATCACAAGAGAGACCAATATAACCATGTTTCCTTGCAAGTGGAGCCACTGGTTAACAAATCTAAACGAGTGATAACAAGATAGGAGGCCACGCATTCGTTAAGACAGTTGCTAAACACTGATCAAGCACTCTCTAAATCGTCCAACAAGCAGGCTTCGACCGGACTGGAAGAGGTCTGCTTCTTACCAGTGGACAAGTCTGGTAGGTGGCGAAAGTAACTCTGTAACCTGCCATTCTTCACTAGCTGCGTTGCTTTATCAATCTTGCCTTCACTTATCAAACGCTTGATCACGGGTTTGAACATGTTTGGGCGAGACAGGACCTTGTGTCTTATGGCTTCTTCGGATATCTCAACCGTTGTATCGAGATCACCTTTCTTGCAGATGAGAGGGATTAACAAACAGTAAGTCACTGAATCAGGAGTCAGGCCTTTCTCCTTCATCTCACTGTACCATTTGAAAGCCTCCTCGAGGTTGTTATCACCACGGTAACCCGTGATGAAAGCATTGTATGTATGAACATCTGGGGAGATCCCCTCGGCTTTCATAACGTCAATGAGATCAATGGCATCGGTGAACTTTTTGTTCCGAGTCAGACCTCTCACTCTTGAGTTATAGCTCCTGATGTTGGGAACAAGATTCTTGGATTTCATCAGATCCCAAATCCTATCTCCTTCAGCAGACAAACCCCTCCTATAAAACTCTTCTAACAGTGTGTTGAAAGTGATGAGGTCAGGCTCAAGCCCGTTCTTCTCAAGCTCCTCGAAGATAGATAATATATCGTCCATTGAGCCTTTACGGCAAAGTGCCTTGATCATAGTATTATAGGTGACAAGATCTGGAGTGATACCTAGCTTCTCTGGCAACTCCTTGAACGCCTTCATGGCCTCATCAACCTTCCTTGAATTAACATAAGCCGATAGGAGCGCATTGAAGGACTTGTTAGTTCGTTCACAGTTTAGCTCTGGCATTTCATCGAACAGCTTGTGCGCATGCTCCGCCATTCCTGAGTACCCATAAAGAAGCATCATACGGATAACGAAACCCTCTGACTTTATGTCTTCGAACTTCTTCTGGTGCTGGAGAACTTCGTCGATCACTGAGAACTTCCTCGCCTCCCTGAGACGGCGGATAAACGCACTGTAGAGTCCATGCACTTGACGGAAACTCTCCGACTCGCAGGCTCTCTTGAACTTCTCTACTTTCTTCGTCAATTTCGTATCTTTCGTTCCCTTGGCGTCGTTCGAGGACTTCACTACGTCTCCCCCGGAGGCGGAGGCGGAAGCAGAAGAAGCTTTGGATTCCTTCGATTTATTAACGAACTTTTTGGATTTGGTTTGGCTTATTGGTTTTGCGGGCTTAACGGTGTCGATTGGAGATTGTTTAAAGATTCCATGGAGGCGACTGTATAGCGAGGAGCCCACCTTGCTCATAGCTTCGTTCAGCTAGAAATGTGAGAGTGAGGGTTTAGGGTTTTGGACATTGAAGAGTGGCTCCGGCTATAGGTCTTATGCAAGAAATTCGAAATGCGTCTTAATTTTAACAAAACAGAACAGCGTGCCGTTCTCTCTCTCTCTCTCTCACTGGGGACTACGTAGCGTTTTTTTATGTGTATACCACCAATCAACCAGCTGAGTAAAATGAAACTTAACATTTAAAGCCACACAAACACAAAAGACAAAACTACAGGTAGTTCAGTTATTCAATCGCAGTTTGCATCAAGACGCTAATTAAAGAGAAGAAAGCTTGCCAAATGAACTACTCCTCGGATGAGAGACGTAGCTTCAACTGTAAATAGTCATTCTTGTTCGCCAGTTCAACAATCTCCTCGGCTTCTTTTTGCTTGGATCCTTTCACCAGTTCATCAACTACCTCCTGCACGATGGCCTCATCGACAAGCAGACGCTTAGTGAATATCTCCTTGCACAGCTCAAAAGCTGACTCTAGATCGCCTGCCTTACACATCGCTGGAAGCAATGAGGTAAAGATATATTTCATTGGGCGAAAACCGTTCTTCTGGATTTCCTTGTACCACGTTTTGGCTTCATCCACTTTTCCTTCACCGGCACATCCTCTAATCATAGCAGTGAATGTGAACACATCGGGTTTGATCCCATTAACCTTATATTCGTCAAAGAGATTAACCATCTCTTCTGATTTCATTTCCAAGGCTAATCCAAACAACCGAGCATTGTAACTACGGATGTCTCTCGCAACATTCTTCTCTACCATTCTAGCCCATATCTCTTCTCCCTGCTCAAAGTGCCCTTTTGTATACGACTCATGTAACAGTAACTTGTAGGTGAAATGATCAGGTTTCAGACCCTTGTTCTCAATCTCATCGATCAACGCAATAGCTTCGGGTAAGGAACCCTTTCCACACAATCCCTTGACCAAAGTATTGTAAGATGCAATATCTGGTTCGATCGAGAGTTTACCTGGCAAATCCTTGAAGATACCTTCAACCAAGTCGAACTTCTTGGAGTTCACGCACGCATTAAGCAAAGCGTTGAAAGACAACACTGATCTCTTGCAGTTTTTCTCAGGCATTTCGTCGAACACCTTCTGCGCGTTCTCAAACATACCGGCTCGTCCGTAGAGGTTGATAATCCTCGCCACGAATCCTTCCTTTGACATGTTTGGGTACTTCTTCTGCTCCTCCAGGATCTCCTCGATCCACTCAAACTTCTTGGCTGCGGCGAGACGGCGAACGGTTCTCTCATAGACGGCTATATTCTTCCGGAACCACTCCGCTTCGCAGGCCTTCTTGAACTTCTCCGTGATGTATTTGGGGTCGCGTTCGTCATTTACGAGGTCGATGAGGGACGGTCTTCGCTGCGAGGTTGTGGCTGCAGCAGCGGTAACGGCGGAGAAAAAGCGGCCGTTCGGGGGGCTGCTGAAACTGATGGTGCCACGAAGGAGAAGGCGAGAGAGAGACGACATCGTTTTTTTATGTGTGTGCAAGGTTTTCTTCTTTTTTTGGATCGGAGTGTTCAAGGGTTTTAGGGGAACGGCTTTAGTACTTCAAATTAGGTTTGCAACATTAGAACGGCTATTTACTCAAAAGTTCAAAAATCAACCGGAAGTGGTAGTTTTGTCAAACACAACTCATTGGTAAATTACTTTGTATTATTCAAAATTGAGAATTATGATAATCTGTATTTTTTATATATTTTATCAATTAGAAAATTTGTTAGTTAGTTTCCAATTTTCCATGTACCTATCCGATCCGGAATTATGATTACTAAAAACGCTTAGTAAGAAGAGTTATACAATACGATGAGCATACTATACCTTGAGTTGGAGATTCGTATAAAGCTCAAGGGAAACTTACCTCACTGCGAATCTTAGAAGGAATATAAACCTCTGACAAAAAAGACAGTGAGTGAACTGATAGTGCTTCGATCTCAAACTTCACTCCTCTTTTCAGCATCGTTTCAAGTTCCAACCTTTAGACACCCAAGTCGTTTTAATCAGAACTAATTTTCGTGCTTTTGGATGAAATGTGAATACAAAAAGACATGGAAGTTTGTTGATACCTCCATTGTGGCATTTCACGCTTCAGGTAGCATCTAAGCAACATTGCTTCAGTTCTTTTCTTATCTGTGAGTGAAAATTGTCCGGTCTCAAAAAAAGGAAGCAGTGAAAAGGAGAAAATACAAACGATCAGGTGTTTAATCATCTTACCTTCTTCTGTCAAAGGCAAAAGACACTGTTGGGGAACACTGTATATCTCAGAGTCTGAAGGAAAAGCTCCCAACCATTTCATATCTGGTGCTCGTAATGACTCTATATCATAGGCCATTTGCTTTCAGAAGGACAAAAAGTGTGACAAAAGAAAAATTGGTCAAGGCCATAAGGATCACTATCAACAAAACAATGCAAGCGGTGAAATATTTCGAATTAAATCATCTCTATTCTATGACAGAATCTTACCATGGAGCCAAAACGGTATGTGGCTAGGATCTCAAAGCCATATGGATCACAGTCGACTAGACAATGCACGGGTAGTTGCAACTTCTCCATGAGGAGTCGCAAGAACCTGGAAAGAATCTATGTCATTCGCTGACATATTCGTCAATAGAGGAGAATGTCCGATAAAATAGTATTCCAAGAACCTGGGATTAAGTTATGTACCTTCTTGTTGAGACATCAGGATAGCCTCTTCCCTACCAAAAACAATCATACCTTCGATGTGAAACCAGAAAATGGAAGGAACGGAAAGGAAATCTGGTCAAAACTGAGAGCAATAAAAACGAACAAACTGCAGTGCTTACTGTGATAACGATGCAGCGGTTCATCTTGCAAAACATGTCATTTGCTAAACGCTGGAATACTATAAACCATGGATAAAGTGACTGATCATAAAGAAAGAAAAGCATCTTCTGGTTGCTATGTAGATAGAGGGTTTACCTGTTTCTTTTTCCACCACCAGTATGTACTCTGCTAAGCTAACAACATCTGCAAGCAGGAAGATGGCATAATTATCATTCCTAACACAATATTGTCAGCTTAGATAAGGATATGACTTCTCTAGAGAGCATAAAGCATTGTTTAAAACGAATGGTCTAGTAGTGACAAAGGAAAATGCTGCTATCTGTGTGAGTTTTACCATAAACATCAGACCTTCCAAAGCCAATATCAGCAGGCCCAAAAAAAAAAAAAAAAAAAGAAGATATTGTTCCTATATATGAATACCTTCAACTTCCTCTACAAGAACGGGAACCGGAAATGCCTGAAAGTGAAGTCATTTGCAGAGTTATGAACTCCTGATGCAAGCATGAAACGTGAATCTTATGTTCCAATCTTACGGTATTCAGGCTGTTAAAACAATCAAACTTCCTTCCAGCTTCCCTAAACTTTAGCCAGCCCATCACCAACCTACAACACAAAAGAATGATGATGTAGAACCCAAAACAAGGACATGCCTCATGATTGATAGAAGCACTGTAATTGTTATCAAGAGTACCCACCCATTTCCAACAGAAACCTGCAAAATATCACATGAATCACAACGGTAATCACATCCTGATACTCAATTGGAAATTATAATTCTTCAGAATGCAAATTTAAGGTGAAAGTATTCAAGTACTAACCACATTCAAGTTGTACCGACTACACTGAAAAAGGATGCATATATCACCAATTGCGCGGTCTACAACCGATTGTGCTGTGGAGCAGACAGAAACAGTGTTACTGGAAGACCAAGAACACAACAAGAGCGATACAGAATCATATTCAAGCATACTAGATGACCCTAAAATGTGTGAAAGGGGGATTATGAAGAATAATTAATCAGAGACATTGGTAATTATTTACTTCCAAATTTACCTTTGAATGCTGATGGGTGCATGTAGTAGATATCTCTTTTGGAAGCATGTCTGTTTTCTTGCACAAGTTGTTGGACTATCAACAATACTCTTAGCAACATATCTGAAGGTGCAAGAAATTGCATACTGTGATACTGACCAATATAACATCACGGGACTTGTAGAATTCGCTGAACTTGACTCACCGATTCTGTATGTTTGGGATCCCTTCTTAAGGGTGAGGATTTCCTGACCCTTTGGTTCATCAGAGCTGCAAAAGCTGTAGACATGGTAAATTTTATGAGGTCATTCATGGTCACGCAATAATGCGCGTCTTCAGCAGATTAGGACTTCAAATCACAGGAAACATTCGAGGGGGAAACTGAAAATCGAGATCCAAGAGAGACAAACCAATCCGCTTCTGGATTCATGCAATAGTTCCTAAATCGATTGATGGAAATTATTGGAGATCGTCCCTCAGCCAGATCTTCAAGGATCGATCGAGTAAAGTCTGCTCAAAACCGAATCATGGTAGTGAAAAACGAAGAGCCAGCGAAATCGTCGGCTATAAATTTTTCAATCTAGAAGATAATTACTCATACGATTCGAAATTTTGATTAAGATTTCTGTTACCTTTGATCCTTTGAAGCAAATTAGTCGTTTCTGAAATTTGAAAATTTCCCTCCATCTCATTCGTGCACTCTTTTAACAAAACTCAGAATGCAATCGGCGATGAGTTTATAGCCGAATGAAGAGGAAAAGGGTACGAAATGCTTGCCGTTGTCAGCTTAAAACTAAAACATGCGTGCCGTGTATGTTTCCTACCCTTAGGATGAAAAACTCCGTCACGTTGTCATTTTAAAACGAGTGTGCGAACTACGCAACGTTTTTTTTTTCGCGCTGACGTCATCATTTGCAACCGTCGATGCACTTATAAATTATAGCTAGGATAATTTAGATTCATATATGAGAAAACGGTTCAGGCGTCGCGGATCAAGCAGATCAAGCCGAACAAATGTGGATTAAACGGATAAGACAGTTCAAAATATATGATTGAATGGAAAAAACGGATAACAAGTGAATAANAAATCGGAAAGAGATCTTGGAACTGACTGAAATGGGATTCCGATTCCGCAACAAACTCAGACTGCATTGGTTCAATTAATAAAACACGATCTAACTTAGTTTGGTATTTTCGGATAAATACCCAAACCCAAAATAAATCAGTTATTAATTAAACCCACAACAATTCCAGCTCTGGTTTAATTTGCAAATCCTCAAACTATAACAAAAATCGATTAATCCCATAGTAACGTGCCTCTGACTTGGTATAATAAACTGCTTCATCAATTAAATCCACTAAACCATTTAAACCAACTAAACAAGTTCTATTAATCGATCCAATTTCCAGATTATACCCACAACAACGTGTCTCTCCTCTCTCTTGGAATTAACAGATCGAAACATTAAATCCATCAACCCAATTGAACCAATGACAACAACCTAACCGGCCCATTCAGCTAAACTAAAGCAATTGATCCAACAACCTTCTCCACAACGACGACAACAACTTTATGGAAAAGAGGAATCGACCGATACCTTTCGGGAAACGACGTGACGGCTCCGATCGAAGGTGGCGGCGAGCTCTGGTGATTCCAAGGGCTGCGGCGGCTTCTCCGGTCACTCCCNATCAATTTAACTCATGAAAAAAACCACAAGCGGTTCAATAATATTTTATTATTATAAAATCAGAAACGCATCTTGATGAAATTATATTGTTGAATGGAGGTAAAGAGACGGTTCATCCATACTACCGTTCGGACCGCTCTTTTCCCACCCTTCCATTCACAGCCTCAGTGGTCGAGATTTATTCATGAGTTATATGCTCGGGCACGCGAGGAACGTACCAAAATGTACGAATCTATGCTATACAATTATTTTAATATTTTCTTCTCTCTGATAGATTACCCAAATTTTTATAGAATCTAAAAGAATACTACTACATTCATATTTTTAATATCTGAGAACGAATTTATGATGATAATCAAATACAAAAAAAAAAACTATACTATAAGAAAGAGGCATATCCTGTATCTAACTAAAATACACCGATGATAAGTTGATACCATTTAAATTGTCTTCTTACGTTATACTTATTAGTTAACAAATAAAAAGGCTGTCGCGTCGGTGATTGGATTTTATTGATAAAGATTTTTAAAATAAAGGCACGGATTTTAAGCTCAGTCGTTTGATTTTGAAAAAAAATTGATTGATTTTGAAAGTAAATATGTATAGGTGAGAGCCTTATTTTAAAAAGCGGCCGTCTAGCCGCCCGCCTAAACCCTAGACGGCGGCCGACCTTGGAGATTAATGGCTAGGCAGAGACGTTAATCGGTTGACCGATTTTGGCATACTTTTGACAGATTTTAACCGATTTTTATTTATTTTTTTAATTATGAAAACTTTAAATTTTAAGTTTTACCNAAAAAAACACAAAAACTACACCTATTCAATTCAAACCCGTGACATGGAAGCCAAAACAAGTTTTCTTACAGCTAAACTACAGCAACTTATTACTATAAATCCCAAGAATAGTTTTTAAATATATCCAAAAAGTTGAAATATGTTTGAAAAATCTATATATATATATATAACAAATTTAATCATGAAAAATATATAAATCTTAAAATAAACAAATAAATAGTTAAAAATTTATCCTCGATTAATCCCGATTTTCGAACTAGGCGTTAGGTCCAATCCGATAGCCTGATTAGTGCCTAGCACAATTTTGAAGATCGGGTGGGAGAGGTGCCTAACAACAAAACAAAAAGTCCCGCGCCTAAAAAGAAACATAGATTAAAGGAATCACAAAAACAGCATAAAGCAAGATTTATTCTTATTCGACGTTAACTATTACATTTATAAATATTTCCCTATTATTTTTTTTTTAAAAACTAACGAAAATACTTAAGTAATTAAAAACAGAGAGATCTCATACTAGTCGAGTTTGGTGAAGCTATCAAAGAGAGTTTCTTCGTGTTGTCCGCCGACGACATAGTCAAGGATCCCTTCTGCAGCTACTCTTAAGCCGGAGCCATCACCGGAGATAGTAGATGACGTCGGAAGGTCGGAGGTGCGGGCGAAGAAGAAAACGGCGGCGAGAAAGAGGGCGGTGGAGAGAAATAGAGGCCAGAAGTAAGATAAAACGGTGAGGAAACCGGGAGAATAAGTGACGAGAACGACGGTGAGGAGAGAGAAAACGAAGGTGAAGACGATGTGGAACTTGAACTTTAAGAGCTTCTCCCGGAACTCCATGTCCAATCACTGATCAAGATCTGTGACTTTGTGTTAACACGAGAGAGATAGATATGTAAGAGAGATATAAGAGAGAGAGAGATAGCAATATTCATATGATACTTTAGTGTCTGTAAGCGTAAAGAAATAGGAAAGATTCTCTGCTGACAAGGAAAACGTCAAAATATGAAGTTAATTTAATTTATTTGTTTACATGCTATAGTAAGTATAATTATTTACTGAAACTGCGTTTGAAAATAAAATTTGTTTTTATTAAAATAAATACTATATAAGTTTTTTTTGGTATACTTTGTCTATAAACTTGGTTAAGTGATTTCTATTTCAATTTTATTTTATTTTATTTAAAATTAAATTGTCGTAAAAGTCAAAGAGTGTAACATTTTCTGACATAAATAGTAAATAATCGTACAAGATAAAATAATGATAAGAGAGAGATTTCAATTCAATATAATTTTGTCCGTTTTGCATGATTGATTTTATGGTCGACTTTATTATATTTAGGCCGATTAAACCATGATATGGGCCTCTTCGGCCCATAAAGTATAACTTCTTTTGACAAAGATGATTCTAATGAATCTGATCACCTATATAGTCTTTATACAACTGCACGACCCGCCGTTTGTAGCTCGCTCAAACGGTAAAGCATTATCTTTATATTTTTCGTAACAGCGAGATGTTTACATATCAACAAAACAATTTAGCATCTCTGCAAAGTTTACAGATCTCTCATAAAATCGAACTCAACAAGTATGATGCATGATCCCTCTTGAAGAAAAAGCTGTTTTCTTCTACCTTCTTTCTCTCATCAGAGACACAACTGGAACCTGAACTCGCTCTGTCATCAAGATGATCTTGAGAATTTTTGGAGGCAGAGAAAAGAAGCTTGCATATGCTTTAGCTTTTAACGTCATAAGACCCGAACCAGACGAGCCGCAAATGCTCCATCCAAGGAGTGTTTCACTGGGTTGGATAAAAAGAAGCCTTGCGGCGTTACAAAACTCGATGGTACAAATCTGTCTACCGGATCTACAGAGAACTCCTGTTAAACCAGAAATACTACTAGTTAATATCGACATTTGAACAAAAGCAAATGGATTATAAAAACTCTTACAGGATGTCTTAGGAGAAATGCTTCGACCCTTCCTTGATTTTCTTCGGGGTCTATAGAGCAAGTACTGTATATCAAGAACCCACCGGGCTTCACCAGTCTTTGGATTTAATCCAGGACACAGAGAGAAAAGTATTAGATAGGTGGCGTATTAGTTTTTCACAATTAATCGAGTGACCAATTATTAAAATCTATGTACAAGGTGTGCATACTTGGAGGCAGAATCAATAAGTTCATCCTGTAGTTTTGTGAGCTCTTCCATGTCCTCAAGTTTACGGTTCCAGCGCAAATCTGCTCTCTACAAACACACAGTAAAAGGGAACACGTTAATCAGATCAGGCAAGCAATTCAACTAGCCAAAGAATTTTTTTTCTGAGAAAACAGTTAGATAAAAAGTGCTCATGTTAACCTTGGAGAGGACGCCAAGTCCAGAACACGGGGCATCGAGCAATACTTTATCATATTTTACCTCTTTCGTTTCCTAAAACACATTGAGTTGAAAAGCAAGCATGTGAGTAGCTTACAAACTTGGAAAGTTCACTTACTCAAACAGTGTTAACTTACAGCGAAGACACGGAGATCGGAATGAATGGTTGTGATAACTCCATCAACTTGGTGTGATTTTGCTGTCTCCCCAAGAATTCTTAGCCGTCCTTCATTCACATCCATAGCATATATCATACCTATAACCGATGTGAGTTTGCCGGTTTGAGGATGGAATCAGTCAAGTATAACAGGAAACATACTCAAAATAGACGGTTTAATTCGACATTGATGTACAATAAAGGGTGAGATATAAGGATAGTGAGCCTTAGTAATATTACCTTGGCCTTTCAAGCAAGATGCCATGAAAAGGGTCTTGCCTCCAGGAGCAGCACATGCATCCATTATCCTCTCGCCTGGCTGAGGTTTCACCACTGAGACTACTAGTCCTGTAGTACCAGTATGGGGAGATATTTAGATATCAGAAGAACACAATAATTTGGATAACCTTATATCTGTTTACAACACGAAAAATTTATGAAGAGGAGACTGTATTTTTTCTCAGGAGAAGTCCATATAACTACAAAAGCAAAACTGACCTGCACTCTCATCCTGAACAGAACAGATGCCTTCTTTGAGCAAGCCAGCTTGGACAACGTTCTGTTAAAGAAAAGGTCAATGATCAATTTCTAACCGAAACTTATAAGAAAATAGAAGGAATGGAGCCAGAAGAAACGAGGATTCAAGAAAATTCTAAACAAGAGGACGATTCCGGGTGAGATTATAAACACCTGCAACCCTGTTTTGATACGGACAAACTCCTCCAAATGTAAGGACAGCTCGTGTGGAACCTGCAGCATAGGAAAACCATAATTGAAGGAAAAAACTAAGCATTTGAAAGAAACAATCATGTGCCTATTTTTACACAAACACAATGATTCCACTTTGGATAAGAAAAGAACGTGAAAGATTAAAGGAAAAAATACCTTTAAACTGTTTAGACATTCCACAAGGTCTGATCTTGTAATGTCCTTTCCCGTATTGGCCCTAATATAATTAGAAATAATATTATCTGCCTGATAGTTGATAACTTTTCTTTCCTTCTGTGAAAGCAAAATGAATTCTGGAGATATACCTTAAGCTAAATCCAGGATCATTGTTGTTCCATGTCATCAGCTTTGTGGCTTCATTCAACCCGAGATACTTTACCCATCGCCTAACCATCCACTGGGAATGGAAAGGAAAGAAAATGAGGAATGAGGCCTCAGGACGGTTGTTTAGCACTACGTAAATATCCTCACAGCTAAAGACCAAGTAATCTAGGAGCCTCGCAAGTTCAAATTTTCGATTTCACACCAACACATAGCTCTAGATTCATAATAAAACCACACAAAAAAAAAATGCGGTTATAGCTACAAGAACTCACAACGGGATGTGAATGAAGTGTAGCAAGTGCGCGTGCTTGTGCACGATCATCCCCTTCCACTTTAGGTAATGGAAGGGCGTCTTTTTCCTGCAGATCCCTACGTCAGAATTCATATAAGCTTAAATTTTGATGGATAAGTTCGACTGAAGAGAAAATTGGAAAAGAGGCCTAAGAGAAACCTTAAGAGAAACTAGCTTACGAAGAATCCCATTGACAAGATCTCCAGCACCTGGTCTAAGGGCAACCTTTGCAAGCCTTACGTTCTGTAAATAAGACAAGTAAACAATACAGAAATAGAAGAAAGACTAACAGACAAAATCCTTGACCTCGGTAAGTTTAGTGTGCACAAAGACCAAATCTACCGTTGGACCCATGTATAGAGTAAACTTAGAAAGAAAATCAATAGAAAACTAGTGCTACTTATATGCGTCATAAACTTTTGGGAATAGAAATGGGTGCAATCACAGCCCGAAATAAGAAAAGACTGGGTTTATACCTCATCTACAACAGCATACGGCGGCATATCAAGCTTAATGATCTCATAAAAACCAATGCGGAGAATCTGCAACCGAAGGTTTGAGAGGCACGATTAAGATTGACTATATTGTAGTCTGCAAAGCCTGACTGCGACAAGAAATAAATCACAATGGAAATTGATACCTGCAGTAGAAGAGGTTCCATATTTCGAAATGTTCTTTCGTTGTGGCAAAGTGAACCAATCAAATGATCAAGGTACCTCCTCCACCGTATTGTTCCTCCAACAACATCCGTAACCTAATTGTTTGCAGGTAACTGACTTTTAGGAAATCACAGTTTTTTCAAGCTGTAAGAAGTATTTGAGTGTAGTTGTCCTCCGTCTTCTTCAAGGTTTCTACTAAGTAAAGATGGGAATGTTAAGACTAACCAGTCTAAGATCCCGGTCATCCAAATCGCGAGTCCGAAACCCGATTGTTCTTTCGACGTAACTCATCTCATTGTTCCCAGAGCCTTTCCCTTTCTCATTCAAAAGATCAGCAAACGCCCCACCAAACTCAATTCTCATCAATCTGACTGCAGAGACTGTATAAGTTCCACATACAGAAACTGTTGATAAGATATCGGGAAAACTCAAAAATTTCACTTCTCAACATTGATCCAAAGACTCCAAAAGAAAAAACTGCTAACTACTCGCTAAAATTCACGATTCTATATCAACATATATCGTCAGTGTAACATATATCACTCCTCGGCATAGTGGCGTGTCAAATTCGTAACTAAAGAAACGGATTACTTTACCAGCTCTATGTGGGGAAACCTCTAAATTCAGGTTCTGGGGTTTCCGCGGCGTCGGAGCCACTGGACCTGCGTACCAAGAAAAATTTCGAGTAAATCAGAGAGATTGAAGACGGAAACAGAGTAGATACTGCCATTAATTTTTCTGTTTTGTCAAAGAAACAAAATAGAACAACTTTACCTCTTTTAAACGGTTTGCGAGTCTTTTGGGTTCGCTTAAACGACTCTGGAGAAGATTTCTGCGTTTCAGCAGAGAGATAAACGCGAAATGAGAGCAATTGCGCCATGGATGCTCTAACTGCTCGCTCACTGCTGGAGCTAGAAGCTTATAGACTTTATCGTACTTCCAGAACGAACCCTCTTTACGAGAAAGAGGGTTCCTCTGGAGGATTCGAAGCGACTATTAAGAGGCCTATAGGCTATAAACACACACTTTGCATGTCTCTCAAAGGGTGCGCTGGATCTCATTTTTGGGTTTAAAATTTAATTTAACTAAAGGGCAGAACCGTAATTACGTCAACGGTTCCTCCCCAAAATTTGTTTCATTTCGTAACCCTAGTTGCCGGCGGCTGCTCGGGTCTCTTCTCCATAATTTACATATTCCATTTCAAACAGGTAAACTTTTACATTATTTTGGAAACTTTGTGTTATGTTTTGTATAAACCAGGAAGTTTTTTTTCTTTTCTTTTTTTGTCAACGTATAAACTATAGGAAGTTATGTGGTTTAGAACAAAAAGAAAAAAAAAAAAAAAATTTAGAGGCCCGTGACCTCTCTCTTTACAAAACCTTTGCACGGACGCGTGACACGTGAGCAGGGTTGTACATTAGAGACAAAAAGCTGCCCTCTTTCCTCCTTCCATTATTGATCTATATAAGAAAAAACTGTACTTTTCTTCAGGGCATTGCTACTTCTTCCCATTGACAAATTTTCCAGCTTAAACTTGTGGGATCAGTGTTTTATCGGGAGTAAATGGCGACTTTTCATTCTGTTAGAGATGCTGTGAAACTCTTTGATGCTGGTTTCTCTGGAGGAAAACATCTCAACAATAGGCAAGAACAGGTAAACTACTTTTTGTTTCTTTCTCACTACATATTACATAACATTTGTGTTTCTTGGTGTGATATTATACCGGATTTTCTGAAATTTTGGCTGCGGTTGCAGGGAGTTTTGGCCGAGGAGACAAATCTCTGTCTCTGGAATAAAGAGGTTAACAAGTTGAAGGAAAAAATAAAGAATGCTGAGATGGCGAAGATTGAGGCCTTGTTAGAGCTTGAGGAAGCTAAGAAAACGATTGAGCATCTCAATCACAAGCTGGGAATTAGGAAGAACATGAGAAATAATAAAGAAGCTTTAGATTTGAGTAGTAATGTGAGAGCTGTGACTTCGGAGCTAGGCGTTGCTAAGGAATTGCTTCAAAGAGTAGCTGAGGAGGAGAGTCAATTGGGAATTAGGCAGAATATGAGAAATGAGAAAGCTTTAGATTTGAGTAGTAATGTGAGAGCTGTGACTTCGGAGCTAGGCGTTGCTAAGGAATCGCTTCACAGAGTAGCTGAAGAGGAGAGTGAATTGTGCATATTAATGGAGTCTCTTAAGCTCGAGCTTCAAAACCTGAAGAAAGAACATTCACAGCTTAAAGAGAATGAGCAGAGAGAAACAGATCAAGCCATTGAGGAGCTGAAGAAGGAAGCTGAAGATGCAAAGACTGAACTCCTGCTGCTCGAAGAAGAGCTCAAGATTGCTCTATTCGAGGCTGAAGAAGGAAAAGCTGCAGAGGAACGCATATTTGGTCAAGAGACTTTGGATCTACAATCTGATTTCAGATTATTAGCTGAGATGAAAGAAAGTGTTGGTGAAGTAACTGAGACGGAAGCATTAAGAGCTTGCAGAGATGAAATACTCAAGAAACTAGAGATGAGTGAGAGAGAGATTGAAGATATAAAAGCTGCAACACAAGATGCGTTGAAGAAAGCAGAGATGGCCAAAGAAGCCACAATTGTCGTGGACGCAGAGCTTAAACGACGGCGTAAAGCAGCGAGTAGGATCTTGGCAGAATCCAAAATGTGTGCCAAATCATTTCCCTCTGCAAAGGAAGTGCACAAGTCAAAATCGAGATCCAAAGAATCTTGTTTGGTCAAGTGTTAGAAGAATCTGGCCTCTTTTGTAATTGTGAAAATCTGTACTCATAAATAGAAGAATTGTCACTTTGTTGGTCGTGTTCAAAAGTCGGAAGCGTTAATTAATAAGGTGTAGTTCGACCACTTGTGGTTTTGAGGTATGTAAACATCATCGTCTAACTTAACCAAAAATTCGGCGATTTGGGTTTTTGTAAAGAGTTCAATAAACGTAAATGTATAATCCCTATCCGGCTTAACAAGATTGGTAATTCTTCTTTTGTGACAAAACTCTTGACGATTGGCATTTACTTAACAAGATTAGGCTTTTACTTACATTGCAATTTCAGTGACTTTTTCTTTTAACAGCGTAAGTGAAAAGTTTGGTGATTACAAAAAAAAATTACCTAAGGTCGATCAACAAAAGGAGAAAAAAAAGAAAAGATAACAGTACTTAAGGTCGGTTTAATTTTTTTTAGTAATACGCGTATATAATTTGCATATATACAATTTCTTTGCCTCTATTTTTTTTTCTTCTTCGCTCTCGTCCTTATCTCGATTTTGGTTGATTGTATCTCTGATCGGGAATTAGGGCTTTTTTCTGAAGATGACGACAGCAGCACGGCCAACGTGGGCTCCTGCCAAGGGAGGTAACGAGCAGGGTGGTGCTCGGATCTTCGGCGCGTCTCAGAAGTATTCGTCCCGAGATGTCGCCGCTCACACAACTTTAAAGCCAAGGTGAGATTTCGATAACTGGCTCTCTTCTTTGATTCGACGCGGATCCGATTGCATGTGAATCCAATCGAAATTTTATCTTTGATTGATGAGATTCTCCAGATATCTAGGGTTTTATTCCAATAGAGAGCATTTTATAAGGAGATTCGGAAAAGGCCTATGTACTTTGTCTTTGGGTAGCTGAGATGGGTAGTATCGTGGTCTGTTTGTTACCGGGTTCCTGTTGTAGTTTTGAGGGTTAAGAGTAATAGATTATGCAGCTGTGGAAGAGATTTGATCTTTCGATGACTTGTTTGTGCTTGACATTTGAAAGATTTTGGTTTCTATTTACGTACATCTGCCTCGTTGTTTACGGGATATATAATAACGTGTCCTGCTTTTAATATTTTTTTGGTTTGACAGGAGGGAAGGGCAACACACTCAAGAGGAACTGCAGAAGAAAAATCTTCGTGATGAGCTTGAAGAGCGTGAGAGGAAACATTTCTCATCCAAAGACAAATCTTACAGTGGTAAGTAAGATGATAAATTTCAAGCCTTTTCGCTATGAGTTTGTTAAGCTTCTACCCTTTTTTTTACTGCATCTGTACTAATGAGGTATTGTTTTATCATTAGATGATAGAGACCGCAGGAGAGGAAGTCAGCTATTACTGGAAGGTTAGAGAAAGTCATTTTTTACTCGATTATCTGTCATGCTTGCTGTTTATGTCACATAATATAGTTTGATCATATGTCTTCTAACGCGGATGTCATGTGTTTAGGCTCGAAAAGGGATCCTGAAGATCGGATTGTTCCTCGCAGTGTAGATGCTGATGATTCTGATGTTGATATCAAAAGTGATGATGATAGGTTACTATTCTTCTTCTCTTCCATTCTTGTCTTCCTCTTTGCAATTTTTTTTTTCTGTGCTTTAAATTTGGCTAAGAGTATTAAGGCGGGGGCTGTACCGAGAGGCCTAGCTGAACCTCATCGCTTTTCATCTGGGCATAGTTTGGGGAATATGCAATTGATGCTCTGATAGATTTTGGGGTGTTTTTTTAACTCGTGATTGTCATTTAATCTTGGCAAGTTTGCTAGGCTTTATCTACTCACAATCCTCTAGCTACTTCAAAAATATCTTACGATTTGTTTATCTTTGTTAGTGATGACGAAAGTGACGATGATGACGAGGACGACACTGAAGCTCTCATGGCTGAACTTGACCAGATAAAGAAAGAAAGAGTGGAGGAGAGGCTCAGGAAGGTAAGGTGTTGTTGTTTGTGAGATGATTCTGCTCAGATTACTATTAAAAATGACTAGGATAGGTTTTCTCTCATATGGAAGATTTGTCTTGTTACAGTTAGTGTGGTTCTTTGTTAGTAATATATGTATCACACACATTTTCCAGGAAAAGCAGCAGCAGATGGAAGAGCTAAATGCCAAAGAAGAGGAACTTCTTAAAGGAAACCCACTGCTTAACAACACTCCAACTTCGTTTAATGTCAAAAGGAGGTTAGGATTTTGTTGTAATCTTGTTTCGTCATGAATCTGGGGATTTATATTAATTGTTGGAGGCAGATACATAAAAATTACTTTTGCTCTTTTCAGGTGGGATGATGATGTGGTATTCAAGAATCAGGCACGTGGGGAAATGAAAGCACCTAAGCGCTTCATCAATGATACAATCAGGAATGACTTCCACAGAAAATTCCTCCACAGATACATGAAGTGATTGAACAAGAGTTTTATTTGCTACTTGTCTGTATGATGAATGAATGAATGAATTAAGGCTTTTATTCTGTCTGGGATTTATGATGTCTCTTTGTACTAATACAGAAAGCCAACCGATAACTGTTTTATGGTTTATATCAAAAGCTTATGCGCTTGACTTTAATGCTATTTCCCAGATTCCCTACTAAGCTCTTATTCAACACTGACACCATGTCACTTTACAATTTGTTGTTGTCTTTTTCGGTTCACATATTGTTATCAAAGATGGCAAATGCTGATTTTCTTGCGAAGGCAGAAGTATGCACAGAGGCGGTAGCCAAAAGCCATGGCAAGCAGAAACCACAATTCTTGCAAGCCGCCGTTCAAGTTGATTGTGTCGAATGATGATGAGCTCTGCAGTGTCCTGCAACCGCCTTTGCTCCCACATTCGAAAAGTTGGTCCCCTGTGTATTGTACTTTCAAAAGCAGTCTGAAGCCGTAGTGCATGAAGGACAAGTACTTCAACCACTGCATGAATTTGGGTATGTGCTGCATTCGAGTTCAAAAGAGCGCATCACTTTTGTTGAGCATAAGCAGTTCAAATTTTACCTGAACATAAGTTGTGGTACCTGAACATAGTAACCTCCTGTTAGAAGAAACAGCATTAGTACCAAAGATGCGATCATGCCAGCTCTCTTAATGCTCAATACCGAGGCTCCTAAGAACTCTCCTGCACCCTGCAGTTTACATTGGAAAGAACATTTGTTTCAGTTTCGAAAAAAGAGACAAGTTGTCAAGCTTTTCTGTGCTTACTTGGCTAGTTATGGCTATAAGTAGTATTGTCAACAAGGTAAAAAGGAAGCAGGGGATTGTCCTTTTGAACCCAGCCATGAAGTAGACAATGATCATGAAGAATGTCGGGTATAAAACGTGTGCCACCATATCACATAGTGTACTGCATACGTAATACACGCTTAGTCTGTACATGTCAGCTTTTCTTTCTTTCACCAGGTATATCTTCTCGAAGGGGAACACATATACTGCTCCAAAGAGAGATGAAGATGTCCAGAAGATGCAAATATAGAACATCAAACCAACCTGCATGCAGACGAGCTTACCAGATAAATTAGGAGGCCTACAACTTTGAGATTTATCTAGCTTCATTACCTGGTCTCTGAGGTGCGCCTCTGTGTCTGTCTTTGATTTCCACCAGAGAAGACCCAACACCACGGCCACGCCAAGTGATTGAACTAGCCTTAGCTTATCAAAGTAATCTCTACGCCTCTCTCTGAATGTTCTTCTGAAAATAATCAAGAACTGATCCCACCATGAGAGCGTCCAGTCCTTCTTCACTTGGATTGCTATTTGAAGATGCTCTGGGGCCTTTCTATTTCTATGGTTTTCTTCCTTCTCTTTAGGCTCCAAGTCTGTCTTGTACCTTAGTTGCAGGTACTGCAATCATAACACTAGGATTGAGTCCCACTAAATACACAAGTATATATATATATATATAGTCCTAAGACTTTAGCTGATCCTTACTTTCACTATTACGTCCTCAGAATCAGGTTGGGCGGTTTTTGTAGCCAATAGTTCGTCCGGGAGACTAATGTCTGACACCTGTCCCGTTGCCAAGTCTAGTAAGAACTCTGCAGGGTTCATTGCAATTTCAGGTAAGATTCTCAAAGATGAGAAATAGTCCATTGATTCTCTGGCTTTTCCGTAGAAGGCAGGGTACCCTTCTGAGATCAGTAGGAGCTTGTCGAACATGTGAAACATTCTGCTTGATGGTTGGTGAATTGTAGTGATGACGGTCCTTCCTGCCTGCAAAAGACAATATCTTTCAAGAAATTTGCTCGTAATCTACTTGCAGGTAAAAGAAATTCAAACACCTTAGCTACTCCTTGCAGAATATGAAGAAGTTTGGTGGCAGAAGTGGAGTCAAGTCCAGAAGTTGGCTCGTCCAGAAGCAACAGAGAAGGATCCACGAGAATCTCGTATGCTATACTCGTTCTTTTTCTTTCTCCACCTGATATTCCCTTGACAAAACCTCCTCCAACTCTTGTGCGGCGGCATCTTTTATAAGGAAAATTTAGTTCAGTGTTTACAAGAAATCTCTATGGACATCATCAATATATCATCATGCACATGTTTGAAGAAACTGTACAAGTTCTCACAATTTCAGGAAATGTATAAACATGTACCTTTCAAGGCCTAGCTCTTTGATGATCATCTCAACTTTAGCGTATTTTTGTTCCTTGCTCATGCTACTTGGAAGTCTCAAAAACGCAGCGAATGCCAAGGTCTCTTCCACAGTAAGTTGTGGCAACAGAACATCGTCTTGTGTCACGAATCCAATTCTGGAAAATAATCAAAGATAAGCGTTTAATAGTATATCGGTAGGAGGAATTAGCTAACTTTAATTTGCACGCGTGTCTCTGGTATCTAACCTCCTCTTAACAGAGGGACTATAAGGAATGTCATTGTAGGTAAGTTTCCCTTTGACGTTATCTGTCAATCTTCCTCCCATTATCTTCAAGAGTGTTGTTTTGCCACTACCCGAAGGACCCATTAGTGCAAGGATTTCGCCTGGACCCGTACTTCCTGTTATGCCTTTCAAAATGTGCTTGTACCCATCTGGATCCGGATTTGTATGTGTGACCACCTTTGACACCATTGTTCTCACCAGATTTGCGGAGCTAGCTTGGCTGTTTCTCACCTTATACTCCACATCTTCAAACTGTAGATTAAGACTAATGAGTCTGTCTCGTAGCGAGAAAGAGAAAGCAAAACTAGAGAGAGAGATGGAGGAACCTTGAGGAATATGGGAAGAGGGGCATCTTCTTGAGGATAAGAGGAAACAAATTCTTCGTGGATATCAATTTCGGATGAGTACTGATTTCTGAGGTAAGCTTGGGACATGAACTCCATGTTGTGAACTATGCCGTTGCTTCCTGAAATCTGCATTACATGATTATTTTCAACTTCTTCTGTCGACCTTCTGATCTCCATGTTTTTTTTTTTTTAGCCTTGTGATGCAAGAAATTGATCTTAATGTATGGCTGTGTTATATAACGGAAGAAGTGTGTGGATCAACTGTGTCAAACCTGAAACTTTCTTGCTTTTTGTGTTCTCTTTTTCTTTCCTTTTATCATGGTGTTAGTTTGGTAGACCACATTCTTTCAATGTGTTTGAATTTAATGGGATTGAGTTCCTTTAGTTTATGCATGTGTTGACTTGCACAAGGAGAAAATAAAATAAATTTCAATTTCATTAATAATCATTTCCAATTTTATGGTGTAGTCAGCCAAAGAGTCCTTGCTTGCCCCGTTGGCCATAACATTTGAGTATAATAAAAATGCTCAGATAAAGTGATAACTTGTTTCTATTGTAAAATTCGGAAGAATTACATAAACGAGACATCATCAATTTCGGAAAGTACCTACACATAGACGTCTTTTGAACTTGTTTGGTTCTCACAAAAAGAACCAAGGCACCAATTCTATCTTGTCCCCTTGTAAAATTACCACACGCTAATTTCCTCTTGGGGGTGATGTTTCCTAAGTATGTACACACAAAAACACTCAAAAATCCAGAGACTTGAATATCTCTTCTTACCAATCTGATATGTATCTTTATAGCAACTCTGCGTGACCTAGTAGTTGTTGTCCAGATTCGTTAGTGCAGCTTGAGGTTGCTGATTAGTGATGCGCGGTAGTCCTATGGGTTGTTGAGTCATGGCTGAGATAGTTGGAGCCGCCAGTATGGGCTGTGTTTGTTGGTATATTCCCGTGAACCCAGCCTGTATGGTAGGGAAAGCTAATGGCTCACCTTGAAGGGATAAGTTGTACATGGCACTGGCCTGCAGGTTGGCTAGACTCTGCACACATTGAAACCCTATTAAAAGTATTGCATAACACGCAATAACAGAAAAAGGAGAGGCAGAGAAAAACTAACCAGCGGTCCAGTTGTGTAAATGTTGTCCTTCTTTTCTTCCTTGTGGGTAGAGTTGACGGTGGCTGCTGATGGGATGTGGTTGAAAGCAACTGCGTATGAATCATATGGTGATGGAATTGTGGTAGGTGGAGAGTTCCCAATGTTGCTTCCTGATTTGATGTGAGGCAGAAGGAGTTTATCCACTGGAGGTGCTGGAGCACCATCTCCAGGCGGTACGTAAGACTGTTGTTGGAACCCATTTGGGCTCAAGAACTGGTGAATGTATGGTTGCGGCATATAAAAGGGTGGAAAATAGGGACCGTAAGGGAAAAAGTTTAGAGAGTATTGTTGCATAAGAAGGTGCATTGCCTGTTGAGAGGCTGCTATGGAACACTGATCAAAATAGGAGATAGGTGGAGCATCAAAATTTGCAGCCTGCAATTATCAACAACAGTAATTAAGCATTGTATTTAAGAAAAACAACGTTAGCCTGATGCTGACAATGAACAAAACCGACCTGATGAGTGTCTTTGATTGGTTTATCTACTTCCGAGCCTTCTACAAGGTGAACAGTTTGATCTGACTGCAACGCTAGCTTGGTCTCAGGTGCTGAATTTGAAATCTCATGATCCTTATCTTGAGAAAAAGTTAATACATCTTTCCTGCAAATCAAATTATTGAATTGAAACACCCATTTCATATGAAGTTTCACTAGAGAATATGATATCTGAAGATTCACTCATCTGAGAATATTGAGCAATTCATGAGAATATAGAAGCAAACAACACTGTAAGATTTACTCAAAGTAGCTACCAGTCACCAACCTAGCTGACACCCCATAAGCTGATGTCCCATGAGAAGACTTGATATTGGAGACATCACACCCAATAGTACAATTGTCGGAAGATGCCTCTTTCACAAAATTGGAATCGAAGTTCCCAAACGTCAGACCATTTTCTAGCATTTTGGCACCCTGAAGGTGGACAGGAAATATTATGTGGGGCCGTTCAACAACATCTGACTTGAGAAGCGATTGATTATTGCCTTTATCGGCTGCAGCCTCACTCCTAGAGACTATTCCCAAAAAAAAAAAGCCATAGGTGAAATCAAATAAGAGGTTGTAATCGATCAGGAAACAATCTGAATCATTCCCGACTTAGCTAGAAGAATACAGAATGCACTTAAAGCTACATAGATGAAGAGAAACTATACCTTGATCTGACTGGCTACCGCAATTAGAAGTGGCAATCAACATGTGATCTTGCTTAGTGAAAGTAGATGATTGTTGTGAGATCTGAGAAGTTCCATCAACAGCATATTGAATATCTTTTTGTACAACAGAATCTGATACAGGTACTACAGCCACTGGTCCAACACTGGCTTTAGACTTCTCCAGCTCAACAACATCCTCAGATGAAGAAGTAGACTTGGAAAGAGGCTGCTCCTCTGTAACTCCCTTGTTGACAGGGGAGACGAAAACATCTTGGATTTTATCAGTTGGAGGAATTATAGGATTAGGCGCCCTGCAAACAAAGAACAACGCTTTAGGAGGCCCATATACGAACAGGGTTTAAAAGACAGAGAAGGAGTGATATGTATGGGATACTTTATGGAACAAGGTATTGTGTCGTTTATGGCTTTGTTAGGAGCAGGCAAAGCAGTTCTGGAACCTCCTATTATGTGATTAGCTTTACTCTGCCTTTTAAAACCTGCACTTCTTCCATTATTGGCATCTGCAAATCATCAAAGAGCTTAGATCAGGGAAGGGAAAAATTACATTCTTGTGCTTAGATCAGAGAAGTTTAAAAATATTTAGTAAAGAACAAAAACTACAATCACCAGTGTAATTTGAAGCAAAGTTCCTCCGACCACTCCTGCCCCATTCTTGTGCAGTTGGCACTAAATTCTGCAACAGGCAGTACACAGTAATCATGAACTACCCATAAGGGAAGGGATATCAGAAATTGTGATAATAAGAGGATGTGATCCACAAAAGGTAGCTAGGTGAATCCACAAATCATGCATCTAAAACAAAAAGAAACTGAATAGAATAGCACAAAACAACACTTACAACTGCAACAGGAAGGATTCGTAACAAAGAGAAAAACCTACCTCTTTCTTTCTCTCCCGTTTGCTTTTCACCTCATGAAATATATCTGAAACAATAGACATAATCCAAACTTTATATAACCCATATGCCCAATCTCAACCTGAGCTAAAAGAAAATATATTTCCACAGTTCCATCATATTCAGATTCTACATGTGATTGAGAGGAATAATCCCTTTTTAAACGACATAAACTCAAAATTCTTCATATTTCCTAAAAAAAAAGTCAAAAGATTCCATATTTGAAAATTTCCAGGGCATATTGTCTACCAAGAGAAATCTCATAAAAATCGCATCCCGACAAGCACATCACATGATCTTCCCAAACAGAAAAAAGAGAACACCAAAACCCTTTCGAACAGCCAAAAGGGCATGACATGGCAACACACAAAACAAATATCAAAACCCTAGGAGAAGCGCGCTCAACTAAAAAAAAGGGGAAACAAAACTCAAACAGAAAAAACAAATGTAGAAACCTCGGGATATTACCTAGATACAGCAGCTTCTGCGCGGTCTCATGTGGATCGTTAAAGCATTCCTTAAAGACGGAGAAGATATCGTCGTCGGAATGTTGTTTTCCAGTAATCTCTCTGATGTTTTGAATGGTTTTGCGCAGATCGGCCGGAATCGAAACCCTAGAGCCTTCATCGCCGCCGCCGCTGCTGCTCATGTTTGGAGAGGGAGAGGTAGAGAGAAACAGGGAGGAGAGAGAAAGAGAGAGGGTATGGGACTTGAACACAAGTCTTCATATATAGTATTTCCGTATAAATAACCGCTAAATGTCTATCCGTATTTTTATACGCTGACGTCACTACTCATAACATTTAATAAAGTTATAGAGTAGCTACAAACATCAAAGTTGATATGGCCGAGTTGGTCTAAGGCGCCAGATTAAGGTTCTGGTCCGAAAGGGCGTGGGTTCAAATCCCACTGTCAACATTTTACTTTTAAAATTGGGCTTCTTTTTAGATGTCAAAAAGGGGAAAATTAGACAGACCAGCAGTGGAAAAAAACAAAAAACAATTATATTTTTCCGAGAGTCGATGTCTTAACTGGCTATCTCTTGTTAGAAAACATATCAGATCTTCGATCAAATCAGCTCCTCCCAAAAAAATTCAAAACCCTAGCTCTCGGCTTCTCTCTCGATCCTTAGCTCGGGGGTTTCTCGGAGGGTTCTCGATACATAAATACTGACCGGATTAAGAATTGCGATGGGGTCCAGATCTCGGAGTGAAAATTTCCAGTCCGGCGATGGCGCCAGTCCAGGGTACGTGTTTCTACCTCCCTCCTTCCATGTTTGAATCCAGAGGATGAATGAAACAATTAGGGAAATATCTGTAGCTCCGATACCTCGTTGTTTTAAGTTTTTGTTTGGTTGAAGGTTTAGTTAAATTTATGTTTCGCTTCGAATTTGTGCCGCAGGAAAATATTCATCGGAGGATTACACAAAGACACCACTAACAGTAAGTTTCTCTCGTTTTTAACTTTCTCGTCTGCTTATGTATTTAGTTTCAAACATAATCTGTGGTGAGTCCTTGATGTCGCGGGTTTACGGATTATTGTTGTAGGCATGTGTTTCTGATGTTAGGCCTATTGTGTTGTTGATTCTCCTTGTTCATGTTGATTTTTACTGCAGCTGTGTTTAATAAGCATTTTGGCAAGTACGGGGAGATTACAGATTCCGTCATTATGCGAGATCGACATACTGGACAACCTAGGGGTTTTGGTTTCATCACCTATGCTGACCCTTCTGTAGTTGATAAAGTTATCGAAGATACTCATATCATCAATGGGAAACAGGTCTCTTACGCCACTTCTCTTTTCTTTTCTTTTTCCTACGCTATGTTTTAATGTATATCATGGTTATAATTAATTACTTTTGGGAGCAAGGATGTCTGGCAGGATTCTCATTGATTGTTAGTTTTGTGATGTTTATTAGCATACCTTTATCAAATCTTGATCAATAACTTTGTTCTTGGACCGATGGAACAGGTTGAGATCAAAAGGACTATTCCGAAAGGTGCTGGTGGCAATCAGTCAAAGGATTTCAAAACAAAGAAGATTTTTGTTGGTGGTATACCCTCGACTGTTACAGAAGGTATACCTGCCTCGTGGCACGTCTTCAAGTTATTGCGCTCTCATGAGAATAGTGGTATTATGTGCTTATTGTTGTTTATTTTGTTGATCAGATGAACTTAAGGACTTTTTTGCCAAATATGGGACCATAGTGGAACACCAGATTATTCGAGACCATGAAACAAACAGGTCCCGAGGTTTTGGTTTTGTAATTTTTGACAGCGAAGAGGTCGTAGATGAATTATTGTCCAAAGGAAACATGATCGATATGGCAGACACTCAGGTAAGCATGTTTGAATGGGGCCTAGAATTGTGGTACATTAAAACATATGATATATCTTTCCTTGCTTGTTCCTTTCATTATACACGTTAAACTTAGTTAGTATTCTACCCATTAGCTTCTGCCAAATGTAAGGAGGGTGTCACAGTAAGCTAGAAACTCCATGCTATAGTTTGCATCCAATAGCATAGCTAGGTTAATTAAGTTGTTTTATTGTAGGTGGAGATCAAGAAAGCTGAACCAAAGAAATCTTCTAACCGTTCACCTCCTTCTTATGGTAGTCACCCTAGAGGTCGTTCTTTTAACGATACTTATGGCGGTTATGGTGGACCTTATGGAGGTTTTGATGGAGGGTATGGTCCTCCAGGTCCCATTAGGTCACATGGAGGTCCTGCTAGTAGGTTTGCTGGGGGATATGGTTATGGTCGTGGCGGTGTAGGCCCTGAATTTGGTGGAGGGTATGGTGGTTATGGGGGTGGCAGTTTAGGAGGTTACCGGAATGAACCACCCCTTGGCTATTCTAGTCGTTTTGGACCCTATGGGAGCGAGTTTGGTGGGGAGGGTTATGGCGGTGGAGGTTATGGTGGTGGAGGATATGGTCGTGGAGGAGGGGAAGGCTATGGGGGATATGGCGGTGCAGGTTATGGTGGGGCATTTGAATCTGGTGGCCCAGGTGGCAGTTATGAAGGAGCAGGTGGCCCCTATGGGAGGGGTTATAGTAGCAGTAGTCGATACCATCCATATGCAAGATAGGCTCGATGTAAGACCAATCAGATCCTTTGGTAGACGCTATAGAAGCTTCTCTCATGTTTCTCTAGATTCGTGTAGTTGCATTCTAGAGGAAACTAGAGTTATCATGTAGCGGCCACATCAGGAAGGATTTGCTAAGGACAGGAAGAGCATCAAAAGTTTTTTATTGCCATATTAGACATCTTCTAGTGTGTGTTTGTCTAATTTATGTGTTGTTTTTTTTATCTCTTAACATAGATTGTATTATGTAGACTTTAGCATATTTGGTTTTGGAGTTTGTTTTTTCACTGCCATAAGAATGGTGGTAGTCTCGTTAGATGACCAATCACTCACTCACTTTTTAGCTCCCCTCCTCCTTTGCTTAGTTTGCATAATCTTACGAATTAGCTTAAGCTCTGCATAAAAAGTGCATTCATTATTCTTTAGCGCTCAAGTTGAATCCTTTATGTGGTCTCTTCTAGTAGCCTGTAGATTTTGTTATTCCGAAACATGATGTGGAATTTTTAACAAAGGTTAGAGTTCAATTAGTTATATGGGTTAATACCTCAAGATAGTGCATGTCTAAGTAGGTGTTTTTTCTTGTAAACTGTTTACGTAGGTTCTAGCTACAAATTGGAAGTATATCTTAATTGTATGTGGTTTAAAAGGATTTAAAATTATTATTACGTTTTTAAAAAATCCCTGTGTATTCGATTATCAGGATTTATTGTAAATCTGCGTATAAATTGTTAAAAATGTGTTATGGTTACTTAATTGCTCTTTGTTTCTGGTTTCTTTCGGGTCAGGCCATGGATATTTCGTTTTGTACCAACATTGTGGATTTTGTTATCTATATAATTTATCATCAAATTTTTTATAAGAGTTAAATCACGCAAAATATATATCAGTTTTGTAAATACATTACATCGTACACACTTTTGGTAGTAAATATGAAATTAGAACGGTTTTAAATGTATTGATACATGATAAAAGACTATCAATTATTGGATAATAATTGAGTATGACTTGTACTTTACTTGAGCAACAGATAAAATGACTCGATAATGTCATGAAAATATGAATCTCATTACTCGGAGCGAAAGTAGCATATTTTAGTCTCTAAGGCCCATAATGAGTCAATAAAGCCCATCTTAGCATTATTGGGGCGCATTGCAAGTTCGCATTTTTCATTTTTATTGACAAACAAAAAAAGATAAAATTAATTTATATTTTTTGTTTACACCTAGAGTTCTTTCCTCTAAACTCCTAAACAAATGCAAACATCTATTTATTTTAGTGCAAAGAAAACGATAATCTCGAATATTCAGGACCGCAGAAAACAGATATATAGAAAACCCACTATTTTTAGATAATACATTTTTAATTGTTACATTTAACTTTTTTTTTCTTTTCAGTTTCATAATTCTATTGTCGACTATTTTTAGAGGTTTTTCTATTTGTAAGAAGGTAGAGAAACAAAGAAGAAAGAGAAAGGAGAAAAATAAATGGAAGGGAAAGAGAAAGAAGAAGCGAAGAGGAGAATGATGATGAAGATCAAACTGAAGGAGTCAGATCAAGAGATAAGCCAAGACGACATTAAAAGACAAGAAGCTTACAACATGTCTCCACGTGCACGTGGGGGTGGCTCGGTGGGTATGATGGGAAAATCATCGAGCGTGAGGCTAAACTGTTTATGCGCACCAACCACACACCCTGGCTCCTTCAGGTGCCGTTACCACCGTCGTAACGCTGGACTCGGTATGCCACGTGGCATATCCGTTCCGTCTAACCTTTCCATGTTGGCAGGAGGAGGCTCTAATTCTACCTCTCCCAAGTCCTAGTCGTCCCACGGTTCATAATATATAATCTCCTTCTCGATTTCAAATTTGTTCTCCACTGTGCGTGTGTATATATATATAAACGTGACACAGGCTTTGATTTTATTTTCTTCTTTTTGTTGTTGATAAAGGATTTACTGTGTTCTTTGATTTACGAAAATGCATAATAAGTAGAGGAAACTCTGGATATTCGCTTTTGCTGTCTGTTGCACAAAGGAATTAAATTCAAGCGATCGTGTTTCTCGTTTAACTTATGAGGGAATATAGGCTTGGAGATTACTGAGAAGCATACAATTTTTCTTTTTTAGGCTCAGAGTATCGACTATAGAGAAACTAATACTATTACGTTAGCATTGGGGAAATGGTACAATGATAGCGTCTAATAGAAAGAAAGAATGTGTATCCAACATATGGGACCTACAACACGATGAGCTCTGTAATAAATTTACATGAAGATCGAGGAAATCTAAAACAAATGTATTGTAGAAATAAGAAACAAAAAATTTGGTCGAGGAAAAAACAATTGAGGTTCAGGTAGTGGGTCGTGTCCAAGAGGTTTGAGATGTAATTGTATTCCCATAGTAAACTTTTTTGGTAGATTCGTCCCAATACGCCTGCGAGAGAGGGGTAATCAAATCAAGTGAGTGACAATGTTTTTAGCGACTGCGTTTCCATTTACAAAACAAACGATAGTGAAACGGCAAAAAAACACTTAATACCTGCCATCCCGAGGGGAGATGTCCTGAGAGTTTGGTCAGATCAGGTTTTTGTTGCTTTTCGTCTTTTTTCTTAGACTCGCCAGCTTCACGTCCTGCTCGTTCTTTCCTCCGTTTTACTTTCTCACGCCTAATCTCATCAATAACATGTTACCGCATTGAATCAATGTTTTTATGGTGGGGGAGACTAATGAATTTTACATTACGCAGAGGAACTAACCAGTCACCACCGAGGGGTTGGAAATTTGCGTTGTCTTTAGCCTCTCCACTCGCAATTTGTCGGGATTTCCATTCTTCGATTTCTCTTCGCCTTTTTCTATCTAGGATCCCGTAATCTTCTTCTTCTTCTTCTTCTTCTTCTTCTTCTTCTTCACTATCGTTTAGCTCCTCTTTCGCAGCTTTCCACTGAGCACAAGTGGAGAGACAATTTAAGTTTTAGCTATAAGATAAACTAGAAAAAGGGTTTGTTTGAAAGGAGATTTAAGAACCAAAAAAATAACAACGTACCTTGTCCACCAAACTTGAAACCTTTTTATTTGACCTTAATGTGGATGTAGCAGCAACTGTCCGCTTTTTAGGCCGTTTCACTGTTACCAAAGCTGATGACTAATTATTATAAGCGAAAACTCGGAGCATGCTCAAACTATGAATGTGAAAAGCAATTTTCGAAACCAAGATTAGAGATCAATGATGAATATTAGGTGATTCGAAGGGTCATACCTTTAGATTGACCCTTAGCTAATACAGACGATACACCGGTAACATCTGTGGATTGAGAAGCAGTGCCCAAAGTTGCCATTTCAGCAGAGTCGTTGGATCTGGAGCTACTCTCTACAGCTGTAGAAAAAATCCTTGGGATGTCGTAATTAGCAGAACCAACTCCACTGTGATGCAGCGATGATTCTGCAGAGCTAATGACAGGAAACAGTGGAGCTGCACCTTTGAGATCGTAATAAGCTTCAACGGCACTGGCTGCTGCAGAAGCTACTTCACTTGTACCAGGAACAGTTTCATAGTAAAATGTTGACGGGGGCAGAGAGACTTGAGATCCGTCGACATGGCCATACAACTGAATGCTAGGAGCTAGAGTAACAGAATTGGCAATATATTGATAATTGGACTCTGGATAGGACAAGTTGTATTGTGCCGCCGCATAATCAGCAGATTGCTGCATATAAGATTGAGGTAGGGTATAGGAAATTCCCAAAGAATCACTGGACAAAGGTGGAGGGACATGACTACTTTCGAGAAAAGGTGGAGGAATTGGTTCACTATAACTGTCTGGTGGAGGTGGAGGAACATCTTCACTCTCAGACGGCGGTGGCGGAACCCATTCCTCACCCGGAGGTGGTGGAATATCTGTATGAAAGTTGGATGGCTCTGTTTGACTGGACATACCATCAGAAATATCTATCACTTGAACAGAAGACATTGGAATTGATTCTTCAACCTCCATATCCACATCCATGTCAATATCTTCCACAACTGGAGAGCCAGCCTCCTGAAGCATGTCACCCGAAGGAGTACCATCAGACTGCTCATCTTGATGGGCTCGCAAGTGGCTGGGAGATCCATCACCACCCACATCAGCAGATTCATCTGAATGAATTGTTTTTCCAGATTGAGCTAACTCTCCTTCTCTCCCACTGTCCTCGGATTCACTTTCTGTATTAGCATCTGCTACCAACTTATCTTTGGGAGAGCTTCTGTTAGTGTCTGCGACTTCTTCCATTACTGCAGATTTTGCAAGCTCATAAATCGCATCATTAACACCGTCTTCCAAACGCTTGAGTTGTTTCTCAGTGTGGAGCCAAAAAGAAAGTAAAGGTGAGGTTTCCAATATAAGCGCCTTTACATCAGAATGTCTGACTTCAAGCTCTAGAATGTACTTTGATATCTGCTCATTGCTGTGAAAGTTCCCATGAGACCTAAATTTTTTTAGAAATTAAAGATAATTATATTTCAAAGAAGATAAGAGAACTATAATCTCTTTACCTAACAATATAACATGCGTAAACAAGAAGACGCAAACTAGAATGCCTTACCTCTTCAGAGACCTCAGCTTCTCCAGTAAGCTTTCGCTTTGGCTCAACAGGCGAGACGGGAGGTCAGTAGCCGCTCCTTGATCAAAAGTAGCATGCACATGATCTGAATTTCCTGGCCCTTCAAGTTCCTCCTGACATGGTTGGTAATTAACAGCAGAGTCTATCTGACATTCAACTCGACGACCATCAGTTCCTAAGCTTTTGACATAATGATCTTCACTTTTGATTCTCTCACCCAGCTCAGCTATCGAACAATCAGTTCCGGTGAAAATATTTTGCACGGGTTGCTGCAAATAGCTTGGTTCAACACCAGAAATCAAGGTGTACGCATCTGTAACCATGGGCCCAGGTACATTGTACCCAGTCTCATATGCACTGGCAGTTTGAGTCAAAACCGCAGGAATTTCCCACGAAGTTTCCCCAGTTGCTGTATTCCAGTAGTAATACTGATTGCTCTCCTCGTGCAAAATCATCTTCCACTGCGAAGTAATATCTGTGGGAGCATGGTGCTCCAAAGACACAGTGCCAGATGCTTGAACTGAGGAATCTACCTGCTTGTTTAGTCCATCCGAGATTGCCAAGTTACTCACTGCGACATAACCACTTTCCCCTTCAGCCTTAAAATCAGGTGCAGAAGAATCCTCCCCTGTTTGCTGTTGGTCAACCATCTGCATAGTGGTGTCTGCACCCGATATTATATTTGTTTCTTTTGGTCCTTCGTGAATTAATCCATCAACCTGGTTTGAATAAAATTCATTAAGACTAACAGAGAAAACAACATCAGTATGCCGTTTTACATAAGTAAATTATTGTTACCTGCTCATTTTTTATGGCTAGGGAACTATCTGCAGTGGCAGCCTCTGCCGTCTTATCTGAATCCTCTTCCACCTCATCATCACTATACTGCCCAAGTAAAAGCAAAGGGTTTTCTGTTTTCTGACCTGAAAAAAAGAAGACTAAAGCGTCAAACTTTGGAAGCCCCGCTAACTACATACCTAGGCTTCAGTTATACGAACAGATGAAAAGAATAGCTATGGGATATTTTAGGTTGCATTAGAAAGTAAAAAGGATGGAGAATAGCGTCGGGGAAGATTTATCAGCGACCTGTCACAAATTAATGACAAATCCGTCAGTTTAAGCGTTGCAAGCCAAAACAGCCAGAGACATACGAACCGCAAGGAGCTATTTCCAGAAGAAAGTCCCCATAAAGCTTGAAGCTGCAAAATAGAGCAACTCATTCATAATATCACCGTGGCTTGGCCTGAACTGATGTCATACGATGTCCCCAAGACCACAGCCACTCTATACTCTGAGAAGAAAATTTAGGGGGCAAACAACATAACACGTGTTTTGGAACACAAACAAGAATTCCCAATTTTGCACCATTAAGATGTCGAGCACTTAAGGGCGTTGCTACATAGCGGATTTGAAGATAGCTGATGGAACCCACCTGAAGAAGAAGGTGAATTGGGTAACTCATTAGGCTCTTTTTGTTCCCGCTCAACTCCATCACGCACATCTGAGCCACCCAAATCTCCTACAAAAGGCGGAAAAACGAAAATTGGAAAATTCCCAACAAAAAAAAGACTCAAATAGGTAATCAGAATCTATATCACCCTAACGCTCTTAGTCATATTAATTAACTAGCTCGGGATTTCTCCAGAAAAGAAACGATATCGAATCCTTAAGACCGTCAGTGACTCTACAAATCCAATTTTAATAGATTCAAATTCCCTTTAAAAAGTAGCTGATCTAGTTCCAAACGATACGATAGATTTCATCGATCAAAAGAGCAGATAACAAATCGAAATCGATAAGACAAGTACAAAAAAGGAAAAGCATACCAGAGGGTTCCGCAAAGAGATCAAGCTTGACACGACGGCTGGTGTTATTGGCGGCGAAACGACGCTCTTTTCTCTTCCCCATCAGATTTCTACTCTCCCTAACCTTCGTTTTCAGCGGTAGAAGCCAAAGGAAAAAAAAACAGAGAAAGCTTCTCGCGTCTCCAGAAGATGCAAAGGAAGAGCCGAGGGTTAAGAACTTTACTAAGGACCAAACGACAGCGTTTTCTCTTATAGCCGCTGTGCCGTTTTTTAATCGGGTTAATTGTGCATTTCATGCCGTTTTGGTTTGCCAAATCAGACCCAACACTGTTAGTCTAAGGGTTACCCATTCTAATTGAGTCCGGTCTGGCCCGACCCATTACACATCGTTAATGTTTCAATCAAGAAGGATTCTGATTGAGATTCTCTGAAACTGTTATTCGAATAAAACTAAAAAATCCCGCGCAAAGATGGAGTATATAAAAGTAAAACTATATACTTTAAACTAGGGGTGTCAATTAGGGCCAGGCCGGGCTTGGCCCTGAAAAACTGTGGGCTCGGACCTAGAAATATAACCAAAAAAAAATCGGATTTTTCGAGCTAGTATGTTTTTCGGGTTTAGTCCGATCGGGTTCGGACTAGTCCGAAAAGCCCGAAACTTTACATTATAATTAGTTAGAGATTTTTTGTCTTATTATGTATGTCTTATTAAATTTGGGTTCGTTTATCATAGGATTTCAAAACGTATAAAAAACGTACCATTATAGAAGAAGAAAAGTCTAAATTGACTCTATTCTTAGAAGACGATAAGTTGGAACTGACTTTTTATGAAGACATGGATGTTTTAGAATGGTGGAAGTGTAAGTCACAACGTTATGGTGAGGTAGCTCGTATGGCATGTGATGTTCTAAGCATTCTGATAACTACAGTGGCACAGAGTCTACATTTAGTATTGGTGCGCATGTTTTGGATAAATATAGAAATCGTCTTTTACCAAGAAACGTTGAAGCACTGATTTGTACACGCACTTGGTTGGATGAGTTTACATTTCGTGATCCATGTACTATTATCATTAACCTATATTTACTTCATATTTTTAAAATCATTATCTATATAGACTTTCAATAACATTTCTATATGATTTATACATGTCAAAACTTAATATTATTTTACTTTTTTTTTTATCTGTGGCTCTTGATGGTGATGAAGACGATGAAGGAGATTCTAATATAAACTTTATTACATAGATTTGAAATGTTTTGATTTTATGTTTTATTTGGTGATACAATTTATTTGAATTTTATTTGTTTTTTTGTCAAACTTTTGCTTTTAAATTTAATTGGATTTGATATAATACATTTCAATTTAGATTTAGTTTGATAAATATTTTGTTTTAATTATTTTTCATCTAAGAATTGTGAATTTTATGTTTGTAAAGAAAATGTCCTAGAGCCATGTCCGAACTGGGCCGGGCTTTAGAATATAGGCCCGATTTTTTTTCGGACCAAATTCAAATATATGCGGGTTTTACGGATTTCGGGCCGGCCCGATTGACATCCCTACTTTAAACTTTGGTAACGAGAATTTTAACACATTCAGTCTTCGGAATCCATGTTGGTAAAGAACGGATTTCACTTGTATTTAAAAGAAAACAACTCAACTTACATAAAAAAAAAAAAAAAAACACATCCAGTCTTCGGAATTCAGCTATATATCGACACATTAATTACACAATGATTACTGCTTCAGTGAGTGAAACTTACATTCGTGAATTTATTGATATTACAAATTGGGACCCAAATCCCACTCGAACTTGATAAAGACTCGGGAGAAATTCCAAACAAATAGAAAACGATAAAAGTGTAAAATATGGTCATGAGTCACGACTGATGAGATTCTAACCTCTTCAGAAGCTGGGAAACAACACCCCAGTTGAATCCCCGATATTGAAGCCACCGGATAACTCTAGCTTTACGATTTTCTATAGGCAAGTCTCTGCCTTGGAGCCACCGCTTCGACGCCTGAACATAAAGCTGATCCACAGCTTCCTTGGACAGCCCGTGCCTCGGTTCTGCTTCTTCATCTTCTTCCTTGCATTGGCCTTTCTCAAAAACCAGCTTTATGGCCGCCTCTGAGTCTTTGTTGCTTATGCCTTTCTTAAACATTGCCTGATCCATACATAAATGCCCACTTTGCTCAAGTATCAGACAACATTGTTATCCTCACCAAAAAATGTGATTGTAACTATGTGAATAATCAATCTTTTGAAATTATTGTCACCAAAGGAAACGCAAAAGCAGTAATTTGAGTGGAGTGAAAAATCCTCAATAGAGAAGAAAAAACCTACTTGCTTGATCCGCCTAGGTCCCCAGCTTAAGGAAGACCATCTAGATCGAGAGAATGACTCCGCGTACAAGCTATCATTGATGAAACCTCTGAAAACACAAACAAAAAGTTGAAAGACACACTTTTTCTCACTCAAGTGTAATCAGTAAAGTGGATATTGTTACCGCAAAGCAGCCTAGAAACTTTACGTCTCGAAGAAAACAAGCACATGATGCATATGGATGGATCCTAATTGAAAACAAGAAATTGAGAGGAATCGTACCGATGCTGGAAATCATTGATCACTCGGTCAACGATTTCAAGAGGATATTTCTTTCCAATGAGCTTCTTCTTCAGCTCAACTGCTGTATATGCTCTGGGACCATGCAGAAAAGCAAAATAAAAAGATACGAAATCGTTCACACAGAGAATAGGGAAGAAGAAAATAAGTAAACCTTTATTCAACATTTTAAACTGAAGCTACACAAACTCAAAAGGTGCAAGCCAACCTTAAACCAAGATAACGAATAGCCATGTTTTCTGCCTCTTGCGTGGTTTTGCAGGCTTCTTTGCTACTCTTGGCCGGCTCAGCTTCCATATGTAGTTTGATTTCATCATAAGCTTTTTTGTGTTGTCTCATCGACTTATAACCTCTAGATCTAACGTTGTTGCTGCTTTCTTCCAACTCTGCAAAGAAATTAGAGAAATGTGGGTCTCGGTTAGGCTTGGTTTGGAGATGATACTGAAATTCAATTGAATTGTAATTTAGGCCACTTGGGAAATGATAAAGGCCACGAAAACCTTTTAAACCTTGATATCCACTATAGAGTACTTATAGTATCTTTTTTTAATTCCATAGTTTCATCCAAATAGAGACTTCCTAAAGAGTTACTTGTTACTCTCAATATATAAAATATTGAACTACCATAACCGAGCTTAACATAGTACCTTCTCTGGAGTCATCACAAGACAAATTCCTGTAAATTCCAGCATCGTTTTTATCCTGCAGGCGCGAAAATGTGCCCTCTCCAGCCTCTTTAAAGTTACCCTTCACTTTAGAACCCAATACACAATGATCCCATCTACCAGCAGTTATACCCTTCCCCAAACTCATAATAACTTCATTAGAGTCATCAAAAGACTCATTCATGTAACTTCCACCATCGTTTTTCTCTTGCAGATCCAAAAATGCGCCCTCCCTCGCCTCTTTGCAGTTACCCTTCGCTTCAGATCCCAATATACTATGATCAAATCTACTAGCATATATACCCTTGTCAGAAGTATCAACAGGCTGAAATGTCAATTCTTCACTAATCTCCCGAGACTTCTTTGGAACATACCTACTCAGTCCCGACGAATTGTAGTCTCGCTTATCTGAACACAAAATTCTCGGCGGCGGCAAGTGTCTCTTCACCCTACAGATACCAGACTGAGGATTTAAACTATGTCTTACTTATAGAGAAACGTATAGGTCCTCATTGGTAACAGTCACCGTGAAAGTAGTGAGAACAGGGAACAAGTTCAAAACCATCAGTACCAAAAGTGAAGAAGATAAACGCTTAGACCTTCCCACCAACCAGTGCTTTCGAGCTCGTGACTAACACAACCACGATTTCAATTCTCACAAGTCATAATCGTTTGAAACGAAGGCAACCTTCTACTGTGAGAACCCGATTGAGGAAAAGGTCCAGAAATATAAAATTTTCCCTCATTTCGGCGATTTTTGTAGGCGACGAAAAAAACGCAGGAAACAAGAGAAAGACGAATTTAAGCAAAAATTAACTCACCGTGGAATAACAACGAACACGCGATGTTGAATGCCAATCGATAACCCGAACCCTAGTTTCAACATCTCCCAATTGTAAAATCTCAGAGACCGTCCAAGTAGAAAAACCCTAGCTAGTTGTTAAATCAATTCTAGCTGCTAGAATGCGCGTGGGCTCGTTTAGCTGCTATAGTGCGCCTAACAATTTCAACCCTTCTTTACCAACTGTGGCGGGAAGTGTTAACGGATAACATAATATGGAACATGAGAAAAATACAATGGAGATGCTAAATAATTAACTAACTAAAATCAATTCAATCCTAATTGTTCACAACAAAAGAAAATTACATAAAGATTCAAAAAATATAAAAGGAACAAAAAAACTCAATCAAATCTTCACAGCATACAGAACATGACAATACTTGGGCGACGAATCATCATCATCATCATCACCACCACCAAAGTCGTCATCCTCAACACCATAGCGGCCATTAAAGCTAAGAGTTTTAGATTCGAATCCAGCTTTAGGCCTGAAAACGAACAACCCGCTAGACGAACCAGAGGATTCGAACAACCAATCGTGAACGTCCCAAAAGATCTCCACAGAAACACCATCGCTCACAGTCACAACCTCGTTCCCTCTAAATCTCCAATTCAAATTCATGATCCGAATCGCCGGCACACCGTCCACCGTGATCCACATCTCCGGGTCGTTGGGACCGGACAGGGAAGTCTCGATCACCACCTCGTTCTCGCGGCGCGACGCCTCACCGCCAAACGCCGTGCGCGTGTAGAAAACGCGTTTCCCGTGGACGCGCTCTTGCTTGGAAACCAAGGCAGCTTCCGTGGCCGAGGGTTTTTTCTTCGTCCTCTGGAAAGCTTCCTTCTTTAAATCACCGATGGTTAAAACGACGGCGTTTTGGGACACGAGGGACACGTAGAAGCCTGAGGAAGGTTCGGGAAAGTTGGAGAATTTGGCTTGACGAAAATCCCAGTATACGTCGACCCTTGTGCCGTTAGCTTCTAAGCTCTTTAGACCCTTTTTGGCCCAAAACGAAGAACCCTCGAGATCTATCTTCACCTGATGATGTTCTTCGTTTATGAGATTCTCGATTATGATGGTCAAGGAATGTGAAGAGATGGTTCTAGACCAAGTGACGTCTACGTTTTGCGTAGTATTTGCGATTTCAACTACGTAGAGTAACGAGACAGAGCTGGATTGGTTAATCATTTTTTTTTGAGGAAACTCGTTTGTTGGTTGTTTATTGAATCTTTATCGGTCTAGATGATGCCTGGAAAGCCACAGGCTTGGCCTCAGGTTGATGATTGTCATTCAAATTGTTGATTCTGGAGATTTTAAGATTTCGGAAAAGATTTTTTGCTGACCTGAATATTGTTCGGTGAAACGAACTAAACCGAAGAGTTTTGTGTTTCTTTGTGATTTACTATGAATAGATTGCTTCTTTCTAGAGGAAATCTCTAAGTTTGGATCTTCACGAGTCAAAACCCACATTTTGTAAGAGCGTGTGACCTGATCTATCTTTAGTAACCTAAGCAGAGCTGTTAGAGAATATTCTATTTACCAACCCCATTTAATCCAGTATGCTTTCAACGCACAATTTAGAGGGTAACAAAAAAACTCAAGAAGAATAAATATGTATCGTTCATATGTCTCATAGGGCCTAATGAAGATTATAGGACATAATTATAATATGTTTCGTATTGGCGTAATAAAACGGTGCCGTTGTAGTCGGGCGACATGATTAAACCCTAAGCTTTAAAACCTTCAAAATTCAACCCGAAACAGCAGCTCCTCAGTCGTTCCCAATCGTAGACTCGGGTATCTCCTCAGGAATTTCTCTTGAAAGCTCTCTTAGAGCTGAATTGANCTTTCAACGCACAATTTAGAGGGTAACAAAAAAACTCAAGAAGAATAAATATGTATCGTTCATATGTCTCATAGGGCCTAATGAAGATTATAGGGCCCAAAGTATGACATAATTATAATATGTTTCGTATTGGCGTAATAAAACGGTGCCGTTGTAGTCGGGCGACATGATTAAACCCTAAGCTTTAAAACCTTCAACATTCAACCCGAAACAGCAGCTCCTCAGTCATTCCCAATCGTAGACTCGGGTATCTCCTCAGGAATTTCTCTTGAAAGCTCTCTTAGAGCTGAATTGATCCTAATTGCTCTTATAACTGCATAAATTAGGACGTCCTATTTTCTTCTTTGTGTGATTCCTGGGATAATATCTACTTACAATTACTTTTATCACGGTATCAAATCTGAGTTGCTTTATTTATTTTGGGACTTTGATTGATAAACTAGTGATTCCTTTGAAACATTCATGCTTTGAATACTTATCGATGTTTTATTTACGGCTAGTAGTAGGTAATCACCATTGAAGATTGATGGCAGAGTCTACTCAGATGGAAGTTGAGAGTGCTACAGGAGCTGGGCCATTGCCGCTTAAACCAAGCTTCAAGCCTTTGAAAGCTCATGAGATGTCTGATGGTAAAGTGCAACTCAGAAAAGTAGCCGTACCGCCAAACCGATACTCTCCCCTCAAGAAAGCATGGTTAGATATCTACACACCGGTTTACGATCAGATGAAGGTAGACATCAGGATGAATCTCAAATCACGCAAAGTCGAGCTTAAAACCCGAGCTGACACTCCCGACGTCAGTAATCTTCAGAAGTCTGCGGATTTTGTCCACGCCTTCATGCTGGGTTTTGACATCCCAGATGCTATCTCGCTTCTGAGGATGGACGAGCTGTATGTTGAGTCATTTGAGATCAAGGATGTCAAGACTCTGAAAGGTGAGCATTTGTCACGGGCCATCGGGAGATTGTCTGGGAAAGCCGGGAAGACCAAGTTTGCTATCGAGAACTCCACCAAGACAAGGGTCGTAATCGCAGACACTAGGATTCATATCTTAGGAGCTTTCACTAGTATTAAGGTTGCGAGGAGTTCACTATGCAGTCTTATTATGGGATCACCAGCGGGAAAAGTTTACTCCAGGCTTCGATCTGTCACTGCTAGATTAGCTGAATAGTTCTTAATGGCGGAATTTTTTAACATTAACTTGATTTTGCATCAAAACCACAACATCTTTCTTGGGTTTTCTTGATTTTGGTATATGGTTTGATTTTTGTTTCGCGATGTTCTTTCTATATAGATTGTGATTGTGATTGTGATGTCTTCTTATCGCTTGTTTAGTTTAGAGCATTAAAAATGATCGTTTGTGTTACACGTATTTGTCTGAATCCCAAAGTGTCAGCTTTTAAAAAAACGGGCACAGCTCATACCGATTGTCAAATCCAATTGACAACAACAACTCAAGTAACCAGAACTTTTGTAATGAAACTTTGCGGAAAAAAATTGTTGTAGAATATAAAAAGAGGTTATTTGAAGTTTGCTATCGATTTCTAAGGAATGAGAAATCAAACACCTGAATTGCATTTTTATAATATCCTTAGTCTGCTTATTCGACATCATAAACAACAACTGGAGTGTCTTGAAGCCATGGTCTTGCAGTTACACCTTTCCTATGTTTTGTAAAGAAGAGCTATTAAAATACAAAAGATAAAAATAAAGGCAGATCGAAAAGAGTCTCTTTAAATCACAATTTGTTGGCCTTTTGGTATATGGGACCAGTTTATTTTTAATCTTCAGCCGCCAAAGAGAAACCCAGCAGCTTGTTCTTCGTTTCCTTCAAACAATCCGAGAGCTTGTATCACTGCTTCGCGGGAGAACCCTAACTCAACAAGTTTTGCAATCTTGGCTTCAAATTCAGGTCCCTGTAGGTTACATGATAATATGATTAATGGAGACTGAAAAGGAATCAAAACAAGTGTGAGACTAAAACTTTAAACACAGTGTTTACCTCTGACGTGTTTTGCCTTGAAGGTTGACTCGTTGGGCTTGCAACAGAGTTATTCTTCTTCTCTGTAAAACCAGAAGGAGCCTATAGGACCAAAACAATTTGATCATAATTAACAACTTATTTCCAACTATAGTTCATCAAAACCAAAGCTGATGGACAAAATGCAAAATTTCTTACCGCTGCACCAGAGCTAGACGCTTGATTCGGTACACGTTCTTCATCCAGGAATCGGGAAGGGATGTCTTTCTCTGAAGGAAATGCGGTTTTTGTCAGGTTAATTAAAGATATAGATAACAAACGTAAAAGGGGTTCAAAATTTTCAAGATTGAGATGGTACAAGAGAACTAGCCTTGCAAAAAGGGAACCGAGACCTCTCCTCCTCCGACAGTCAGGACGTTCTCCTTCAAATCTATAGTGCACTACACATTGAAAAAGAGAGAGAGTAACGGTTTTACATTTGGTTGAAACACAGATACTAAATTCAAAATCAAATGATGGAGATGTAACCTGATGCTTACGCAGCATATCCAGGCCAAACAGGAATTCCATGTTAGGTGAGTCCAGCACCACGAATGTACATGGATAAAAGTTATTCCCAATCTGCAAGTTACGAGATTTTCAATTTCAATTGGAAAGAATAATGAAACATAAAAACAAAGGACAAAATTAGAGGTGTTTACCTTGATTGGAGCGACATGAATGCGGCCCAATATCTCTGATTGGCCAACACCATGAGCAATACCTTTATAGCGTTGATCCATGAGTCTCAGCAATCTGAAAGTATGAGTTTAACAAGACTCATGAGTTATTTTATCATTCTTTATTAAAAGAAGTACCAGAACAAAAAATAATGCAAGAGTTACCCGCATCTCTCAGCACAACTCTTGGAAATAATTGTCGATTGTGCACCACTATCAACAAAAGCCTGGAGATGGTGTTATATATAGGTTTAGAACATAAAGATGATCTAAGGAGTGCTCAATAACAGATCTAGAAACGCACTGAGGAACCGAGAAAAATTGAAAACGGATAGTAAGCTGAAGAGAGCTTATACTCTGGTTGCCAAATTTTTACCTTTAGAGGTACGCCATTGACCTCCATATCCACATACAGCATTATCTACGGAAATGAGAAAAAGAAATTTCAGGTCTGTGTACAAGAAAGTTAAGTTAAGGAATCTCAGAAGCATGAACTAAAACACGAGCATACATACCACCCGAGCAAAACCTTCAGGATTATGTTCAAGGGCAGCTTCCCAGTTCTCATCAATCCCTTTCTGCTCAAAAGTATCAAGACAGGACCAAAGCTCAGAAATGACATGAAAAGATAGCAAGGTAATAATGATAACACAAGAACCAAACCTAAGTGAAGGATAGCATCAAGGAATCACAGAAGAGTTATTTGCGACTAAAGACATACTAGAGTTCAGTACATGCAACTTAAGTAAGAACCATTAACCTGTCGAATTGCAGCTTCGATTTTCTTCTGTGCTTCAACATCAAAAGGATCTGCATACAGAAGAGCCTGCAAGGACATAAGCAGAATTCTTTGATAGTGGTAGACATAACTTAATGTGTGGAAAAACGGAGAATCTAGCAACTCTTTCAAAGCTAGTTTTCCTGATACTCTTTTTTTTTTTGAAAAAAGGCTTACGAGTTCCTCCTCCTTCTGACGCTGTAATACAGATCGCTGACGATGCCGTGAACGCAAAACATCCTGTAACTTATTTAAATCGCTTCCAGAAATCACTTGTGCAAGCTCAGGGTCTGTCTACAATCCACAACATCAAAGCCAAGGTAACAGAGTCATAAAACGAGGGCTAAGAAGGATATCATAGTTCAAAGCTAAGTTCTAGTTAGCATCAATTCACACCTGAAATAACTGTCCCATAAGATTAGAATCACCCCGAAGGTGTTGTTGAAAGGCTGCAGGGTTCGAAGCTGACCCATCAGGATTCATGCCCAAATCACTCCCCGCCGCGCTACTGAATCAAGCAAGCAAAAACACCGATTGTAACTATGATGAATGGTTCAATTGCAAAATTCTAAAATAGAGTAGCAAGAGGTCAATCCATCGTACCCAGATGAGGCATTGGAAACCATCATCAATAGATCATCATCCTTAACACCCAAGGCACTCAGCTTATCGGAATTCCTCATCTCGTTTCCATTATACAACAGCTGTTGCTGCTGAATCGGAACATTCGACTGCTCATTGATGCAAAAACAAAGTAGCTTAAGTTCCAAAACCCCAAAAAAAAAAACCAGATTTCAGCAGGTTTTTAGCTGCTTCGATCTTTTTTTACACAGTACCAAGCGACACAATTATAAATAACAATCGACAAAGAGATCTGAGATCCCTTACCTCAACCTCGAGCAAGGCTTTAACATTCTCAACCTACGAGAATACAAAACCAAAGGATCAACAAAAGCAGAACTTCCGAAAACGTCGACTAATCAAGTAAGAAGTAGCTAAACCCAAGAACCTTCATCGATCAATTCGGGAAGTACATTGTAATTTAAGAACCGAAGAATCAGGAAAGTTAGGGTTTTTGGGTAAAAAAAAAAAAACTTACGGTTTCCTGAGAATCGACATCAATCGTAATGATTTGTTCACCGGCGGTCATCACAGTAATCCTCATCTTGTAATCGTCTGTTTGGCTTCTCGGTCTCCTCTTTGGTATCTATCTGGCTTCCGAAGTTGGCTTTCCTTCTGGTTTTTAAGTTTTAACACTGTCTTATGGGAGAAGCCAATCACGGTTTTAAAATTACCTTTAGGTGACCCGCTCTTTGAGCAAGAGGCTCTATCGAGGTTGGTGGTTAAATCCCGAAATACCCATGGCTTTTCTGAAAACCCGAAAGTACCCCTGGATCGTTTTAATTTGTTTGTTGGTTTGCCCAACCGTTTATACTAAAGCGTAAAGGCATCGACCAATTTGACATTTGAGATATAGTTTTACATTTTTAGATTTATAGAATTGGAAAAATAATCTACTTTGAATTTGTTGATTTTGTTCTAAAATTCGATTTGTTTGTTAAATAAATCTTTCATATCCTTTTACAATTAGATATTTACGAAAATATCAAATCTCTAATTAGTCAAATTCAACGATACTTTACATTATTTTAATAATAAACAAAATACCAAATAAAAATTCAATTTAGATTAATTACGTTAAATAAAATATTGTAAATAGACTAGTTTGCAAACTTATTTATGATGTCCAGTCGATTAGATTAATAGTTAATTATTATAGTATTTGCATAACTACAAATCAAAATGCAGAATATATATATATATATATGCAGATAAATTATTTAGCAAAATATTTTTCGATTTTAGTAGGTTTAAAAAAAAATATGCCGACAAAATATAAGTAATTATAATCATATAATGATAAAATAGTGATTAGGAAAGTGTATGTTTCACAGATAAAAAAATAGGAATCGTAGAAAAAATCGAAGCAAGACGGTAAAGAATGGCTAGGATCTATTAGCGTACACAAAAGATGCGAGAAGGCGGACGAAGAGAATGAGGTAAGTATTGGAAGTTTTCTTTCTTATATAAAAGTCAAGAGTGTGTGTGACTGTGTGAGGTAGAATGTGATATAAAATTTTGTCCACACTAAAATTAGTAGCTGAATCATTAAATCCATCATTGATGATTGCTTGATGCTTCATCATTTTTAAAGATTGTTTTCTTATTTCTCTATTTTTCCATGGACTGTTTTTAATGTTATAGTGAAGTAGAAAACAATTACCTAACAATTTTGAAAAGCAGGTGATGTCATTTGTCGTCCTATGTATTATAGCTATTTCGGAAAACAAATCACATATAGTGTGTATATAAATTATATCCCGCAGTATAACCAAAGTGCTAAACATCTTAGGAAGAGGTTTACGGTTTACCCGGTACGAGAATATTACTTTTCTTGTCATCGAGAATCTTACTTTTATTGTAGATAAGAATAAGAATTGTTTTACTTTTATTCTCTTAATTAGGATTTTCTAATAGATTTATGCTATAGGCTTAGCATCCTTTTTTGTGGTTATCTGAAATAAATATGGCTTTAAGTACCTTTTGCTCAAAAGTACCTTTTGCTCAAAAGCTGCGAACTGCATTAACTTCAAACGAATACGAATAGACGTTACTTATTTTTGACCGAATTGTATCTAAATAAATAAATACAATATTGAAAAGAACAAAAAAAAAATCAATCATAAGGTCAAAACTAAATCTGATTAACGAAACAATAAAATGCACAAAGAATCAATGTGAGGTATTGGGGAAACGTAAAACAACAACGAAAATCAAAACCTAAGAATCGATATATCCAAATTCGAATCCAACGCATTCAAAGGCAAACGCCGCCGATTCGAACGCATTCAGATCACAGCTAGTTATTACCGGCGGGAGCTGGAAAACCGTAACCGCGACGCCCAACGCCTCCGCCGCAGCCGAATCTCGGATCGCAATCGAGATGGACGGAATCGTGGATCTTGTGGAATCCATCCTTAAAAACTCCGAATCCGAATAGAAACCCAATCGCGATCACCACCAAAAGCAAACACGTGCACAACATGCAAATCCGTCCACAACACATCTTTTTTTTCTTCCTACAAATCGTTCAAAAATCCTCCGATTCTCTTCCGCGTTGTTTGAAATTTGTCGCCGGAGATTCCGAGATTCTTCTTCGATTTAGGTTGAACAACTCTGCTAATATAGATGAGAGAGAGATTGTTTGTTGGTTTTGTTGGCGAGAAACGTGGAGAGAGAGAGAGACGATTAATTTAGTGGGGGGGGAAGGAGATATAAAGGAGAGATTGTGCGTGTGGACGTTACGCCTATTTATTTGCTTTCAAAGCTAATCAAAATCCTAAACTATCTGGACAACGGTCTCCTTGTTCCTTTTCTATCTCGATTTAGGTTTCTCCTGAGAAGCTCTATCGTTTAGTAGTAGTGTAGTATACACTTAGCTATTTGACTATGAGCCTATATTGGGCCTAAAGCCTACTGTTTAGGCCCATTAATGATTATGTTGGGTCTAACGTGTAGGCGGCTATTGGAAAAAGGTGAATGTTTGAGACCTTTTGTCCCGAATTGTCTAATATATTAATGCCTCGACTCGGTGTAAGAAAAAAAAAAATTTCAATTATAAGCACATCAAGAAGCACTCGGCAGTTGCATGAAATTGCTTACGAATGACAAAAGGATTTGAACCAATTCATTTGGTAAGATATTGTAGAATTGCAAATGGTCTAAATCTAGATGTTGCAGCAAGGCGGCCTTATGATGTCTTTACATTGGTAATTCTAATCTCCAATAACCATACCATACCAATCAGCTTCTTCAACCCACTATCGATCAACCTCTATGACTATGAGTTTAGATATAACAATCAGTCCCCATGATCAACCACATCTAGATCAATTGAGGAATAAACTTCTTGTAGTTCTTGTTAGTCCAAGATCAAATCTCTTTAGGACCTGCAAAATCCAAAGACCCTCTACGAGTTTGTGTGTGTGTGTGTGTGTTAAAGCCTAATTTTGATGCAGAACAAATACAATAAAATATGTATCAATCACTTCAATATGATGGTAGTGGGCTTTAACACACACATACAAAAAAAACATGTTGTGGCGACAGGAAATTTGCATGAGTAAGTAGTCATAAGCAGAGAGATTACTTCGGCCCGGTCATTTGGGTGATTGGTTCAGTTTGGATTCATTATTTCGGTTTCGGGTAGTTTGAAATTGAATATGAGACCATATAGAAACTTTATAACTTCAAATTTGAGGTTTTATGGACTTCAAGAGATAACTCAAAACCTCAAATTTTAATGTATTTGAATAGTGATACCTCAAATTTGAGGTGTGAATATCTTTCAATTCGGTTTAGTTTGGATAATGTAAAAAATTGAAAAAAAATTCGGTTAATTTGGTTATTTAGAGTATTTCAAATATTTCAATTTTTAATGAAATTTGGTTCAATTTTGTCAAATTTTTGTTTAATTTGACAAATATCACTAAAAACATTCATATATTTCAGTTATTTCGAGAATTTCACATTTCAAATCTAAGCATAACTAATATCTTCGAGTTTATAATTGTAATTTTTGATATTTCGATTATTTCATGTCTAGTTGCATTTCAGTATATGTTTTGGGTATCCATTCAATTTTCGGTTCGAACATGTTAGGTTTGGATACCCAAAAATGTTTATAAAATGGAACCGATCATGTATTTTGGTCTACCATAACTCAAACCAAAAACCGAAATTTTTGGTCAGTTCGGTCTTATAATTTGTACATGCCTATTCTTTTTTTTTAAACGCTTATGCAAATTCATTAAACATGGATCACAAGTTACAATACTGAAACAAAAGTACAAGAAACAGAGCATTATACATACCAGTAGGTATTTATGCGAGAAAATAGAGAAAACACACTCCATACGAATTACTTTGGAGGGAGGAATCGGTAGAAGATGTCCCTAGAGATCCATGGAGATGGCAAAATTCATTGAAATCCTTGAGAGGCCAATTATGCCGAAACAGCTTCTGAGTCAGTTAGATGCCTCAACCATTGAGGGCCTCCTTGAGCTATGTAAGATTGATATCTTTTATCACGAGTAACGCTAAACGTAATCTGAGACGCAACGTAATTGTTTTCTTCCAGAATATGATTTAAACTTCAGAACTCCGAGGCAGAAAGTATATCTAGAATATATGGAACTGAGTGAAGGAAAATTACTTGGTTGGAGGAAAACCTCTCTGGCTTGGGCAAAGGACGATTCAAAAATAACATTATTCTTCTGGTTCATAATTTTAAGAGATTCCACAGCCCAATGAATTTGTACATGCCTATTCGAGCTATGGATTGTTGTTATTAAGTTATAGAACCTAATAAATATGCCTATTCAAACTATGAATTGTTGTTATTAAGTTATAAGGCCTAATAAATAGAAGAAACACGGCCCAAACTAATGTTGCACAAAGCAAAATCTGAATTTACACAGAAGCGTCCTCATGTTTTGATTAAATACGTGATTGTCACCCCATAACTATTTTCATTGAGAGAAAAGCAAGTCTTCAAAAGTTCTTTAGCTGCTCTCACTTTCAAGTCGTAATCGTCTCTCTCGTCTCTATTGTTGCTTTTCGCGCTCTTTCTCTCTCTGTATGCGACTTTCCGTTTCTTCAGATCCGCCGAGTCTTCTTTTTGTGGAATATTTGGTAGGACCTCTACATTCAAATACACCTCTGTATTGATCGATTTCGTAAACCCTAGATTCGGCGATTTTAAATCTGCAAAATCCATGGCGTCTTCACCTGGTAATACTAACCCTCACAATCCTCCTCAGTTCGATCTCGTTAATATCTTCAAACCCTCATCGAACCCTTATCCTCCGCCGCCGGCATCTTATCCTCCGCCCACAGGTCCTTTTATTCACAACCAGTACAATCAGCAGCTCTACGCTGCGCCGGGTATCGCCGCCCAACCATTGCCGGTGACTCAGACGCAACATCAGCAACAGGATTTGCCTTCTCCTTCCTCCGCAACTAACTTGCACCCACAGAGAACACTATCTTATCCAACGCCACCTCTAAATCTCCAATCGCCCCGTTCCAATCACAATCCTGGAACGCAAATCCTCGCTATGCTCAACAATAACAACGGCGGAGGCGGCAGGGAAGGGGCCGTGGCCAACCAAGATCCGTCGCATCAGCTTCCAGTAGTGAATCCGCACGAGATCGCTCGGTCATTTCCTTCAGGGCCTATTCGTGTCCCGAGCTGTAAGCTGCCCAAGGGAAGGCGATTGGTTGGTGAACACGCTGTGTATGATGTTGACGTGAGATTACATGGAGAGATTCAGCCGCAGCTGGAGGTGGCTCCAATTACCAAATACGGGTCGGATCCTCAGCTCGTAGTTGGTCGGCAAATCGCCGTGAATAAGGTCTACATATGCTACGGATTGAAAGGAGGAAACATTCGGGTTCTCAATATAAACACAGCATTGAGGTCTTTGTTCAAAGGCCACTCTCAGGTTGTTTTTCAACTCTTCGATTCGTTACTTATATATTGAAGTACCCATCTTGTTTTATAAGCACGATAAGTTTCGTGTCTCCCCCATCTAGTTCTAACTACGTGTTTGTGTCCAGAGAGTGACGGACATGGCTTTCTTTGCCGATGATGTTCATCTATTGGCTAGGTAATGTTCTGAAATTGTTGTCTAAATAGGTTATTCTATATTCTATATGGGGCGCATTCAACCCTTCTGTGCTTATTAGAGTTTAGTCAAGTGTTTTTTTTGTTAAATTCTTCTATTTTGTGGTTTACATTTATTTTCTTACCGTCTATTTTTCTTTTTCTTCTTCCAAACAGCGTAAGTCTAGATGGGAAAGTATTCGCGTGGCAAATTTCGGAAGGGTCTGAGGGGGATGATCAGCCCCAGATTACTGGAAAGATAGTTGTTGCTCTTGAGATACTAGGAGAGGAAGACAACAAACATCCACGTGTTTGTTGGCACTTCCACAAACAGGTATTTAACATATTTCTTTTGCCATGGGAAGTTGCTTCGTTTTCAATTTACTTTCTGCTGTGTCTATACTTCGCTTTCAAATCACTCTCTGCTGTGTCTATACTTCTGATTGCGTAAAATCAAATTTCAGGAAATTTTGGTGGTTTCAATTGGTAAACATGTGCTGCGAATTGATACTACCAAAGTTGGCAGAGGTGAAGTGTTCTCTGCTGAGGCACCTCTCCAGTGTCCCCTGGATAAACTGATTGATGGTGTCCAGATTGTGGGGAAACATGATGGAGAAGTTACGGATTTGTCAATGTGCCAATGGATGACCACGCGCCTGGTTTCTTCTTCAGTTGATGGCACGGTTTGTGTTTGTTCTTATCATTTTCTTCACTCGAGTCTTCCACTTTTTGTCAACTCCTTTTCAAAGTCTTTCTGAAATTGAATTGATCTAAAGAACTCAAATTCAAACTGATTTCGAAGCTTAATTTAGTTTTGTCCTGCTAGCTCATTCTAAATTGAATAGGTTTGCTAAGTTTCTTCTTTTACTTGCACCGTGTATCGTCTCTTCTCAACAGTAGGTATTTTTGTGTGCGTGAGGCTTACTCCTTCTTCCTCTTAATACCAACAGGTTAAGATATGGCAAGATTGTAAGGCACAACCAGTTGCAGTTCTGAGACCTCATGATGGCAACCCGGTTAATTCTGCCACATTTGTTACATCCCCTGAGAGACCTGATCACATCATACTTATCACGGGGGTAGTATCTTGAATCAATCTTACCAACTTTTTCCAGGCCTATCTAATGCTAAATGGCCCTGCTGTGTTGAGATTACATTTTATATTGTAGCTTTCCTTTCTGCTAAGTTGCTAACTCTGCAGTGTTGGCAATGGTCTTCTCGCAGGGTCCTCTAAATCGAGAAATGAAAATTTGGGTCTCAGCTGGGGAAGAAGGGTGGCTCCTAGCAGCTGATGCTGAGTCATGGAAGTGTACCCAGACGCTAGACTTGAAAAGCTCAACTGAACCACGAGCTGAAGAGGCATTTTTTAACCAAGTCATTGCATTGTCTGAAGCAGGCCTGCTTTTACTTGCAAACGCGAAAAGGAACGCCATGTATGCCGTGCATTTGGACTATGGCTCTTGTCCAGTTGATACACGGATGGATTACTTGTCCGAGTTTACTGTCACTATGCCTATATTGAGTTTTATAGGGACCAATGACCCTCCAGAAGAACCCATTGTTAAGGTTTATTGTGTTCAGACTCTAGCAATCCAGCAGTATACGCTAGACTTATGCTTGTGTTTGCCACCTCCTATAGAGAATGTGGGTTTGGAGAAGTCAGAATCATGTGAACTTAAGCCTACAGAATTACCATCGGTTGATTCAGTGCCTAAACCATGGATTCTAGTGAATAGATCCGAAAGTGCTTACACGTCGAGTTTTCCAGCGGGTTCTGAATTTGCGGAGACCACATCACCAGCAACTGGTCTATCCAACCGTGATCCTAAAACTTCTGGGCTGCCATCTGAGAGTAGTGATGCAGGTTCTGCGTATGCTTCTTCACCCCAGCTTCCTTTAAGTCCCAGACTATCAAGTAAACTTTCTGGCTATCACACTCCTGTAGATGCTATTGATCAAGTACTACCTCGCCGTGAGCTCGGTGGCAAAGTACCTACTGCTGATTATTCTGTTGATAGGCAAATTGATGCTGTTGGAGAAAGAAATTTGGATGTGTCTCCTGTTGAAGAAAGCCCAAGAAGCAAGGACAAGAAAGTTACACCTGATGATGATGTGTCTGGGATTCGAAGCCCGCCAGCTTTTTTCACACCCCCCACTCATCTTGTAACTCCTTCAGAAATATTGATGGGTGCTTCGTCCACTGAAGCCTCCATTACTATTGAAGAGAAGAGAGATAGAGATGCAATTATTCAGGATGTTAATAACGATGCAAGAGGCACCGAAGTTGAAGTGAAAGAAGTAGGTGAAGCAAGGTCACAGAATGGTGAAATTAACTATCATGAAGAAACTGAGAATTACACTTCAGAAATTAGAAAGAAAATCTTTTGCTCACAGGTTTCGAATCTCAGCATTGAGATGGCAAGAGACCGTCATCCTATTGCACAGGAAACTTTCATTCCAGAGAACTCTATGGCTTTTGGACCATCTTTACAAGCTGGGGATGAAAGTGGTCTTGGCTCAAGAGGTGTGTCTGAAAAGCTTCTCGAGTCAGTTTCATCTAGTGGGCTTCCACAGTCGGCAGCTACAAATAGCAAAGGGAAGAAACAGAAGGCCAAAAGTTCACAGGGTCCCGGTTTATCATCTACATCCTCATATGTTGCCACTCTGGCTGACTCCTACACTGAGCAGAGTCAGAGCGTAAGTCATCCCATGACAGATTCACTTCCTCAAATCTTAGCTATGCAGGAAACAATGAATCAGGTGACATACTTATCTTGAAACTAAGTACCCTATTGCGTAACAGTATCTGTTTTTATACTCTTGCGTCATTTCACCGATATGCTATTAAACTTGTTGCTGCCTTGATTTGGCATAAAACAGTGCCTTTGTCACATTCGATTTACAAGAAAATGTAATTTATCCATGACTGGCATTTATTGATGATAGGATATTACTTTCTTTTTAAGACGTTCTTTGGTAAAAAAAAAATTGTTGACTTGAAACATTATTTCCTTCCAGATAATGGTTTCGCAGAAGGAGATGCAGAGACAACTATCAAATGCTGTCAATGGCCCTATCAATAAAGAAGGTAAAAGGTTAGAAGTGGCTTTAGGGAGAATTATTGAGAGATCCAGCAAGTCAAATGCTGATGCTCTATGGGCCCGTTTCCAAGAGGAGACTGTTAAGAATGAAAAGTCATTGCATGACCATGCCCAACAAATCGTGAATGCAACGACGAACTTCATGAGCAAGGAGTTAAATGCCATGTTTGAGAAAACGATTAAGAAGGAATTTGCTGCAAATGGTCCAGCCATAGCACGTGCAGTAACACCAGTTATTGAAAAAACTGTATCTTCAGCAATCACAGAGTCCTTCCAGGTTGGTAATTTACTAGACATTTAGAGCTGATTCATGAGAAGATCCATTGTTGATTAAGATAACTGCTTTCTCTTTTGTACAGAGAGGAATTGGTGACAAAGCAGTCAATCAGCTTGAAAAATCGGTTAATTCAAAACTTGAAACAACTATAAATAGGCAAATTCAAGTCCAATTTCAGACCTCTGGCAGGCAAGCACTCCAGGTAAAAATTCGAATGTAAACTAGTTTTATGATGCTTTGTAAACGTATATATACAATTCTTGTGCACATAATTTCAGCTGCTCAGCGAAAAAGAAGGTTAATGTCTTATATTTTGTTGCAATCTATATACTTCAGGAGGCTCTTAGGTTGAGTTTGGAGTCCTCAGTCATACCTTCGTTTGAGAGGTCCTGCAAGACCATGTTTGATCAAATGGACTCAGCCTTCCAGAGAGGTATTGCTGAGCACACAAGCGCAGCCCAGCTACAGATTGACTCTGGACACTCCCAGCTTGCTCATACTTTAAGGGTATGATGGAAAATCATCATTCTTCTAGCACTGTTATGGTTGCAAATTCCATTTCTTTCCTCTTTCTAAAGTTGCTACTCGTTTGACAGGAAACCATTACTTCGACGTCGTCAGTTGCCCAAGCCTTACGTCGTGAATTAGCTGAGAGCCAAAGGAACCTCTTAGCTCTTGCATCTTCTGGAGGTAATTCTGGTGGGTCAAATCCCTTGATTACTCAACGAAGTAGCGGATCTTTGGGTGCACTTCTTGAAAAGGTGTGCACACTCTGGAATAAATAACCATGAATCCCAACTGATGTTGTCTATTTTTGAGTTCTGACAAGTAATATATGCCTCTTATCTCAATGCCTGTCGTTTCAGGTTGAAGCACCTATGGACCCAACAGCTGAACTATCCAGGTTGATATCTGAACGCAAGTACGAAGAATCTTTTACCTGGGCTCTACAGAGAAGCGATGTCTCTATAGTATCATGGGTTTGCTCACAGGTGAAATTTGGTTTAGAATACCTGTATATTAAGATCTCATAACCATTAGTTTTTACATGATCCCATGACATTGGTATGTGCTAATTCAGGTGGATCTTCATAGACTACTGGCTATGAGTCCGCTTCCGCTGAGCCAAGGCGTGCTTCTGTCTTTGCTACAACAGCTAGCATGCGAGATCAGCAAGGATACATCTCTAAAGCTTGCTTGGATGACTGATGTGGTTGCAGCCATAAACCCATCAGACCAGATGATTGCGGTCCACGCTCGACCAATCTTTGAACAAGTCTATCAGATTCTGCACCACCACCGTAACTCACCGGGCAGTGACGTCTCTGGCATCAGACTTATAATGCACGTCATCAACTCCATGCTTATGAGCTGCAAATGATAACTCCCCTATCATTCTCTCTTCTTGTTCACAAAACATAGGAGTACAACAATTTCTGTGTCTACTTTTTAGATTTTTTTTGGTTTTTTTTTGTCTTTCAATTTTCTTCTTCTAAATGTAAAATCTCGTTGTTTCTACGTGTCTATATTGTTGAGAAGATTTTAGTGGACTGAAGAACTTGGTATTGCTGAGTTCAGTAAGGCCTGGTACTGGAGCTCGAGAACATTGATGAAACATGAAGATCAGGTTTTGATTTTATAGATTTTCTTAAGAATTGATCTTGAAGCAACACGAAGGTTTAATGGCAATGCAGTCCAAACAGGAGTACAGGCAGTCCAAATAGGAGTAAAGAAATATTCTCTTACTGCCTTCCTCTTACGATTCATAAAAGGAAATCAGGTCATAAATTGAGTATGAAGAATTGAAGACATTCATTAGTTGGACACTAAATAGAGAAATTGAGGATTTGTTTCGTATAGTTCCTCGAGATGTTCGTTTTGTTGCGTTTACATTTTAGATATGGAGCTGACCCTCCTTTGCTCTTCTTCTCCTTCGACAATTGCAACAAGTTGTGGTGACAAGAAGAAAAATGCACAGAAGCAGTTAAAACAAGTGAGAACCCCAAAGGAATGATTCGGGCTAAATATGTAAGGCCCAATATCTGAAACTAAGCCCCGAAACAAAAATTGCACGGACTAAAATATTAATTTTTCCAGAACCCATCCTCATATTTTTATTACGAACACGATTATCACCCCTAACTTTTCGTGATCTCGATCATGCCCAATTTAATTTTTCATTAAAAAAAAAAAGTAGTCTCGAAAAGTTCTTTTTCTGTTCTCACTTTCAAGTCATCATCGTCTCTATTGTCGCTCTTCGCTTCTCTCTCTATCTCTATGTGACTATCAGATCCGCCGAGTCTTCTTTTTGTGGAATCTTTTCAAGGAGCTATATATTCATTTACACCTCTTTATTGATCGATTTCGCAAACCCTAGCTTCGGCGATCTTAAATCTGCACTATCCATGGCGTCTTCACCTGGTAATACTAACCCTCACAATCCTCCTCCGTTCGATCTCGTTAATATCTTCAAACCCTCATCGAACCCTTATCTTCCGCCGCCGGCATCTTATCCTCCGCCCACAGGTCCTTTTATTCACAACCAGTACAATCAGCAGCTCTACGCTCCGCCGGGTATCGCCGCCCAACCATCGCAGGTGACTCAGACGCAACATCAGCAACAGGATTTGCCTTCTCCTTCCTCCGCAACTAACTTGCACCCACAGAGAACACTATCTTATCCCACGCCACCTCTAAATCTCCAATCGCCCCGTTCCAATCACAATCCTGGAACGCAAATCCTCGCTCTCCTCAACAATAACAACGGCGGAGGCGGCAGGGAAGGCGCCGTGGCCAGCCTAGAGCCGTCGCATCAACTCCCGGCAGTGAATGCGCCCGAGATCGCTCGGTCGTTCCCTGGCGGTTCGGTTCCTATTCGTGTACCAAGCTGTAAGCTCCCCAAGGGAAGGCGATTGGTTGGTGAAAACGCAGTGTACGATGTGGACGTCAGATTTCATGGAGAGATTCAGCCTCAGCTGGAGGTGACTCCGATTACCAAATACGGGTCGGATCCTCAGCTCGTAGTGGGTCGGCAAATCGCCGTGAATAAGGTCTACATATGCTACGGATTGAAAGGAGGAAACATTCGGGTTCTCAATATAAACACCGCATTGAGGGCTTTATTCCGAGGCCATTCTCAGGTTGTTTTACTTATACCCTGCAATCAACTTTTTGCAAATTACCTATTGAAGTACCCATATGGTTTGATCGGTGTTTTTCGCCATCAGCATGATATGTTTCGTTTCTCGCCCACCAATTCTAACTACGTATTTGTGTCCAGAGAGTGACAGACATGGCTTTCTTTGCCGAGGATGTTCATCTGTTGGCTAGGTAATGTTCTGGAACTGTTGTGTAAATAGGCTATTCTATATGGTATAGGGGAGCATTCAACTCTACTGTGTTTATTAGAGTTTTGGCCAAGTGTTTTTTTTGTTAGCTTTCTCTACTTTGTGGTTTGCATTTGTTTTCTGACCGTCTATTTTTCTATTTCTTCTTCCAAACAGCGTTAGTCTTGATGGAAAAGTATTCGTGTGGCAAATTTCGGAAGGGTCTGAGGGAGATGATCAGCCCCAGATTACTGGGAAGATAGTTGTTGCTCTTGAGATACTAGGAGAGGAAGAAAACAAACATCCACGTGTTTGTTGGCACTTCCACAAACAGGTATTTAACATATATCTTTTGCCATGGGAAGTTGCTTCGCTTTCAATTTACTCTTTGCTGTGTCTATACTTCTGATTGCGTAAAATCAAATTTCAGGAAATTTTGGTGGTTTCAATTGGTAAACATGTGCTGCGAATTGATACTACCAAAGTTGGCAGAGGTGAAGTGTTCTCTGCTGAGGCACCTCTCCAGTGTCCCCTTGATAAACTGATTGATGGTGTCCAGATTGTGGGGAAACATGATGGAGAAGTTACGGATCTGTCAATGTGCCAATGGATGACCACGCGCCTGGTTTCGTCTTCAGTTGATGGCACGGTTTGTGTTTGTTCTTATCATTTTCTTCCACTTTTTTTCAACTCCTTTTCTATGTCTTTCTGAAATTGAATTGATCTAAAGAACTCAAATTTAAACTGATTTCGATGCTTAATTTAGTTTGGTTCTGCTAGCTCATTCTAAATTGAAGAGGTTTGCTAAGTTTAATCTTGTACATGCACTGTGTATTGTCTCTTCTCAACAGTTAGTATTTTTGCAACAGTTGGTATTTTTGTGTGCGTGAGGCTTACTCCTTTTTCCCAATAATACCAACAGGTTAAGATATGGCAAGATTGTAAGGCACAACCAGTGGCAGTATTGAGACCTCATGATGGCCATCCTGTCAATTCTGCCACATTTGTTACATCCCCGGAGAGACCTGATCACATCATACTTATCACGGGGGTAGTTTTCTTGAATCAATCTTACCAACTTTTCCCAGGCCTATCTAATGCTAAATGGCCCTGCTATGTTGAGATTACATTTTATATTGTAGCTTTTCTTTCTGCTAAGTTGCTAACTGTCAGTGTTGGCAATGTTCTTCTCGCAGGGTCCTCTAAATCGAGAAATGAAAATTTGGGTCTCAGCTGGGGAAGAAGGGTGGCTCCTACCAGCTGATGCTGAGTCATGGAAGTGTACCCAGACACTATACTTGAAAAGTTCAACTGAACCACGAGCTGAAGAGGCATTTTTTAACCAAGTCATAGTATTGTCTGAAGCAGGCCTGCTTTTACTTGCAAATGCGAAAAGGAATGCCATATATGCCGTGCATTTGGACTATGGCTCTTGTCCAGTTGATACACGGATGGATTACTTGTCCGAGTTTACAGTCACTATGCCTATCTTGAGTTTTATAGGGACAAGTGATCCTCCAGAGGAGCCCATTGTTAAGGTTTATTGTGTTCAGACTCTAGCAATCCAGCAGTATACATTAGACTTATGCTTGTGCTTGCCACCTCCTATAGAGAATGTGGGTTTGGAGAAGTCAGATTCTTGTGTGTCAGGGGAGATAAACTTCAGTGAAGGCACGTCAGAACCATCTGGATTTAAGCCTACAGAATTACCTTCGGTTGATTCAGTGCCTAAACCATCTATTCTAGTGAATAGATCGGATAGTGCTAATACGTTGCGTTTTCCAGCAGAGACCACACCACAAGCAATTGTTCTACCCAACAGTGAACCTAAAACTTCTATGCTGCCATCTGAGACCGGGTCAGGTTCTGCATATGTTACTTCACCTCAACTTCCTCTAAGTCCCAGACTATCAAGAAAACTTTCTGGCTATCAGACTCCTGTAGATTCTATTGAGCCAATACTACCTCATCATGAGCTTGGTGGCAAAGCACCGTCTGCTGATTATTCTGTTGATAGGCAAATGGATGCTGTTGGAGAAAGAAATTTGGATGTATCATCTGTAGAGGACAGCTCAAGAAGCAAGGACAAGAATGTTACATCTGATGGTGATGTGTCTGCCTCTGGTATGCAAAGCCCACCAGCTTTTTTCAAACACCCCACTCATCTTGTAACTCCTTCAGAGATATTGATGGGTGTTTCGTCTGCTGAAGACAGGAGGGATAGAGATGCAAATATTCAGGACGTGAATATTGATGCAAGAGGCACAGAAGTTGAGGTAAAAGAAGTAGGTGAAGCAAGGTCGACGCAGAATGGTGAAATCAACTATCATGATGAAACTGAGAATCGTACTTCAGAAAATAAAAACATCTTCTGCTCACAAGCTTCGAATCTCAGCACTGAGATGGCTAGGGACTGTTATCATCCTAGTACAGATGAAACTTTCATTCCTGAGGAATCTAAGGCTTATGGACAATCTTTACAAGCTGGGGATGAAAGTGGTCTTGACTCAAGAGGTGTGTCTGCAAAGCTTCCTGAGTCGGTTTCATCTAGTGTGCTTCCACAAAATAGTAAAGGGAAGAAACAGAAGGCCAAAAGCTCACAGGGTCCTGGACTGTCATCTACATCCTCAAATGTTGCTGATCGGGCTGACACTTACAATGAGCAAAGTCGGAGTTCAAGTCAACCCATTACAGATTCAATTCCTCAAATCTTAGCTATGCAAGAAACAATGAATCAGGTGACATTTTGATCTTGAAACTAAGGAGTACCCTATTGCTTAACATTCTTTGGTTTTGTACTTTTGTATCTTCTGATCACATACGCTATTAAACTTGCCGTTACCTTGATTTGGCATATAACAGGTTCCTTTGTCACGTTCGTTTTAAATAGAAACTGTTAAATTTATTCATAACTGGCATTTGTCATGATAGGTTATTACTTTCTTCTTAAGACGTTCTTTGGTTAAAAAAAAAATTGTTGACTTGAAACATTATTTCCTTTCAGATAATGGTTTCGCAGAAGGAGATGCAGAGACAACTATCAAATGCTGCCAATGGCCCTATCATTAAAGAATGTAAAAGGATAGAAGTGGCTTTAGGTAGAATGATTGAGAGATCCAGCAAGTCAAATGCTGATGCTCTATGGGCCCGTTTCCAAGAGGAGACTGTTAAGAAAGAAAAGGCATTGCATGACCATGCCCAGCAAATCGTGAATGCAACGACAAACTTCATGAGCAAGGAGTTATATGCCATGTTTGAGAAAACGATTAAGAAGGAATTTGCTGCAATTGGTCCAGCCTTAGCACGTGCAGTAACACCAGTTATTGAAAAAACTGTATCTTCTGCAATCACAGAGTCTTTCCAGGTTAGTAATTTACTAGAAATTTAGAGCTGATTCATGAGAAGATCCGTTGTTGATAAAGAAAACTGTTTTCATTTTTGTACAGAGGGGAATTGGTGACAAAGCAGTCAATCAGCTTGAAAAATCGGTTAATTCTAAACTTGAAACAACTATAAATAAGCAAATTCAAGTCCAATTTCAGACCTCTGGCAGGCAAGCACTCCAGGTAAAAATTCGATTGTAAACTAGTTTTATGATGCTTGTCAACTTATAGACAATTCTTGTGCACATAATTTCAGCTACTCGCGAAAAAGAAGGTTAATGGCTTATACATTTTTGCAATTTAATTACTTCAGGAGGCTCTTAGGTCGAGTCTGGAGTCCTCAGTCATACCTTCGTTTGAGAGGTCCTGCAAGACCATGTTTGATCAAATGGACTCAGCCTTCCAGAAAGGTATTGCTGAGCACACAAGCGCAGCCCAGCAACAGTTTGACTCTGGACACTCCCAGCTTGTTCATACTTTAAGGGTATGATGGAAAATCATCCTTCTTTCAACACTGTTATGGTTGCAAATTCCATTTCTTTCCTCTTTCTAAAGTTTCTACTCGTTTGACAGGAAACCATTACTTCGACGTCGTCAGTTGCTCAAGCCTTAAGTCGTGACTTAGCCGAGAGCCAAAGGAACCTCTTAGCTCTTGCAGCTGCTGGAGCTAATTCTGGTGGGTCGAATCCCTTGATTACTCAACGAAGTGGCGGACCTTTGGGTGCTCTTCTTGAAAAGGTTCGCACAACATCTCTTGAACTAATCTTAGCCATGAATCTGATAAGCATTGTGTTAGTCAAGTGCATGGGCATTGTAATTACGCTAGGTGGCTTGTAGTGGATTGTAGCTGCTCAGCAATCGTATTTGAGTCGGTTAGCCAGAAGGGTTGAGCATTCTGGATTGGTCTTGTCTTGGTCGTAGGAGAGTTTAGGGTGCTCACCCTCTTTGGTTTTGCTTCAGTTTGCTCTCTGTTCGTCTGCTGTGCTGAGTCAGAGAGTGAATAAAGAGAGAATTATTTCTGGTTCTTATCAGAATCCCAATTTGATGTTCTGAGTTTTGACAATGATAACATCTATCCCTTTAGGTTGAAGCACCTGTGGACCCTACAACAGAACTTTCAAGGTTGATATCTGAGGGCAAGTATGAAGAATCTTTCACTTCGGCTCTACAGAGAAGCGATGTTTCTATAGTATCATGGCTTTGCTCACAGGTGAAATTTTGTTTAGATTACACGTATATTAAGATCTCATAACCATTAGTTTTTACATAAGATCCCATGACTTTGGTTTATGCCAATTCAGGTGGATCTTCATGGACTACTGGGGATGAGTCCGCTTCCGCTGAGCCAAGGCGTGCTTCTGTCACTGCTACAACAGCTATCCTGCGACATCAGCAAAGACACATCCCGTAAGCTTTCTTGGATGACAGATGTAGTCACAGCCATAAACCCCTCAGACCAGATGATTGCGGTCCACGCTCGCCCAATCTTTGAACAAGTCTATCAGATTCTGCAGCACCACCGTAACGCATCAGGCAGTGACGTCTCTGCGATCAGACTTATAATGCACGTCATCAACTCCATGCTTATGGGCCGCAAATGATACTCGCTCTTTCTCTCTTCTTGTTCGTTGCTTATATAAAACATAGGAATACAACAATCTGTACCTCTACTTTTGTTAGATTTTGATTATCTTATCATTTTTGGTTTGAATTTTGTATTTCCATTTTTCTTTCTTTTTTTCTTTTAAATGTAAAATCTGGTTGTTTACTACGTCTATGGTTCTCTCTTCTTCTCAGGAAGATCTTATGTAAAAAACAAACCAATGCTATTTTAAGGAATGTTTGGATTTAAGCCGTAATTTTTCATTTTTCTTATAAATGTTAAAAAAATCTGGTGGTTTCATACACGTTTATTGTTCTCAAGAAGATCATATGTCTCTAAGACTCAAAAAAAAAAAAACCAATGTTGGGATTTAAGCTGTCAAAATTGTATCTCTTTTATTCTTCACAGGTTGATAGTCACTATTTCTTCTCGGTGTCTTTGTCAACCACATTTTCTTTTTAAACACAGGCACGTATTTGTTTCTACAGTCTACAGAGTGTATAATGTATTAACAAATTTATAAAAAATATCTAAGAAACAGTGTTTTATCATATCATCATTAGTTGTATGAAAGTATTCTCTTTTAGTTATGGTGAACCAAAAGTTGTTTATAATTTAAAGAGAAAACATGACTTGCTATACCAAATAAAACAAATGGTACCAAAATCTCAGAAACTGTAGGAATAAACATCTTCTTTGCTTGTTCAAAATCAAATAAAATGTTTTGTTCCTTGTTCTAATTAATCGACAGCAAAATTCCTTGTTCTTTATATCACAGACTGATATTCTGAAAAAAAATTATTAAAGCAGAAAGTAGAAATAATATACATCTCTATTCATAACTTGTGTTATACATTGTCAACTTAAGTTTAAGAAAAAAAAAGAAATGGCTGATAAAAACTTAATTTCCCCTTAATTTTCCAAGATATGACAGGGAAAACGAAAAAAAAAGGTAATGAAAGGGGGAAATGAAGTAAAAAAGTGCCATTTCGCTGCTGCAAAATCATGGGAAGATTTACCAACACTGATCCGTCTCCCATCTCCGGGTCGTCGTGTACACTCGACCCGCCCGACCCATCGCCCCAGCGTGCACCCGTCTCCGTCGTGCTCCCAGCGTCGAATCGTAGATCGCTCTGGTTGTCGGATCCGCCAGTGTCGCGTAAGCTTTGTGGATCTCCATGAAATCTCGTCCGTCAGATTCCGACGCATCCGGATGGTACACCTTCGCTAAGCTCCGGTAAGCCGTTTTAATCTCCGTCAACGACGCCGTTTCATTCACTTTTAGCAGTTCGTAGAGACTCGACACTCGCCGACGAACGGATTCCGTTACAGCTGGCTCGGCGTTCAGCGTCTGCGCCGAAGCCCTAAACGACGTAGGAAACCGCGCGTTTCCGTTTTGTGATCTGGCTGTCTTCGGCTGAGGAAGGCTATTTCCCGGTGAGAATCGAAGGGAGTTACCGGCGGAATAAACTAGGGTTCCGGACATTTACGCAATTAGATTAAAATTGGAGGGGCAAATTCGGAAGAAATCGTAAAATTTGTAGAAGCAGAGAAGTTCGTCGGAGAAGTGGATGCGAATCACAAGGAGAGAGGGTTGGAGAAAGGACCTTTATTTAAAGACCCCAAAGCCCAAAAGTTTTGTGATTTGGTAATTTGAATATTCGTCATTATTTCTTAATATTTTAATTGTTAAATATTATTATCTATTTATTCAAAGTTTTTTTTTTTGGTTTGTACAACACATGGTTTTAGAATAAATATCATACGTGTTAATTTGATAGAATAAATTTAATAGAATGGGTTAAATAGAAATAAAGAAAAGTAATTAAAAAAGGAGCGAAAATGAAGGAATAAAGAAAGGTAAAACCTGTGGCAGTCGCCAGTTTTCTGAAAATTCTATGGAACGATGACGTGTCATCCAGTTCAAAGATTGGCCTTCTAGAATCCCTTTCTCGGCTCGGCTCGGCTCGGCTCACTAAGATTGAAATGATGACATGTCCTCCCTACAGCTGTATATTATATTATTCGTATCATCATAATTATAGAATAATAAACCAAAAAAATATATACATGAATTTAAACCAGTGATCAAATTAAATGATAGGAAGTATTTTTTTAACACTCAACTCTAAACCATTAATTTAAATGTGCCAATAGTGTTTATATAGTACTTTCAGATGTTTAATAATGTCATCTCCATTGATTATATATAATATACTTGCAGTACATACATATTCGATTTTTTTTTTTTAAAGTACTTCTAGAAGAAATCGTGTCCAGCAGATCAACGGCTGAGAATTAAGAGAGCAAAAAAATAAAGTATCTTTATAATTAATAAAACCAAGAAAAACAAACGCATCGACAAATAAATATCAACGCCTTTCTAGAAGGTGTTTGTCCTTATCTGCTGAATTATTTACTACGTTTATATGTGTACAGAACAAAAGAGACAAAAGTGTCTCTCAAGGACGTGTCGGTTAGGCTACGAAGATGGATAGGACTTCTAGAAGACAACAAAAGTCTACAATACGATTTTGTGCTCCTTGTCATGTGTTTTGAACCATGGACTAGCCCAACTTTACCATTCTTATATTCTAATTCCCACTTTATTACTTACTTAGATGAAACCAATAAATGTTTTGTGAACTGCACACATAATTTTATTATTAGTTCCATCTTAAAAAGAATTAGAAAAAAACACAGAACGATCTATCTATCCGTTTTAATTATTCAGTCTCGTTATCTTCTAAAAAAATTAACTAAAGAACATTGGTCTCCTTTTAAAATTAACTATTGTTCTACAAATTCTGGTTTTGTTTCACAGCAAGAAATGTCTTTTTACATTATCAACGCAAATTTACAAGAAAAATTATAATTTTATCCTTGTAAACCATTCAACTCTCTATCGCAATAAGTTTCTAGACTGTGGTTGATAGTAGTAATAGAAGCAAGCTTAGAGTAGTTATTTCATGATGAATGACTAGTGACTAGCAAAGATTAACGCTTGATTTAATTTAATTGTATAGTTAAGGTGGGGACAACTACTTTGTTTTGGGGACTTGGTAGGGGGGGAGTCATGTTTTGTGTGTACTCCAAGTTCCACAGACGCTGACTCTTCTTTACTTCTTTCCATTTTGAAATATGCAAATTAACACAAATTATGTTTCTTTTTCTTTTTTTTCACAAATTATTTTTCCATTACTACCATCTACTAATATTTAAGTTTTTTGTTCTTGCAATCTAATTTCTCAAGTATCAATTTTGCACTAACAAAGGAGCCATTGTAAAAAACACAACTAGTACTTTTTGTTTTTCTTCAGATAAATAGTCTATTGTCTTTTAGTATGTGGATATTTTTTTTTGTTGGCTCTATAACAACTCTCTTTATTTCACAAGTTGATCATTATATTCGGGGTGCATTCGAGCCAAGATACGTTAGTGTTTTGCGCGTTTATTTAAAATTAAATGTCTTCTCGATTATAATAAAATGTAATTGGATCAATAATTAAACAACAACGTAGCTGAACAAAACAATAATAATGCGTATAATATACCGACATCTCTGTACGAAGCTACCTGGCCATGTGCTTAGCTGAAAAGTACTTCTCAACTTATTAAAAATGATTTTTATGATGGAATTATTTAAAATTATTCGATTATGTAGAGAGACCCATAATATAGTGGTATAATATAATTTTTAAGTATTTTTTTAAGTCTGGAGAATTGGGCTAAATTGTAGTGAGCCCAGCTATATTAAGTCCATATTTGAAGCAGAGTCACCTTACGGCCCACTTAATATGCCTAGACCACTCGACACGTTTTAACAATTTTAAATTGTCTAGTCAAAATAAAAAAAATGTTATTATGCTTATGGCCCGTCAAAGAAAAAAAAAATGTTACGCTCTTTTTCACAATTGGTCATTTTGATTCTCAATAGTCAGCAGTAAATCGGAGATTAACAGTCATGTGAGACAAATTACAAATAGTTAAATTTTAAACTGAACTATAAAATCTAGCCAATGATACCAAACCAATCCACATCATCAAAAATGTTTGTATTAATGGTTGACTATTTATCTACAGAGATGTTAATAGTTTTGTAAACCGGCTAGTACGTAATTCCGGTTCGTATTTTCCCTTCCTCTCATAGTTACTGATAGTCCATTAGTCCATGTCAATTGTCGCACCAATCCAATGGTGTTACAATTGAGGTCGGATCTTTGAGATTTCACCCGTTTAAAAATAAAATAAAAATTGGTTTCCAAATAAGAAAATATTTTTTGTATATGAACATAGTCTCCAAACACAAAGCTGATGTTAGTCGTCTAGATGATAAGTTATCATGTGTATGGAAGCTAAGGAGCGGGGAATGGCAACTAGTATCTCAAATCTCCCCAGTTTAATTGAGACCGTTTTTGATTATACTCTATTGGCAATAAACCCTGTTGATGCTACAAGAGTGTATTTTTGAAGCAAGAAGCTACAATGTTTGTGCTCCACGATGAGTTGGAACATAGCAGCCACGGTCTCTTATTTTGTTTGGTCTAAATAAGAGAGAAAAGAGAGGATGGCAATGGTTAGTTAGGGCATTTTGTAAGGGTAAACAAAAAAGAAAAAAGAGAGGGTAAATCTTAAACCCACACTCAGAAATAATCCTAATACATATAAGCGAGTGTCTAAATTAACTAGCATAAAAGCGAGTGGTTGAAACTCGATCACTAGTCTCGATTCAAACGGAAGAATTATTAACTTATGGACCATCATAACAAGTGGATACATGCAATGTTTTTGTATTCGATCTATTATTAAGTATACCAACGAGCTTGAATTTATATTCTAATTTTTTTGTTCAGTGTAATTCCATTTTTCTCCTTTCAATTTTCTTTCTTTAAAATAAACAAATTCATGTGTTAATAAAGAAAAAAAAAGAAGCCATAGGTAATATTTTATTTTGTACTAAAAATTGAACTCGCACCAAATGAAATATTTGAAACCCAGATAAAATACCAAATGAAATGATAAAAAGGCTACGAGTATATTAATTACAATTTATTGATAAATAACCAGTGTTCAAGAAAGCTCTAGGCGCTAAGCGGGCGGTGATATAACGCTTAGCGCCTAGAACGTATAGTCGGAGCCTAGACGATTTTTAAATAGTTTAGACGTTTAAAAAATAAATCAATATATTATATATATTTTTATAGAGTGCAACATATAAAATATTATGACTAGTTCATAAATAATAAACTTTAAATATTATAAATCTTAAACACAGATTCAAAGTTCAAATTACACACAAAAACCAAAATAAATCTTATTAATATCAAATCTAAAACATTAAAAAAATATTATAAATTCGAATTAGACCACAACATCCATTTAGAAAATCAAAAATATTAAATCATAAATAAAAATTAGAGAAAAAATTCACTATATTCATAAAAAACAACATATAAAATTTTATAACATGTATTTATGAAATTAAAACTTATAGATCTAATTAAATGTAGTTAAATATTCAAAAACTGCACCGAACAAAAAAATAAATATTAATTGATTAACAATTTTGATGAACCGCCTACAACCGTCTAGAGCCGTCTAGGATCGCCCTAAAGCCGTCTAAGACCACCTAGAGCCGTCTAGGACCGCCTAGAACCGTCTAAAACCGCCTAAAACCGCTTAATAACAATAACGATTAATGCCAAAACCTAAGCGACTGCCTAAACCGTTTTTTAGAACACTGTAAATAAGATTCGCGAAATAAACTCTTATTTTAGGACAAAGAGGCTAGATTTCTTGAGGAGACGACCGAAAAAAAAGATTTCTTGAGGAGAAATGGGAACTGTCGTAAAAGGTTTAAACGGCGCCGTTATTTGTGTCTTCTTCTACGTTCTCTCTCGAAAAAAAAAACTTGTTTTTCTTCAACTGATGAAAGATTTCAACCAAGAACGAAACTTCCTCGCTCGCGCTCTACTAACATCTGAGATCTAGGGATTCTATTTTACACCGACATCCAGATCACGAATCTCGTCCATGAACTATTCTATCAATCGAATCCACACTTGACTTCTCCTTTGTCTTCAGCAGATCAGAAGAAGATATAGAAACCTCAAAGTCGTTGTTGTTTCTTACTCGGGTTATGCTTTGATTTGGTTTCTGCAACTTGTTCGATTCTTCTTCTCTGACCCTTCGTTGACTGCGAGGTAAAGTTGCGGTCTCTCTTTTGCCCCTTTTTTTCGTTAACCAAGTCTCGATTTTTATGAGATCACTCGATTTCTTTCGGATTCATGGAGTTTCTGTAGATTGGGGTTTATCGATTTTAAACGAATGAGTAAGTTTTGACTCAATAAACCCGCTGTTTCCTTCCTGTTGGTATGTGGAAGCGTTTAGTAGCGTTATTCAGATACTTTTGATCAGGATTTGGTTTATAACATATAGTGCCACTTGTAGCTCTTTCTCCACTAGTATGAAGTAATAAATCGAGAGATTTTCCGGAATGGTTTAAGCGCAGTTGAATCAGACAACTCCTTTGATTTGCATTCTTGTTTCCCCTATGATTCAGTTGTGAATGCTTCCGTAATGTGAAGTAACAAATGTCTATTTCCCTGGACTTCTAAGCTTTTTAGATTAATCTGTGGTGAAATCGTTATCCTCAAGGCTCTGCCTTTCCAGAAGAAGACTCGAAATGTTTTCCTGCAGTGTAAGTGTAACTGTGGTTTCATACAAGAAGTTTCCCTGTATCCAGGTTGCTGCAGAACCCGACGCTGTAGTTTATCCTTGGTCCATGTTTTGGTAGCACGAGGGTATGAGTCATTGCACAGCTCCGGCTCTTATTGAAGCACAAGTTGAAGTAAGCTCACAGAAACATATTCTTTGGATTGCCAGAGCTTTTGTACAGATCTTATCTCTTATTTGAGGTAAAGTTGTGGGCTTATTGAAAAGATGTTTACTGTAACAGATGGGGTCGGTTAATGAACTTGAGCACAAAAGCCTATTTAGACGAGAAGAAGATGCCACACAAACTAAAGCAGCTTCTTTGATGGAGCAAGGATCACTTTCTCCAACTTTCCCTGAACACACGGCTAAATCACCAAAGAACAGCGTGCTTAAGAGCATCCGGATCGTGATTTTATCTAATAAACTCAATCTATTATTACCTTTCGGTCCTCTAGCTATATTGGTCCACTACATGATAGATAGTAAGGTAAATTTTTGGAGTTTATGGTACTGATAAGAGTAGTTTCATTTCATGTCTAAGAGCTGAATCTCAAGAAATGATTCTTACCATGACGCAGGGGTGGGTGTTCTTGCTGAGCTTAGTAGGCATTACACCATTGGCTGAACGTCTGGGATATGCCACAGAGTAAGCCTCGTTAGCACTTGTAGCACAAACTTACCGTACCATCATTCTGTTTGCGAGACTTATGTGTATGTTGTAACTATTGGCTTATTTGAATCAGGCAACTGGCTTTTTACACGGGCCCGACTGGTATGACTTGGTTCTTCTGAAACAGGCAATTCCTTTTTCTTTTTCTTTCGTGATATTTTCTTAACATGCTATACAAATTTCACAGTTGGAGGCCTCCTAAATGCTACATTCGGGAATGTGACAGAACTGATCATATCGATTTTCGCTTTGAAAAATGGAATGATACGTGTTGTTCAGCTGACATTATTAGGATCAATTCTGTCTAACATGTTGCTTGTACTTGGCTGCGCTTTCTTCTGCGGTGGGCTAGTATTTTACCAGAAAGACCAAGTCTTTGACAAAGTAGTTATCCTTATCCACTTCATTGTATTCTCTTTTGTCGTTTTTCATTTTGCTATTCTTTACCGGGGTTTCTGACCCCTGTTCTGCTGCATCCAGGGAATTGCAGTTGTGAATTCAGGATTGCTTTTGATGGCTGTCATGGGGATACTCTTCCCGGCTGTTCTTCACTACACGCATAGTGAGGTTCATGCCGGATCATCAGAGCTGGCCCTGTCAAGGTTCAGCAGTTGCATAATGCTTATAGCCTATGCCGCTTACCTCTTCTTCCAGTTAAAGAGCCAGTCTAATTCTTATAGGCCTCTTGAAGAGGTTTGTTGTGTTCCCAGTCGTTGCCTCCATTGTTCAAACATTGGTTTTCTTTTTCAGTTTTTAATCCATAAAAGCCATATGACAAAAGCTGTTTTTTCCTGTTCTACGGCTGTCCATTCTATGTATATAAACAAATAGACATAAAACCAACTGGTTTGTGTAGTTCTGTTCGACCTGGACTTACTTTCTTGTTTGGTAAATGCTTTAAACTCTAGGAAACAAATCAGAACGAAGAAACTTCTGCCGAAGATGAAGATCCTGAGATATCCAAGTGGGAAGCTATCATATGGCTCTCAATTTTGACTGCTTGGGTCTCTCTTCTCTCTGGCTATCTTGTTGATGCCATAGAGGTAATCAACGTTCTTTTTCTGCTTTTTCACCATATGGAATTATATTATTGCTTTGCTAATTAATATGTAGTTAACTTGGCCAAATGATTCTTCCACTGCTAGAGTTTATTCATTGCAGTATTTTTCTTGACAATCACCACAACTTCGTAATGTAATTATTTCGCTTATGTAATTTTTTTCTCAGGGTGCCTCGGTCTCTTGGAACATACCAATAGCTTTTATCAGTGTAATCTTGCTTCCTATTGTTGGGAATGCAGCCGAGCATGCTGGTGCTATCATGTTTGCCATGAAAGACAAACTGGTAGGCAGAGTAGTTTTTGAGTTGTAACATCTATAGGCTCTTCATTCTCAGCTTGCCTTGAGACATGGTTTACCTGTTTCCACCTCTACAGGATCTGTCCTTGGGAGTGGCTATTGGTTCCTCTATCCAGATTTCTATGTTTGCGGTATGTAACATGAATACATTGCAAGAGCAGTATGTCATCTTTGGCCATCAAGATTTATTCAATAATATCTGTTGCTGCTTGATATGGTTAGGTCCCGTTCTGCGTGGTGATTGGATGGATGATGGGTGAACAGATGGATCTCAACTTCCAGCTTTTTGAGACAGCGATGCTGTTCATCACGGTTATAGTTGTAGCTTTTTTTCTCCAGGTGGGTAAAGTCCTAAAGGAAAAATAAGTCACCTTTTAGAGTGACATGAAAATCCATAACTGATGATCTCTCTATGTACACAGGAAGGGACATCGAATTACTTTAAAGGATTGATGCTCATTCTTTGTTATTTGATAGTAGCTGCAAGTTTCTTTGTACACGAAGATCCCCATCAAGGTTAGTTGGTTCATTTGAATACCAGGAGCTGAGCCTCTGGTTATGGCTTCTCCTTGCTCAATGATACGGACATGACAGGGAACTGCTAGAATTTTCTCTCTTCATTGCATTTAACAAGAACAGTCTGATGAAAGTTTTCATATTGCTCTTTTGTTTTTTTTTGGGTTAGATGGTATATAAATTCCGTGGAAGAGTCTGGTGCGAAGCAAGTTGGGTCTTAATGAAAAGCTGATGATCTCAGGAACACGAAGTGTTGGGGGAGAGATGTTAAGATGTAAAACCTGATTCTAATGTGGTTTCCACAAACTCGAATCTGTTAACGTTTTTGAAAGCTTTGTTCGAACAAGTGAAGGTTATTCCTTTTGGCTTTCCCTCCCCAGAAAAAAAAAAATTGAATATTCTTAGTGACTTAGAAAGGTTACAAGTTTTGTTAAATTACAATGATGTTATGAAAAGATTGAAGATTCGTTCTTGTGTTATACACAAAATAGTGAACAACAGTGAAAATTTGATCGGATATACATATGTATTGTGTAAATTAGTAAAAGGGTGAAAATGATTTTGTCTGTTCTTTTGATGCAGATTAAAATTGAATTTTAAAATATATTTAACTAATAATTATATAGACTAACATGTCTAATGATTACAGATCAATTTTCTCGTGTTTTATCTTTATAAAATTAGTAAAATATTTTATAATAATTATAGTGTAAAATATTACAAGATTTCGAATATATTTTTTCTTTGAATATGTATGGATTGATTATTATTTAATAATATCATAGTAATTTAAAAACTAAATAATAAATAACCTCTTTAATAAAAAATAAATATTTTTCATATTTTCATCATAATTTAAAAAAACAATTATATCATTTTATATTTCAATTATCTTTTTTTATTTGTAATAACATGTAATAACTTACTAAACAAAATTTATTTTCAAAAATATTTTATTAAATAATATTATAGTGACTTCTTAAATAATAGAGATGAGTTTCGGTGGCTGGTTCAATCTATTGACCGGAAGATAAATCATGATCTGGTGTAAAATCTGTCAATTCTAATTTGATATCAAGGAGACGGCAAAATAAACGTGGATTATAGCTCAGTGAAGTCAAAATAAAAGCCCAACCGCCACCATCTCATGCTTATTTTTTCCAAGTTCGAACACATATATCTCTAATTTCCGTTGTCAAGTATATAAACCGAAACCATGGTTTTTAACCTTTTATGTGATTACACATCTATTGGACATAAAATGAAAAACAGTACATAACAAGTGAAGAGTACAAAGATGTGGTTGGTTCATTAAAGAGTAGTATTATTGTCGTTGACGAAACTAAATCAAGCAAAGTACGAGGACGAGGAAGATGTATCGGCCAAGACCTGCAAATTTTGGGAAAAAATGTCCATTATTTCATCACCAAAAAATAGAATATTTATCACATTTCTCAGTAATAGGTTTACATTCTGTTAATCTGACGAACACATGCTTTAACTTCGTGGCAATATAATGTTAGTTTTTACTTGTACGTTTCTCAATCTCACATTTGCAAAATTTGTTTGATAGTGTGAAGTTATGTAGAAATTTCCTATATATATATATATATATATATATATGCATTGATAAATCAAGGAAAATAATGTAAAGCCCGAATGCATTACCTCAAGCTGTTCTTCAGTAAAAGAGTCTTTCTGGATATTCCATGTATCTGCATGGGTTCGCCGGAACTCAGCCACTGCTTTAGTCACAGTAGATTTTACAGGCGTAGGTTCACCGGCGAAACGAGCCAATAAAGTTACATGATCCGGCAACCAGCTGAATATATTTAAAAAGTCTCAGATAATTCATAAAAAGTCCAAAGCTTAGGATCTGCATCACACACTTTAATGTAGAGATGTTAAAACCTGGGCATGTCATAAGGAACAGACAAAACTGAAGCTACCAAACCAAGAACGGCTCCATGCACCTCTGCGATGGACTGAGTTGAACTTGACTTCCTGAAAAAAACCGATTCGATTCTTAGGTCACCTTAAAAAAAAAGCCGAGGAAAAGATATGCCAATCACAGCCCTTTTTTTTTGCACTATCATCTTTGGAGACAAAAAGTTAAGATGAAAATGGTTAAGAGGGACGAAAGGAAAACCTCCGGTTTCTTTTCTTTTGGATTGAGTTTGCCTCTGCATAGGATCTATCACGAAAATCTGCAGCAAAATCTTCATCTCCTCCTTTCATTAGGCCTGCTAGAACTGCTGCAGCATGCTCTCGTACCTGAAGACCAGATCATATCATTTAAGAGGTACGCGCTTGATGTATCCAGTTATAAATTAATCACAAGTTTGAATAATTTAAAAACAACTTTACTGGACAACAACATGATCCTGATGTGAAAAACGCAAATCTAGAACTTGCCTCTACTTGGCTGTCAACAAGGAGTTTTTCTACGGTTTTCCAGATTTTCTGTTTCTCCTCATGACTGAGTATAAAAGTATGCCTAGTAAGAAAGGTCAAAATAGAAAAGATTTGTTAATCAACAGCGCATTTGTTTGTCACCTTGCTATATAGATCATATATATATATATATCTATATTACCTGTACATAAAAGTTCGCAGATATGTCAGGGTTGAAGATCTTATCCGCCAGTTAGAGTCAACAGCAGAAGAAAGAATAACTCCAATAACTTTCTGTAGATGAGATCCTGGGAAAACCCGCCACTTCAGCAGCTCAAAGGCTGCCTTAGCCAATGTGGACAGATCTTTATGCGATGTTTCCTTCAATAGATGGTAATAAATCTTCAGTCATGGAAAAGCAATTTAGAGGAAAGAAAGTTTTTAAAAAAATATAACGGTTATACCTGTAAGGATATCACCGGATAGAGGAATCCCGCAATTACATCTCCCAGATATGAAGACCTCCCAGATTTGAAAGATGAGATTATAAAATGGAAGAGCTATGGATAGGATTAAAAAAAGGGAGAGAGAGAGATTAGTATCAAAGTCTCAAATAAAAGGAAAAAAAAAGAAAATTCTCCCAAAACTGAGACAGCCAGTACCGTCTCCATCCATTTAACATCATCTAGAGAATCGCCATTTGACAGAGCATTTTCCATATCTACATCTGCTGAAGTGTCCAAGCTATCTGATATGCTAGCTTGTTGAATGTTTGTAACAGCTTCAGATGCTTTTGCACTAATCAACTTGAACCAATTTTCCTCCTCAAGTCGGCTATCAACATCTGTTCTCCCTTCCTCAGATGGATGTTCTTGTTGATATGACATCCGCAGCCGAATGTTGGAGCATAATACTGAAAGACTTACACCGATAGCTTCCCTTATCTGTTCATTGTCACACAAAAGTAACAGGCTTTTCAGAATTCTATTTTGACCCTTTTTAGCTTGTCAAAAGACAGTCAAATGCATGATCCTGCATGAAAACAAAAGGGGCAGAGATGTAGAGTACAAAAAATGAGTGTGAGAAGTCTTACTTGTGCCGAGGAATGGGACATATTTTGGATCAACTCATCAAGAAGCACGATATGCAGTTTCACTTCTGATACGGGCATTTTTGGTGGAGACAGTTCTATTAAAGCAGCCAAAAGAAAAGCATACCGCTTTGCAACAACAGTGGTGGTTGCGGTTGGTGGCAATGGTGCCACTATACAGTCCAAAATTTGTTGTCTCATGACAGGAATTTTGGTTCCTTGTTTCCCTTTCCCTGTGACAGCATAACGTATGCAAGCAGCCCACTCCGGTATGGATTCTACTGATTGGCCAAGAATAACATTCTGCAACTGAACCATTATCCAGCTATCCCACTCACTAAGAAGACCATTAACATCAGAGTGCAGTAAACCTGCTAATGCTTCAGCAGCAACACATTGTTTTGGTCTCTCCTTGGCGTTACAAAACTCCTCTAAGGGGCTTTTAAGTGCCAGCAACACAGGCACTCCACATTCCTGTGCTAAGCGCTTGAAGATGCGAGCAAAACTTGGGTAGAATATATCACTTCCTAACAAAGATATCCAACTAGGTGTTCTTGGCCATGAAGCCGAAAATTCGAAATAGAAACGAGTGATTGACTTGTCCGCCATGCTCTGGAATGATGAACTTCCGTGATTACCTCTGGAGGAGGAACTATCAGTATCAGTGATATGAATATGAGAAAGACTTTCAAAAGTTTCATTGAAGAATCCTTCCTCTCGAAAAATTTGGCTCAATGCTAAATCAAGGGATGAGTTGGCATTTTCTTGGGAAGACACAGAAGGTTGATCCTTGCCTTGCATCTTATGAGGTGATTCTTTAAGTAGCGTGTTTAAAGCTGAAATTGCCAGTATTCTCGTCTGAGGAAGTTGACTTTTTAAGTTTTTCAAGAAGTGGCCTGGAAATACCAACATAACCTTAGTTAAGAAGGAGAAACTCAAATAACATGAAGAAAAAGCCTTCCCTTATATACGGCCATCTAAAATCTGTACCAGCAGTTTCATCAAGGATTTTGAAGGAGAAGCTTGGGTCAATCCTAGAGGACATAGCTAACAGAAGGAGCACTCTATTAGCCATCAAGTTGTACCTGGCATAAGAAGAAAAAGAAGAAGCATAATGACTCCGTACCTTCAAAATTATGAATCTGAGAGTTGGGGAGCTAAAAGTCTAACTAGGTATATGAAAATGATTTTCCAATGAAAAATTCATTAATGGTAGGGTAGAATTACCGCCAATGCAAGCTAGAAGAATCAAAACTCATGGAGCCGATCTGAGAAACAAGATCTCCAGAAGTAGACCCCTCAACATGGCTATCCAATGAGCGAAGTATGTTTCTAGATAGTCCCGCGAAGTGAATGTTATATTTCACAAAAAGCTGCAAGCATTAAAACTTCAGGCAAAAACTCAAAGAAAGAAAAAGGCCTTTACCCTAGTAACAAAGACTGAACCTTACCTCAATGATTGCTTTTTGGGCTTTCATAGATTCGTGATGAGAACTACAAAAGATTGAAAATAAATATTAATACCAATTTACAAGCACATTAAGTAACTGATCTTGAAAATGTAAAAAGGCTACCTTGAAAGAATCCCAAGAAGAAAAGCGGAAAATGATTTTGGATCCTGGAGTAGCAGAACAAACATAAGATTTTACAATTAAAAATAAAGCAAAGAATAACTAAAAATAAATGACTACCGTTGTCAAATGCTTGAGAACACTCTGTGAAGAGAGAATGGCACAAGAACCAAGGACTACATTCTCTGGTGCATCCTGATTTCGCAAGTTCTCACTAAGGAACAGAACACACTTTGAAAGCAATGGCGGCCATCTCTTTAACAGTTTCAGCAAAGATTTTCCAGCAAGCCTGAATACCACAATTGAATTTAAAAGCAAAGCCTAGTCAATTAATGCATTGAAAGAAGGTGTAGAGAAATTTACAGACGAAATTCTGGTTCAAGAGGGTGGTTTATCCTTTCCCAAACTTAAGAGGCCTATAACCAATTATTCATTGACACGCATATTTGGACCATAGATGGGCACAAAAGTACTCACACTCGAACAGTCTCATAGTTGTGCAGACAGAGGGTCAAAAGATCATCAACCAAAAGTGTCAAGGATTCTGGTGGAGAGAAGTTCCCATCTGTACGAAACAGATGATAGGACGATTGTGATGATCTCCATGTGTTGTGCATGTACGCCTTGTCAATGAGCGCCCATCTAGGCCTGGAAGACAAGAAGATTTGCAAGAAATTAAAATCGAGATGTGTAGGTTTTCAACTCGGACAAAAGGGAGAATTACCTTCTTTTTCCCTTAGAATGAAACTCAGTAATAAAGTTCGCTGGAGGCTCCACAATCGCAGCAGATTCCAGTTTCCAAGCCTGCCTGTGATTATACCATTCGTCATACTCCAAACTGCCTGCAAACATTCAACGGATAAGTGTTATTTATAGAAAAACAATTGGCTAGTCAACTGCCGAAAGGGACCACGCCAAAGGCTTTCTGCAGTACCATAGTTTCCCAGAGCATCCATTATGCGGATTATTAGTATCAGCAAGATGCTGTCATCTGACTTTTTCTCTAACAAGTATCTGCAAACACCAGAAAACAAAACCATCACAAAATAATTTTTCAGTTGTACGCATATGCTTTTTGGAGAGAAGTAAGCAGATCAGCTTCTGAACAAACATTACTTGCTGGCTGCATGAATAGTTTCAGCAGTTTTTTCTCGTATTTCGGCACTGCCAACACAAGAACCTGATGCTCCAGCTATAAAGAACGGCAGATCTTCAACCATATCATCATGTTTAGGCGATGGCCTGAAATCAGGTAGGCAAGACAAAACACCTTGCAATGTAGAATCTATGCGCAAAAGAGTCACTTTTAGGTGTGTTTTCTCATCTCCTGCACCACAAATAGTATCAATGAGGCAAGCACGAGTAAAATTTTGGAGCAAACAAGTACGATACCATACACTCTGCGTTAATATCACTGCAATATAGAAATGTCAGCCTTTGCTCTAACATGAAACATGCAAACCAAATCAGTATACAGTTGACAAATATGCATATATCCTTGAAGTAAGATTGAATCACACAAAGGAATGACTGAAATTACCTGCATCAGAGTGGATGTTTGATTGGCAAATTCTCAAAAGATCATCTAATGCTGACTGAAGATGAAGGTCTACGAGCTCATTGGCAAACTGAATTTCCTCTTTGGTGGGAACATGCCACCTGGAATGCACCACCTGCTCATCCTTAGAAGAAGCTTTGGTGCTGATCCATTCCTCCAAAGCAGGAGCAGCAGGGTGACGAGACAAACATCTAACAAGAACAGAAACATTTTTGTTATATGAGTAGAGAGACATAAGAGCACACCAAGATATTGATGATAAACATTCTTGAGTAATTACGCACTTGTATTGATCAATAGGATAGTAAAGAATCAGACTTCCAAGGAGAGATCGAAGAAGATGATCCCCAGCTCCATTAACCTTAAGGCAACCATCAAATCATCAAACAAGCCAGATAAAAGTACACATCACTAAAAAATGGCACACACTAAAGATAAATCTGAGTCCATAAATGTTGTTTCAGCAAAATAATACCTTCCAAGATGAGGAATTAAATGCAGAAGAGATAGCTTCGATAAATTGATCTTTGTACCGAAGAAGTGAGCTGCCTCCATAAGTGATGGCAACTGACAATACTTTCAGCTGATAATCTATAGCTGCCTCAAGCGCTGGAGAAAGTGTCTGTTTGTCTTGCTGAAAAAGGTGGTAAAAAGAAAAGAAAAAAGGAGTTATTTAATTTCAAATTGAAGAGAACGCATAAACTTCGAACAAAAGCTATTGACAAGCAGAAATACCTTATTGGAAACAAGGGTGTCTGCACTTCCTTTTCCTCCATACCCAGTGACAGGAATTTCTTTCAGAGAAGATATAACAGCGAGGAGCATCGGTTCAACAATTTGAGCAACTGCTTCTTCGGGGTTTGAATGAACACAGGCACAGCAAAGCATCCCAACCTCGGCAATTGCACCAGGAAGGATATTTGTCCGAACAAACTTTGATATCTTTTTCAAGGCCTGTTAGAGATTAAAGCAAACAAGAAATTAAACTTCTCTTCCATGGAAAAGTCTGAGGAGTTTCTAAAGTAACAACGACAAACCAACCTGGCTATATAGAGATCCAGACAGCCTTCCTAGTAGGATTTCAAGCATGCAATAGTAGTAAGGACCATCCTCAACCAAAAACGTTCCTGATGTTGCAGATGAATTTAGGCCTTCATTTCTGCAGCAACATAAAGTCTAAATGTAACTAATAATCGATGAGAAGGAAAATATGATGTGATAAAAATTAAATGCTATATAATAAAGAAGAAGAGATCACAATCATGAAGCAGAATTGTAAAAAAATTCTCCACAGTGATACATTACTCACATAACACTGTTGGGTTCCAAATGCTGTAACAAAGCGATCAAACGGCACAAAAATTCATCCAGCCACTCAGAGAAGGAAGCCATAGTCATGAATGATAAGTCATCAGAACTATCGTCCAAGACAGCCATCTGCAATATACAAGGATAAAAAACCGATAAAAAAACAACTCTTTTGAATAATGAATGTTTGGACGACTTTCAAGGTTAAAGGAGCTTACATTGGAAAATATGGACCCAATCAGCTGCATAGTTGCCAAGGTTTTAGGGGGGTCATTGGCATCCATTCCAAGCAATGCATTAGATAGAGAAATACCAATGAGATCAAGAAACATCCTATCATCCACATCACCACCAAGATCTTGTTTAGCAGTTGACATGGAAGACTGCAGGATTGACCGGCCAGCAAATGCTACGGACATCATAGCAGTTTTCAACTGGTGGGTGGCAGTTGTCTGACTATACATAAACATTTGCTATGAAGTAAGTTAATTGATAGATGAGTAATGGTTGAAAAATTTTGCAAGATGAAGAAGCGAACACAAATTACAAACCGTTTCCAAAGCCAAATGGAATCGAGATGTCACAAAAGGAAGGACCAAAGAGGGCTCCACATAAGACAGAATGGATGTCGCTGCAGCAACTGTCTCAGAAAGATGTTCGTTCTTGCTATATTGACCACGATCAATCAACTTCAACACCACGTCAACAAAAGCTATCCTTTCCGGCTTTCCTAAACAGACAGCTGATAGACGATCTGGATCCCTGTAGGAATAGGATCTAAGCAAGAGCCTACCAATATGATTAAATACATAAATAAACAGTGACACTGCTCTTTTCTTACTGTTGCTCACGCTGTAAGCGCTTTTGGAATGCTACTACCAGGTGAAGCAAAAACCGTTCCAAGGAATAAGTCCAACGGCCACCATTTGAAGGATGATAATATCTACATTTATGAAACAATAGACAAACAGTAAGTACAACTGTTGTAACCTTGCAGTTAGGGAAACAAATAAACAATAGGGGGCCAATGTTAACACACTGTTCTAAAAGGTTGACCAATTTCTTGAATTGCTCATGTGCCGAACTTCCAGGTTTCAGAAAGTATACCTGAAACAGAAGCCAGGAAATGCACCCCGTGAAGATTTATTAGTCAGATACAGCAGAAGAATGCAGTAAAATGAAATTTAAAACCAACTTACAATAGATTGTGCAATTGATTTTGATGGAGTGATAGTCCTATTAGAGAACAGGAATCTTGTGTTTCTGGGAACATCAACTGAAAAAGGATATGATCCACTTCCATTTGCAACAGGAACCTAAAACTGAATTAAATAAGAATCCTGTGTATGGAGAAAAAGAGAATACACCAATCTGGGAGACGACAAAGAGCAAGACGCATCCCAATCTCATTTAGTTTTTGTTATCTTTACATGCCCAGATGCATTTAAGCATACCATGTTTTTATCTTCCATTTCAGCTATTCCATACATTTCGTGAAAGCAAAAATATATATTTTTTCCAAAGTAAAACTGACGTCAAGATCTCGTCACTGAGGCTGGAACTCCAAAGACTTAACAATTAGTAACACTAGAAAAACTTCACTCACCTCGAACATATTCAAGAATCTACTAAAAAGCATGGGCAAGTAGGATTCCCAGTCGATAAAGCTGCAGTTTTTTATCACGCGAGCTAGTACAGCTGCCCATTGACTGTTCCAAAATTGACAATTTGGTATTGAATCCCAGAGCTCTAGACAGTTTTTTATCCATTTTCTACAAGGTCAAAAGAAGAGAAATTAAAGAGTTTATATTCATTAAAATGGGAGAAACACGAGATATCATTGATCACAGATAAAACAATGTTGTCCTTACTCGGAGAAGAAATCCTGATTTTCGTTGTTTGTAGGAAGGAACAATCTCACAAAGCCAGAGCCCTCAAACGAGGAATTATGCCAAGGATTTTCCAAAACAGACCTGAACGTGGGTAGAACAAGATTAAAAAGGTTAGCAGAGCTATAGCATTTAATAGACTCTAATTACAGCGAGCAATCCAGCTACACATAACATCTTAAAGAGATAAAGTAGGTCTAATTCAAATCTCTTTCTTTCTGTAATGGGTCTATTAAAAACTTGAATTGAACCCCATTGCCTCTACTAGGGAAGGCCCGGCTCTTGACTTGGTTGGGAGTGCGACCTATATTGAGAGAGGAAATCCACACAGGTATCCTAATAGTACGACTCCGGTATGACGTCTTTCACACATTGATTCATACAGAGAGATGTGCCACCATAAAAAAACATGGTATATAGGAGAGAAATGACGAGAAATATGGCGGCCATAATGAAAATTTTGTACACCCTCCTTATAAAGGGTGTATGTAATGATGAACAAGATGCTTCCTACATTACTTCCCCTTTTTTCCAACCCTTTGTCCATAGCAGAAATAAACAGTGATCTTCACATATAGTGCAAGCTAGAACAGATAGGATCATGATAGTTTTTCCATAATTTGCTTGACAATACCAGAGAACACTAACGCATGTATAGACGTTAGAGCACTACTACCATCTAAACATCTCGTGCCAACAACTTACATGAATTCAGACCATATATCCGATGCAGCCCCTTGTGAGAAAAATCTCCTACAGGAACGAATGAGAGAAGTAACAGCCTCGAAGTGGCGTTGTCTTAACCTCCAACCTTCAGGGCCTGGGCTCCTACAAAGAAAAAGAAGTTTGAAAACATCGTAGCATGAAACAATACCAAGAAATTTAAAACGAAGCTAACAAAATTTTCCCTTCATGAGTATCTAAGAAAAAGGACCCGCATATATATTCCTGCCAGATATTCAAAGAGGACTCACCTGCTGAAGTGTGCATGAATCAAGGTATCATACAAGGGCCTCCACTCAACTTTCAAAGACAGCTTCTTACGATATTTGTTCATCAGTCTGACTAAAACATTACCCCATCTAACCTATTTCACCAAAACCGATCATTTGAAAGGTAAGCATAAATAAGTGGTAAAGGCAAGGGTATCTGCGGAACAGAGCAAGTAACTGGAGTTCATTCTGGTATTAGTTTTCGAACCTGTGCATACAACTTATTCTGAGATGAATGAAAAATTTGTAAGCCAATTTCCACGAGTTCACTAACATCTTCCACGGACAATTCACTTTTTGCTCTAACAAAGCTGCAAAGGGGGGAAAAACGTCATCAGACCATGGACGGCCACAGACAATACACAAGTGCATCAGAATAAGAACCAACTTACAAATTGGAAAAACTACAGGATCCAATATACTACACGATCAATCCCAGCTACATAGAGGCTACTAAATAACCAGAAGTCCAGCAGAACCAGTCTGTAAAATTATTTCAGACGACCATGTTGCACGATTTTAGTATGAATCTTCACCCAGCTAAAAATGATTTTAGTCCCACATTTTAAATTTCACTTCAGTCCTAGTCGTGTACAGACTGAACCGCGAGCACCCAAAATCCCTGCAATTCAATTCGATACACTGACCCGATTCTGGGACTGAGCTAAGCGCCTCTTAAATTCATCATCCACGTCTTCAAATCCCAATAAGAAGCAAGCAATTCGAACGAGAAACAGCCCGAGATAGAAAGAAAAAAAATTCCACGAGGTTTTTGCAATCAAACCGAAAAATCGAGGACTCACAGTTCGATAACGGAGATCCATTTAAGAGTGGCGTAAACAGATTCTGGATCATCCGGTCGGTGCAACTCTTTGACGCATCTCACGACTCGCGCGAAGGACTCCTTCTCCTTCTTCGTCTCCTCCGCTACAGGCGGCGGTAGCCATCCATTGTACAGATGCATCTCTTCTTCTCAGTCTCCTCCGTCTTCGTCGTATAAATTTTCTGCAGATTGATGTAGTATTTTCTTCTCGGGCTCTGAATTTAAAGCTGCGTTTGCTTTTTTAGTTTTTTTTTCTCTTGTTTTCTTTCCAAGCAAGAAAAATCATATATCGGAGGAAAAGGCCAAAGACCATATAATAGATTGAAAACAACTTGGCTTCTCTCTTTTTTTCTGAGAGGAAAAAATATTGTATTGACTTTACCGTTGACTGATTACCTGCAACTGGCGCGGCGGGTATACCACTTTCCGAACCGACTAATAGTATTCCAAATTTACCCCTTAAGTTTTACTTCTATTTCGATTTACGCCCTTATGTTTTAAGTTGTATAGTATAGTCCTCTATTAGGTTATGTAATATGTACATTGGTTCCAAAGTTACAACACCTTCTTTTTTTCTTTTAACACTCTACATCATTTTCTCTTTCTTACATATCATTTTCTATTTCTTCCACGTCATAATTCAACACCCACTCAATTTTCATCCTCTACAATGGTTTTGTTTAATAAAATTACAACACCCTTTCCCACCAATTTTATTTCATATTTTTATTTTCTTTTATGTTTTAGTTTTTGTAATTACATATTATTAGTAACAAATATTGTTTGAAATTAAATTAAAATAGTTAAGAATTCAATAATTTTATAAAAAAAATTTTTTGGTTTTTAATGTATATATTAATTTTTTTTTTTTAAATTGCAAGTGATAAAGACGAGAAATATAGATAGTTATTATTAAAACACATACAATGACGAAAAACTGAAAATGCAATACAATAAACACATACATTCAGGTCAGTTTCATTAGCCATTGGAGCAGAATAATAAGGGGGTGTTTGAGATGAATATGGCATCATCGATCCAAAATATGGACGATAGTTTGGAACAGCTGACGGTATGAAGAAATTTGGTGGGTAACCATAGTTTGGTATATTTTGGGATTGGTTAGAAGATTGATTTTGGAATTGATAATTGTTGGAATTTGGGTGGTTAAAAGGGTAAGTAGAAAAATTTTGGATGTTAAAATGGTTATTGTTGGGATCCATTTCACTAAAACAATGTTTAAAGTGAAAAACAAGAGTTTATTGGATGCTAATCAAATAAATATAGTAGAAAGACGAGTTTTTTTCTGTGTCCAAAACAAATGAAACAATTCTCTATTTATAGATAATGAAAAATGATGAATTTTGGTATTAAATATATATATACACATATACTTATTATGAGATAATTGTTGTTATACAATTGAGATGGAAAAAAAATCTAAAATCCGAGCAACCAATCAATGCGTTCCACGTGTTCCATCTATATATTATCATACAATATTTTTCTGCCCAATCAAAAGTTACCACGTGTCAAAAAAGACTCGACTCTTTTGAGTTTCACGGTGTTGAAATTTTACGACACCAAACTTGCCACAACATCTTTTTTATTTTTTCAACACACCATTGCAAGCTTTTCAACCGTCGATAAAAACACCATTGTAAGTAGTCCTAGGAATTGAAACAAGTAATTACGGCCAATAAATCGAACCCATTACTGTCCACAAGTAATTACAGCCAATAAAATTCCGAACATGCTGTGGAGCATAGGTGGACATTTGTTTTATCAACAGGTGGATATGTGTGCAGCTATTGTTCATCAAATTAACATAATCTATAAATATTAAAAATGCATATGATGATGGATGACGATTGACGACATTCACATTGCAGGTTTTTTTTTTTATGTTGGTTTGGGTTGACAAAAGACGGCTTCGATGATGAAATCTGAAAGCTAGAAAAGACTTTACGCCGCTTTCGTGTCCGTTAATTAGGGGGAAAGCTTCAAATTTCTCACAGGATGTAACGTAAACTCACAGACAGGTGCGTCTGGTTTCCCTATCGTATTGCATGATATTTAGTTCCAACACACTTATGATTGGTTATATAATTTTAATTTCTGAACGAATAAACAACAATGTCGTTGTAGTATAGTGGTGAGTATTCCCGCCTGTCACGCGGGTGACCCGGGTTCGATCCCCGGCAACGGCGCATCTTTTTTTGTTTCATTTTCGCATGGGCCGTTTTTGTGCCTCAAAGCCCATTTATATGACCCATGCCAATAAAGCCGAGAAGGCCACGGACTTACATGAACAAATGAACCAACGCGCCTAAACATTGGGAAAGCGAGGAGTGTAAATAAAGTATTGTTCTTTTTTGGGCTTGAATATCTTCATACCACGAAATTACTCAGGAAAAACGATATATTTTTCCACGAAAATTCTCATATCTAGCCAGATCTCTCTCGAACTATGCCCTCTGTATATTTCCCCACGAAATGAAAGTTAAAAACATAAATCCTCAAAAAAAAAGTTCAAGGCTTAAATCCCCACAGAACAAAAGTTCAAAACCTTGTTCTCCATCTATCTTGGTTTTAGTTGGTTTACTGTTTTTTAATCAAACCTAAACCATGTATAACCGACTCTAAACCGTATTATGATCCGATTACAGTTAATAAACCGCAGATTAGGACCTAGACCCGACTAAACCCATAAAACTCAAATTTCTCAAAATAAAAAAATCTAAATTCTGGAAATCCGAAAAAAAAAAAAAAAACGCTAGTCATCAATTTTTGTGGTGAAGAAGATGAAATTGGGCATTTGATGCTTCTATAAGCAAGCACCGATTCACATCGACGTAACTGTGTTTTTTTTTTTTGGGTTCTAATTAGTGATGAGAATTAGTGTTCTCTCCTCCGTTATAAGATTCAATTTGGGATTTTTAATCATCCCGAATAAGTTAGAAGTCTTGGAGAATCTCTATTTAACATCAAAAATGTTGATGTGCTTTGTAGCTAGTTATGGGTGAAGGAGAAGACGTTGAAGAGGACGAATCTTGCCGGGATTCAGGACTCGAGTTCGACGAATCCGATCTCCACGCTTCAGCCGGTTCCGTCCACTCCGATTTGCCTGATTTTCGCCGGAAAATCTCTGCATCAGGCAGATCCGCGAAAAAACCGTCAAATCGGCCCTCCGCGGTAGCGGCGTCGTCTCTCCCGGTCAACGTGTCGGACTGGTCGAAGATTCTTCGGGAGGAGCACCGCGATAATCGCCGTAGAGGCATCGAGGATGACGACGGCGATAACGAAGACGGTGGCGATTGGATGGACGCAAGTGGCGGACGATTACCGCCGCACAAGTTTCTGGCGAGGACGAGAATGGCGTCGTTCTCGGAATCTTGAAGGTGCAATCGAGAGCAGACTCGACCACCTTGGAATATCAATCACAATCTCTCTCTTTATGTCTCTCTCTCTAGTTTTGAGATCACGTTTTTTTTTAGTGTATTGGATTTGGTTTAATGGGTATGTGAGAAGAAGAAATATCGAAGCGAAAGACATCTCTTTTATCTTCTGCGTTTTCTGTAATTCGGATCTCATGATTCGAAGTTTCTTCAAGCAACAACAATAAGCAAAAAACGAAAAGAAAAAAAAACTGAATTCGCGTGAGATCATAGAAAAGATTTATGTTGGATTCGACATTGGAATCACATGAAGCGTTCTTGAGGATTTTGAAAAAATTGGGTTTTCGGGTCGGGTAGTGTGTCGGGTCGGGTTTTAGTTTGGATTAGGCTTTTTCGGTTTAGTTTCATGGTTTGATGGTTTACTCACGGGTTTAGAGCACAAACCATCAAAACCAACATATGTGGAGACTTAAGCCTTGAACCATTTTTTTTGGAAGGATTTATGTCTTTAACTTTCATTTTGTGGGGAAATATACATAGGGCATAGTTCGAGGGGGATCTGGCTAGATATGGAAATTTTCGTGGAGAAATATATCGTTTTCCCAATTACTTATGATAGCAACATTTAGTGGGCAAACATTTTTTTCGTAGGTGTTGCACGCAACCAGGGGCGAATCCACTTGAACGGGTCCAAGTGACACTCTTATAATTTTGTAGAAATTAGTATATTAGTTAAAATTTGTTGGGTTTTTATAATGAAATGGTAAAAACAACATCTTTGACGCCATAAAGACGCCATAAAGATGAATATTAAATCTTATGACCCCATTCAATAATATTATTTCATTTTTTTTTTCATTCCCATTAGCAATTTTTTACATCTTATTTTGATATGTATGTTTATTTATATTCTTACTTTTAAAATATCGTTTTCACTTTTTCATATTTAAAAATAATTATTTTAAAAATATTATAATATTAATAATTTTTATTATGATCACAATAAAAAAAAATTCTGGATTCACGCAACGGTGATGAAATCATAACAAATGAAACGTTAGATAAACTACATACATGAGTCTCAATTTCCTGTAAGCGTTCATGAGCCATGCTTTCTATTTTGTGCATTATTTCAATATCTAAGCTCGTAAGATAATCAAGCAGCGCTGAGTTTTGTTTTTTGGGTTTAAGTGAGAATGTTTATTTGTGCAGAGAAGAAGATTGTTTTGTTGAATTGCCAGAATCCTCAAAAGCTTTTGCAAAATCTATGGACATACATACCAAGATTATTATGGGGTTTTGCTATTGTTGGGAAATCCTGAATGATCCATCCGAAGATATATATGTATTGGGAAAGGGTTCACTAACAGTTAGGAATGATAGTTTTAAAAACAAAGATTTTGTGATTCATCACATTCACTTGTTGAAGCCAATTAAAATTCTTATTGCAAGTTGAAAGTTGCATCTACATAAAGTTGTAGTAAATTGAATTTACATGGATGTGTGCGTCTTGTGAGTGTAAATATCGGATTTTGGATGGGACCATAACACGACGTGGATTTTGAAAATCAAGTACTTAGTGTCTGTGTTCCGAAGATAATGTTAAACAAGTAACACCAAAATCTCTACAAGAAAGACGAACCAGCCCTCCTCATACTAAACAAAAATGGACTTTAGAGCCGAAACTAAGCAAGGGTGAATATGTAATAATGTCTCAAAGCCAATCTCGTATAGAATTATAGATATGGTTACTTAATTAGCCTGAACAATGACTAGATTTCGAAAAAAAAAAAATATTAAAAAAAAAATTTAGTAGCAAAGGAAAAAAAAAAACGGACCGTCCCTTTCCCACTCATGTAGTTTTAATTGGGCTGTGAAAGAAGATAAATTTTGCTGTTCCTCTCTCTTCCCGTTTTCGCTCTGGGTTGTTCTCTGGCGGCCGATCCCGTTGCTACCTCTTGAAGATTTTATTCTTATATGACCCCGAAATTGAAATAATTAGGACTATATTTCCGGATTTTGTTGCTGAAATTTCTCATCTCTAGATCCAAACAAACAAGTGGACAATTCGTTTTCGTTTTGATTCCTGCCAATCCTAGGGTTTGTCCCACCTTGATCTGTATTTTTCATATATGTTTATGTTATGTAGTCCTATTACCGCCTTTCATTTTTTTTTTTTTTTTTTTTTTTGTTGAATCGTTCTCGTATGTCTAAAATTTAATGTTGTGATTGTTAGGGTTTGTGTTTGCGCATGAACTGGAAGAATTAAGTTGTTTTAGATTGGTTTTTCTCCCTCCCTTTCCCCAATTTTGTCGGCTTTGGTTTCTAGGTTAGGTTTCCGGAGTCTATGCTTTCACGCTTAAGGTCGTGGAATTTTGAACATTTTTTAAGTGTGTCGGAATTGGATTACGATGGTTAACACTTGCGTTTTGTCCTCATATATATAACCTCTTTGAAATGGATTAGTCCTGCAAGACTTCAGATCTTTGGTAACCCAGGGATTGCATGTTTAATTAATGTTTTTGTTTGTTTAATTATGTCCATTGCTGTTTGAATGTCCTAAATTGTTCACTCACTACTACTTATGCGCAAAGTCTATGGTCAAACCTCATTTTTGAGTAGGAGTGTATAGTTTCTTGATATGGTAGATTCTCCTCTTGGAGGCTTTTAATAAATATGGTTTTGTGTTTATTATATATGCAGGTGCCGTTATTTTATTTTCTTAAAAAATGTCCAATTATCAAGGAGATGATGCTGAGTACATGGAAGACGTAGATGATGAGATGGAAGATGTAGAAGATGATATGGATGAGGAGTTTCGCGGCGATGATCTAGGTGCATCAGATTCCGATGTTGAGGAATTTGACTACTCGGTAAGTATGCCTGATCACGTCTTATCTATTTTGTTGCGCTATTTCTTTTTCTTTTGTTTCCTACCTTATAGTTTCGGGGTTCCATGGTTTCAGAATAATAAAATAGCTGATACCTCGGCAGACCAAGCTCGGAAAGGGAAAGATATCCAGGGGATTCCTTGGGACAGGCTAAGTATTTCCAGAGAGAAATACAGACAAACTAGATTAGAACAGTATAAGAATTATGAAAATGTCCCTAATTCTGGGGAATCATCGGAAAAAGTAAGAATTATATTCTCTGATCTTCCATTTTTGCTAGTGTTTAGGTTAACACAGCTACTTAATGTATCATTGTTTTTGTATGAATTCAGGTTTGCAAGGTCACACAGAAAGGGGGACATTTCTATGACTTTTGGCGGAATTCAAGATCTATTAAATCTACTATACTTCATTTCCAGGTTTTTTTTTTTTTTTTTAATTTATATTGAGGGTTCGTCAATTTGGACTAGTCGATAGTTTTCCGTTGTGATTCGTATTTGACATGGTTGAGGACATCCAAAAAAAATATCCATCTGATCAAGAATCTTTATGGGGTTCATAGTTGAGGAATTTGGTGTGGGCAACTTCCAAGCACGACGTATATCTTATGTCAAATTTCCTGCTAACACATTATTCTTCTCTAACGTCCGGAAAGAAGGAAGTTCTCAATGTTCGCGGTCATGTTGCACCATCTGAGGTTAGTTTTTGCCAGAATTTAAAGTTCTACTTTAATGTAACTATTTTCTTATTATGTGATTTTGAATTGTTTTTTTTTTCCTTATTTGGTGCATTTAGAAACATCCTGGAAGTTTGCTGGAAGGATTTACGCAGACTCAAGTGAGTACGCTTGCTGTAAAAGACGAGTTTCTAGTTGCTGGTGGATTTCAAGGAGAACTTATTTGCAAGGTAAATCTAGATTTATTGATTGCGGATTAGTCACACTAGCTACGTGCATTCTCATTGACGAGCTTCATCTGTTTTCACTTTTCACATTGATTCAGCATCTTGATAGACCGGGTGTCAGCTTTTGCTCTCGTACTACTTATGATGATAATGCTATTACTAATGCTATTGAGATCTACAACAAACCCAGGTTTTTGCTCGTCTTTTGCTGAAGGGTCGACATAAATTTGTTAGAGTCACTGCTTCTAACTTTTTTTTTGTCTTCTGCTTATAGTGGTGCCCTTCATTTTACTGCCTCGAATAATGACTGTGGTGTTAGAGATTTTGACATGGAGAGATACCAGCTTGTTAAGCATTCTCGTTTTCCTTGGCCAGTGAATGTAAAGTCCTTACTTCTTTCATGGTTATGCTTTTGATTTAGCATAACTCTGATCTCTTACACTTGAGGCAAATAATTTGAGTTTCAGTTAGGCTTTTATAACCCCATTTCTCCAGTTTACCAAATCCAAGTGATAAATATACATGTGCTTTGAATCATCTAACAAAGATGGTGTTCTTTTGTTTTCAATTTCGGGGTACAGCATGCATCTTTGAGTCCTAATGGTAAATTACTGGCTATTGTTGGGGACAATCCGGAGGGCCTTATAGTAGACCCCAACACGGGAAAGGTACATATTTGCGCGACCCTGGACACAAGTGTGTAAATTAGTCTCAAATGGTTGGTCACCACGCATGTGCTTTATAATGCCAAGTCTTTGGAATTTCCTCTACAGACGCTGGAAACACTATCAGGACATTTGGACTATTCCTTTGCCTCAGCGTGGCATCCTGACGGAATCACTTTCTCAACTGGAAACCAGGACAAGACCTGCCGTGTATGGGATATCCGTAACCTATCTCAATCCGTTGCTGTCTTGAAGGGTAACCTTGGAGCAATCCGGTCAATCCGCTACACATCCGATGGGAAATACATGGCGATGGCTGAACCGGCTGACTTTGTCCATGTCTATGACGTCTCAAATGGGTATGAAACAGAGCAGGAAATAGACTTCTTTGGGGAGATCTCTGGAATATCGTTCAGCCCTGACACAGAGGCGCTCTTCATTGGGGTATGGGACCGCACTTATGGTAGCCTTCTTGAGTATCATCGGCGCAGGAACTATTCCTACCTTGATTCGTTTCTTTAAGCAAGAAGAGAAGTATACACAACCCGTCCAAGGAATAAAAGAGAGCTCATACTGCAACCGGTGAACACGACAGAAGCAACGCAATAGATATAATGGATCTCTTAAGGGTGTAAATGATGTGTTGTGCAAATGCTAGTAGTTAGTGTCTTTTGTTTACTTTGCCGGCTGGTGTGTTGTTTCCTTATGTCTGGTCTATAAAGTATAAAGGTTCAAGCTCGGTTCAAGATGTGTATAGAATGGTTCAGTGGTGGCACAGACTGGATAGGACTTGGTGGTGGTGCTGCATCTGGGGATCATTATTGCTCTGTTTGGTGGCTTGTGAGACTCTTTTTTTTCCTTGTACTTGTGGTTGTTGTAGAAACTCGAGTGTTAAGATCCTTTTGAGTTGGTTCTGAGTTTAGAATGTGGAGATGCTTTAACGTAACTACAGTATCTCTTATAATTCGATTAAGAACACATAATTTGTCCCTAAATAGCAATAAATAATGTATATTTTGACTCTGTCTCGTATATCTGTTCTGAACTTTCAATACTAGTAGATGCCAAAATTTATTTCAAATAGGTCTGTATGTATCACTGCGTAGAGAAAAATAGCTACGAGTATGAGTTTTGACTAAAAGCACCTTTAATGGGAATTATGAGAACGAAACGTATAAAAGCAGGCCCAAGTGCAAAAGTTTCCCCTGAAAATCTTATATAACCCAGAAGGAACCAACGAGACGCAACCAACTGATGAGAAATCGTCAATCAGCGTTTCGATCCTTGGAAACAAAATCTTCTTCTTCCCCAAAAGTCAAATTACAATCACGTCGTGATCAGCCTCAGCACGGGGCTATCGCTCTTCCTCGGCCGGTTCGTCTTGTTCAACTTCCAGAGAGAGAACGTGGCGAAACAGGTACCGGAGCAGAACGGGAAAACTCACTTCGAAGCCGGAGATGATCGGGCGAAGGAATACGTTAATCTAGTGAAATCGAACGATCCCGTTGGATTCAACATCGTCGACTTGGGGATCTATCGGACACATCGTTGCTTACTACATCTTAGCCACTTCCAGCAACGGCTACGATCCCAACTTCTTTGGCTGATGAATTCTGTTCAAACAAAAATTATTACTTTTCTTTCGATTATAATTGGGAATTATAGTATAGTGAATGGCGTCGATTTTGTTAGTTTCTTATCAAATGTATCGATTTCTCCATTATCTCTCTTCTTTTTTTCTTGTCTCACTTCCACTTCCACTTCCACTTCCAGTCAAATTCTCAAATCAATTTCCTCGGGCGCGCGCGTGTTACTGAATTAACTCGCTCTCTACGCGCGTATATCAAATTAACGAAATTTGTTTTATGGATCACAAGGCCCGACATTGAAAACTATATACGGCCCAGATATGCATGCATTCATCCTCTCTAAGCCCAAATGTTTAAAACCCGAACAAAATTATTCGATACAAAAATAAAACAGTCCAATCATTTGACGTGGCATGTCAGTTGGATGACGTGCATTCTACTACTTTATGGGAAGACGATTCCATACACAGTCAAAATCTCGTTCAATTCCCAAGACCTAATAATTGATAAAATTCTAGATTATTATTATTAAATCTCGTCAAATGATTTTGTTACGGACGAACCAGTCTTGAGTTGAGGTCCTGTCAAAATCTTAGCCAAATCTCAGCTTTCGGTAGTAGATCTTGGTCTGGATCTATGGCTATGCCGGTAACACTTACCAATAAAACAACAAAAAGACACTAATCCGCAGTTATCAACCTCTTCACTAACCCTAAAACCATAAACATGGCAAGTTCTGCAACTATTCAAACACATAACATTAAAACTTCTCTAGAGAAAGAAAGACAAATGTTACAAACAGAGAAGACAACAAAAAGGGAAAACCACTACTGAGCCGCTGCAGAAGCAGCAGCTCCTGACTCATGTGAAGATTTATATTCCAACATCTCACTTCTGTATCTTTCCACATCCTTGACTCCTTTGTCTTGATAAACCTGTACAAATATATCAAGCTGTAATCAAACACTGATATAATAAAAATGTGGATATGATCTGATGATGATTAAGTTACCTGTTTCTCAGATTCGGTCAGATTACTCCACATGTGTCCTATTTTCTTGGTGATGCTTCGTTCTTGTCCATGGTACTCAGGTTTAAGCCTAGCGTACTGCTCCGCGAAGAAGAAGTTGTAGCCACTCCTGTGGCATTTGGGTTTCTGAGAATCAACTACAGCCAATCTTGATCTCTTCTTATGCCGGCGTTGTGATGATGGTACTATTGCTGAAGGTGTTTCCATGGTTTGTTGGGACTGACTTGGTGTTTGAGGAATGTGGTAAAGCACTCCTTTCAGCTCTTCAGAACCCATTTTCATCGTCACAAGATATCCATTATCGAACTTCCCATCAATGAATCCGTGAACCGAACACCCAACTTGCGGTTCATCAATGCCTGCAAGTTCCATAAGGTGAATCTATGCGGTAATCTTGAAACAGTTAAACGGATAAGCAATGGAATCAGAATATTATTTATATGAGAATTAAATTCACCAAAAATGGGTTAAAAGACAATACAACCTAAAAGGAATGAAGCAGAGCTTGGTTATTGAGCCAGATTTGTAACAAGCTAACTCAGGAATTTTTAACCCGTGCGAAAACTAACGAACCTGAATGTCGAATTTAACGACCAATGGACATGACTTATCTATAGAGAAGCTCTTATAAACTCTATCTAATGGACTACTAAATACAATATTTTACAAGCTGATGCATAAAAAAAGGATATGGAGGGAAGAAAAATAAAGCCACAAAGTTAGAGAAACTTTTCTAATACCTTCCTCGGGGTTTGGCGATACGCTGACAAGGCTCTTCATTGCTTCATCTGGGAAATCAAGAGAAATTTGGCTTCTTCTCAGCATGTCACGGAGTAAGCAAAAAAAAGACAATGATTTTAGTGTTGAAAAAGACCTGTTGATTGGATTGACGAAACTGGTTTTTGAAGGTAATAAACATGTTCCAGTTGATAAAGAAACTTGAGATAATACTTCCTTAAGACAAATGATGCACTTGTTATTGTTGTCGGAAAATTGAATGCACCGATCACTTCTTTCCATTTGCGATCCTTAATCACCTAGAGTAACATAAAAAAGATTTCAATACTAAATGGAACAAAAATCTCCAAACAGAATGAATTTTTTTTTTGGTTAATCGAAGAGTTTTGGGCCGAAGCCCATACATTCCGTCGGGATCGAAAAACCCTCCCAAGCGGGATTCGAACTAGGGGGCCTAGGTAGCACACCCTTTGGGTAGACCTAGGTAGCACCACTAGACTACCACACACTTGGTAACAATATGATTAATGGCAACATTAACTCCTACCCTTTCAATTCCACCTCGAGATGTAACCTCAATGAAAAGCCGATGCAGATCCAGAGTGTTTCCTCCCACTGTAGGAACCCTTTACAGAAACATATAATGTTTTAATCAAAATTGAGAGAAAACTCTATTAAAAATTTATCAATGGAAACAATAGACAAAACAACACATGAAAGCCTAAACTTGTTCATAAATCTTAATTACAGTATCGAGATTAGTAAATACCAAATCCAATTGGATTTTTAGTTTCCTAATGAAACAAGATAGTTTCCAAAATACATATAAACAGGTAAAGAAGACGATAAACCCAATTAAACAGGCGATACACATGACATAACGTACTTCCTGCATTCACGAATCACAGAGACATACGAAGAATCGTCATAAAGGATGTGTTTTAACTGCTCCAGTCCGGATTCCATTAAACCCTAATTAGAATATTCAACATTTCACTGAGCACAAAATCTAATGCTTCTGTTCCATCTTACCAAACAAAATATCAACACCTCAATCCTCGAATCCACAACCCTAAAGAATCTTAGAACGAACTACGAACGGAAATTGCATGTATCATTAATAAATTCTACAATCACTGAACAAAAAAAAAACCATTAAATTTCATCGGCACGAGAAAAAAAAACCCATAAACGAAACAGAGAAGGTTTTTTTCTTCTACAATCTTAAACCCAACGAAACGGTCTCATAAACCCCAAAAAAACAAATACGAGAGAAGAAAAAAAAACTTACTTCAAAGTTTTGCTGGAAAATCCGGGCAAAGCTCTGAGCTTTTCCCAGAAGAGGGCAGAGCTACGGACAAGATCATCGTATATGGCCGTACCAGAGGAATCGTCGCAGCTCTTGTTGTCCGAAGGATAACCATTAACGGGCTCCACGTGAGTTTGCGAGTACGGTGAAATATCGGTCGACATCTTTCTTTTGGCCGTCTTCGTAAAGGTAAGAGACGACCGTATTTAAGATTTTAGATTAATCCTTTTCTTAATATCAAAGAAAAAAAGGATTAAACGAAATTCACACAAAATTGAATGATTTTTTTAATTTTTTCCCTAATTTTTAATTTTTGTCTGGGGAAAATAATTTTTATGTGTTAGTCTACCACACCAGGTCGCTTATATTTATTACCAGAAACAAATTTAATTACTTCCTTTTTTAGGCTAATTACTTTCATTAGGTTAGAATGAAATCAGAGAGCCAATAGCAAAAGCCTCTTACTCGGTTAATGGGCTTATCTAATCCAACGGCCCATTACAATAGCGTATTGTGTTTCTGGGAAAAATTAAAAGGGCGAAGGAAGTTTAAAGATAACCATCGGGGCAAGAATCCTTGAGAGAGATTTTATTGTTACAACAATAAATGAAAATCTGAAGAAAACAAAAATGTTTGTTAACACAACATGAACAACGATCTACGGATTTTTCAGGTTGGTATAACTACTCGGGAAGGAGGAGAGAATTGGAGAACGAGAAACCGAAGTATGGAGACGAGCAAGATCAACTGTGTCAAGAAATAGAAACTGAACTTACATGTTTTTCCTAAGATGTTTCCACGTTTGGGTTCAGGATCTTCTGTCAGAGAATGTAACTTCTTCGGTTGTTTGAGTACTTGTAGTGATAAATCCAGAGATCTTCTGAGCATCCAATGCTCGATTTCAGCTTCGATCTTTCGCTGGAAAATGCCTTCGAGTTCAGATTCAATCTTTGAGTTTTCGAGTTCTTGGATCTTGGCTTCCTTTGCCTCGAGAATGGTCCTTGCTTCCTCGAGTTTGTGTTGGAGCTGTTTTACCTTCTGCCTTAAGATCAATGCATGTGATCCTGAGGATGTTGAGTTCTCTTCTCTACAATCTTCATTTCTTGGCTGGTTCGATGAACTCAATTCCTCGACGTTCGAATGTAGTGGTATAGATTCCTTACCCAGCTCCTGGAAACTTTGAACCTCTGAACATGTTTCAATCGCGTAGTTAGTTTTAGAAATATCATATAACATGAGAGCTTTCGGACATGAGCATTGACAATTATGGTTTGTGTGCAAACCTTTCCAAAGAGCTTCCTGCAGAGCTGCAAGATTTCTGATAGAATCTGCAACTTGATCCTTGTCTGCCCAATAGTGGTTGTTTTTCTTACTCTCATCTCCTTCTTCTTCTTTTTCCCCGTTTTCGCTTCTGCTATATGTTTGGACTTGCTCCCTAACCTGACCTTCTTTGCTATGTTCCCCAATATGATTCATCATCAATCTCTCATCTTTCTCTCTGTGGTTGGCCACAGAAACTGCGCCACTGGAAAACACAAAATCACTACTTCTCAAGTCGGAATCCATGCTGGAACAAGGCTTTTCCTTGTCGGTTTTCACCCGCTCTTCACTCACATTCGTGATGGTATCCCTCCAGATCTTCCCTTGGCCACCTGAACCAATCTTCCCTCCTACATTCTTTGCACCTATGGAATTACCGCTATGCTCTTCACTTTTCTCAAAAGCTTGGCCTACAGTAAACATAAAAACTGGATCGGGACTAAACCCATTGGCTATACCAGGAGGATGGTGATGATGGACCATATTCACAGATCCAACAGAGCCTTCACTACTCTGTTTAGCTTCAACTGAAGACAAGTCTACATGTTTAGAAGGCGGATTCACCGAACCAGTCAATCCACGCTTCAGCAATTTACCACCATCATCAACAGGTGCAGCCTCTTCCTTCACGGGACCATCTCTTTTGATCCTTCTCCATTTCTTCAAACCGAAACCTTTTCTCGTCGAATGCACTGATCCACCCGGAGATTCAACCCTAAAACCATCAACCTTGTTCTTCGATTGTTGAGGTGATCCAGTACCCTCCTCATGATCATCATCATCAGGCAATACTGGTAATCCATTTACACTCACGTTTTCCATGGATTCTGCATTTTCAGGCGATCTTTGATTCATAACCTCAGGATAATTAGCAGGAATTGAATTACCATTGTTTTCCACAGATATAGGGACTGAGTGATTCATGCCTAAATCCATATATCAACACAGCATGCCGTTAATATAAAACAAACAAAATTGACGATAAACAGTATGAAGGTATCAAATTATCATCCCGTTAAATAAATCAGAGCTGAATCTGAAAATCTCCAGAATGATTAAGCTTCTTAAGTACTAGATTCAGCTCACTCCTTAAAAAAAAAGGAACTGATATGTACAGTGATATCCCAAACGAACTACGATGAACAAAACTCAATTCCCCAATTTAACAATCATCTATCAATTTTCCAGAAATTTCCTGTAAGAAAAGAACAACAAAAAGAAACAGAAACAGAAACAGAGACAGAGAGAATCGAATCGAATCCAATTGAATAAAGCAAAAGGCGTAAATAAAGCAATAGACCACTCATTCAACCCGAGTTACACAAGAGCGAGGAAAAACCTTAAACAGAGCTAAAAGAGTTTTGAGCATGAATGGTCATGCGACGGAGGAATCCGCCGACATTATTACGAGGATGAGTAAATTATTACCGGAGGCTGCATCAACGATCCTTTTCTGCGTACTCTTCGGAATAATTAAAGGAAACGAAATTATTTATTAGGGACGAAGGAAAAAAAAAAAAAAACATTAGAAAGAGAAAAAATAATGAAATGGTGCGAAACACACGTGGGGCCCATATGACATAAACCCACTGCGCACAGCTGGCCGTCCGATCTGGCATTAGTATTACGACAACATGTCGGTATTGTAATAACAAATATATATATATATATATATATGAGCCCAATATATTGGGCCCTTAAGGCCGATTAAAACTTCAGGCCCGTTTCGCTGAAAATTAGGGACATATAGAGAGAGTATAAAACTATCCAAGTTTTGCAACATAACATTTCAAGTTACCATGATAAGCTGAAACAAGCCGCATATCTGGGAAAACAGGAATGCTTTTTTTTTTGTTAAGGCAGGAGATATGACTCGAGAATACATTTCAAGTTACCAGGAGATATGACTCGAGAATGGTGATTGACAAATTAAGCTTCCTGAGGAATCATCGGTTTGGTTTAAGGTCAATGATAAACGAAGACCACAATGACGGAACTGTATCACACTCTCGACCAATTTGAAGATCTACATATCAATTAATTTTCTTAAGAATAATTCCTTTTTTTCTTATAAAATAGAAAATTTCAGGAAATGAATGGAAGTATTTTAAAAGTGTGAAATCTCCTATTGTGTTGGAGGAAATCTGCTACAGGCAGTGTTATGTATGACTCTAAAATGCAGTATTTAACACATGTACGTACTATAGATAGAGGTAGGTAACATATCCAGGATTTGTAGTGGATTCCATCAAATTCAAAAGTATCAATTTGTGCTCACCCTTATACCGCCTTACGTAGCATGAATGAACCATGTCATAATATCTATATTAACCGTAATTTGAATCAATACTCAATAATTATACATACAAATACACACCGTTTAAATGTATGTTGGAACCATCGTTTTATATCAACAAATACACTTTTACACCCACATTTTCCACCATCCTTACATGCAAACTCAAGCAAGCTGATCATACACTGTTTTTTCACTCTTTTCCCTTAATCGAAGCATACAATCATATGACTCGAAAATATAAATCAAACCTTTTATAAAATATATTACTTTCGAACATTTGGAAGATTAATTAATAAATATATAACTATATAAGAGATCGAAATAGGAGATATTGAGATAAAAAAAATAAAGATCGGAGAAGAGATCCGTGCGGGAGACTGCCTTGCTACGTCAACATGTGTCGACGACTGACTTCTCAATCAAGAATGTCACTTTCCCTATATTTGTTGATTTATCATTTATTAATAATAGTAATAGTAGTGACTCGCTATAATATTCAATTTGTTTATATCATTTGGATGATGCGTGTGTTTATTTATTATATACGAGTATATTCTTTTTTTTTTTTTTTACGTTATCCAATGTCACTTAATCAAAACATAATTTATATTTTAATATTTTTCAAATTTTGAAAAAGTAAATAACACTCTCCGTTGAAAAGACAATTTTGCCACTGTTTGTTATTGGTCTTTGTATTGTACACCGTTGATTCGCGCAGTTTTGTATATGGTACGACTGAAAAGTCAACGCATGTATAGTACATGAATTGTTACTTATTTTTTCAGTTTTTGTAAAGTGTTAGTACACAAACTATGTTTTCATTAAGTGATCGTATATGCAAGAACCCATATATATACTCAGTTTCGTATAAATTCAGCGTTAGATGTATAGCGAGGAGCACAATTTCGACCTAAATCTACATAAATATCGAATTTGCTCAGAAGTTGATTTCCTTAAAATAAAATATAACGTACTTATTTACTATGCATACAATGATACACGATAGACGATTCTATATGCACCACGTTCACGATGAACAATTTTATATTTAGACATGCGAGATCACGATAAACATCTAATTTTTTATATTTTTTTTTGACGTATCTATATTTATACCATATTGCAAATCTCATGTAAATTCGCTTTCATTAAGATGATTTCATGTAAATCCCATATTAATAAGCTTTTGGTCAAATCACTTGATCTAAGAGAATTTCTACCCGTTTTGTTTTAGTTTTTTTCATAAATTTTAAAATATTTAAGTATAAATTTTCGTATACACGAAACTAATTTAATAGTGAAAACAATCTATTTCCCCACAAACTATGGCCATATCCCTCTAGATCCCCACCCAACTATGACCTCTATATATCTTTCCACGAAATGAAAGTTAAAGACCTAAATTCCCCCCAAAAAAAAATTCGAGACTTAAATCCCCACGGATGTCGGTTTCCACGGTTTGGAGCTAAACTCGAACCTAAACCATTAAACCCCTAAACCAAACAAAAAAAACCCGATCCAAAACCTATGCAACCCAACCCGTATCTTCATAAACTAAAAATCCATCGATTTCTAGAAACTCCCAAATCGAAAATTGAAAAATCTAAGAACCCTAGAATCGATTTTGCAAATTCGTCCAAGCAGTGATGTCTGGTGCTTCGAGTAATGTCTCTGGAGGTTCTAGTGGATCAGTTCGTCCAAGAAGTGGAAGAATTATGGGTGTTCCTAAGAGGTGTTGGTGTGGTGAACAAATCTTGGGATTGATATCGAAATCCGAGCACAATCCTTACCGGAGGTACTACCAGTGTGCTTATGCTTTCTCAAAGAAGGTAATCTCAATGCTTTTATGATTTGTGAGATGTTGCTTTGAAACGTGAGTTGGTTTTTATAGTTGTCGATGGTGAATTGTAGCTTGCGAATGATCCTCACATCTTCAAATGGGTTGACGAGGCACTGTTAGATGAGATTGAGACATTGCAATTCAAAAATTCGAGACTTGAGCAAGAGATGAAACATGTTGCAAGAAATGAGGTGGTTTATGAGAAGTTGGTGTTTGAAAAAGTGCAAATGAAGGTCGAAAAGGACATATTTGATAGGGTTGAAGACGTGTTGGTTGAAGCAAAATCTGGTATGAAGAAGATGATGTTGCTAGTAGGTTGAAGATTATGGCACTAGTAGGTTGAAGAAAATGGTGCTTACGGAATGAAGAACATGGTGATTGTTGTGTCTTTTTTTCAATTTTTTTGTCTTCTTTTTGGGATTATGGCACTAGTAGGTTGTATGTGTGTGCTTTTGTCTTCATTTCTGGATTGAAGAACATGGTGATTGTTGGATTTTAGTGATCTTCAATTTCTGGTTTTGTCTCAACTTGTCTTGTCTCAATTTTTTAACTTGTTTAAACAAAAGTAAAGACAACAAGCTCATATTCCAAAGTCATAAAACACCATCCAAATGGTTACAACTTGTTTAAACAAAAGCTTAAATCCGAAAATCCCATTGAGTTACACAAAAATTGACCCAAAAAAATTTAAAAACTGACCCGAAAACAGACCCACCACCACCTAAAGCTTGAAAAACAGACCCACCACCACCTAAAGCTTGAAAAACATACCCATCTTCCTCATTTTTGCCATGTTATCCATGAGAAGAGTTTACTTTGAGTGCCTTGCAAAGGTTGAGAAGGTTCACCTTGAGAAGCTTGACTTTGTTGCCCTTGAGAAGCCTGCGATTGACTTTGAGAAGGAGCTCGAGAAGGAGCTTGAGAAGGAGCAGCAGCTTGAGAAAGAGCTTGAGAAGGAGCATCAACTTGAGAAGGTTTTTTGTGAAACCTAGAGTTGTGATCGGCTGTACCACATATGCCACAATGCATTATTCTCTTCTTCACTTTTTCTTGCTTCTTTGTTTGAGACTCGTTAACACCTTTCTTCCTCTTTTATCAGCCTTAGTGATCTTCTTCCTCCCAGGTTGTAGCGGCTCAGGCGGAGCATCTGTTGAAGGCCAAAACGGAGCACCTCTCACTGGAACAAGTTCATCCGTGTAGTTCCTCTTCCACATAGATGTACGGAACCAGTGACATACGAAGTCTTCAGGGACTTTCTTCTTGTGAATAATCACTCCATAAGCATGCTCACACGGGATGCCACATATCTGAAACTTCAAGCAGCTGCAAGTCCTCTTCTCCAAGTTCACACAGTAAGTACAACCACTCAGCTTTGCTTCATAGTCACCATTTGTGTTTCTAGTCACATTTCACTCATCAACGTTCTTCTTCTCAGCTGCTAGAAACTCCATAACATATGGCGTACAAATCCTTGAAACACAAGCACAAAAACCAGAAAATAAAACACTAAAGAGTTCCATATCAAATCAGCAACACATTAAAAGACAAATATCAAGAAACACTTTTAGTCGTCTCATTAATCGATTCAGCAGCTTAACATTAAAAGACAAATATCAAACCAAATACACATTAAAAGGCAAACAGATTCAACAGCTTAACCTAACAACATAAATTGATTTATAGAAGCTGACTAAAACATACCTTTGTGCCATAACAAGTCTTCTGACCATCTCTAGCATCGGCACAAATGGCTTCTCCTTTGCCTTTCTAATTGTGTTGTTGAAAGACTCAGTGGAGTTGTTTTCCACATCTTCACAGTAATTTCCCAACTTGTGGAATGCTCTGCACCAGCTCTTAGGTTTTGTCTTCTGAACATCATTATAGACGCCACTGTCATAGCAGCGAATCATATCCAAGCGTTGTTCATACTCTGCGTTATTGTAGCTCCAAGCCAAACTTCATATCAATGGCTTCATGTATTTTTCACTCCCATGATTCTTCTTTAGGTTAGCTTAGATGTGCCTAACACACATTTTATGCTCTATCTTCGGTAGCTCTAACTGGACAGTTGTAATCATGCCCTGAAACACAAACACAAGCATACACACAAACAAGTTAAAGTAAAACAAAACACAATAAACCAAAAAACAAAACATAAAACACAAATTGAAGACATTACCTTTTGCCTATCCAAGATCATGATAAAACCATCACCATCATTCAGACCTAACTCATCCTTTAACTTCTTCACAAACCAGCACCAGTTATCCATATTTTCCACTTGAACAACACCCCCATGCTATTGGATATATACGATTATATGCATCTCTTTCTAAAGCAACCAATAACTGTCCCTTGATCTTGTGTTTGATGAAGCTGCCATCAACTCCTATCAATGGCCTACATGTCTCTTTCCAAGTTTTTTTGATGGCATTAAAGCACACATAGAACCTGTTAAAGTCCTCTTTACCTTCTGCGTTTGTCAATGTATCAATCACCACTGTCGACTCCTTGTTTAAGTCAATTAACTCAGCTGCATAATCTCTTAAACGGGCAAACTGATGATCGTATTCACATTCAATCCACCTCAATGTCGTCTTCCTAGCAGCTTGACATTGAGGCCTAGACACGGTGATTCCCCATTTCTCTAGAATAGTTTCCTCAATCTTCATGGGCATGAAGTATTCTGGTTCATCACGGATTTTGTCTAGAAACAACCTAGCTATATGTGGCACCTTTAGCATCTCACACTCTCCATTAGGCACACAACTATGTTTATCTTCAAAGACCCTAACTTTCCACAGAGGATCTTTAGGTAGACTTGAAGCATAAATTTTCCACGAACATCCAACACCTTCACGATCACCACCAACACACTTAATTGCTATCTTATCCCTATCATACCTAGATTGCTTCACATTTCGACATGTTCTCAATGCATAGTCGAGAACACACTCCTTGAAAGCCACGCCGTTGAAGAATGTTTGGTGCTTGTACAATCTCCCATCACCACGTCTGATGTGGGTCTTTGCACTCGGCGTCTTCTGAGATTTCTCTCCCTCGTCATCGCTCTCAGGAATCAGGTCGTGGTTGATCAAAGGCTCATCGACAAATTCCTCCACCATCTGCTCGATTTCAAACTCATATTTATCCACTGCTTCTTCATCGAAGTCATCTTCGCCAAAGTCTCGAGTGACTAGAGCCATTGATGTCGAGCACGACTTCAATCTTCTCTCTCGGGCGATGCTTTCGTTTTTTTTCTAGGGTTCTAAGAATTTGAGGATTTTCGATTTGGGGATTTATGATTTAGGGTTTGTAATTTTCGGGTTTTTGGGGTTTTTTGTTTTCTCGGGTATGGGTAAGTAAATCGGGTCTAATCTGTGGTTTAATAACCTTAATCGGGTCGTAATCGGTTAAGAGTCGAGTTTTAGATGGTTAACCACAGTTACAAAACAGTAAATCGTCTTAAACCGAGCTGTATGGAGATTTTAGTTTTAAACTTTTTCTGTGAGGATTTAAATCTCGAACTTTTTTTCGGGGGGATTTAGGTCTTTAATTTTCATTTCGTGGGAAAATATACAGAAATCATAGTTCGGTGAGAATCTAGAGGGATATGACCATAGTTCGTGAGGAAATATATTGTTTTCCTTATTTAATATTTAATATAATTAAACAAGTAAAGCAACAAAGAAAAATAAAAGAAATTGAACGAGATTTTATATTTGAACTCCTTTAACAAAAAAAGAAATTATATTTGAACAAAAAAAAGTAGATATACATTTACGTGAAAAGGGGATAGTTGGACTAGAAATCAGGCTGATTTGAATGCGAAGATTCCGTTATTTTAGGAAGAAAGTTTACTACTCCGTATTAAGATAAAAATATCATGTTCATTATTAATGCATGAAAGTGACGTGTAAGATTTTCAAATCATATCAACTATTCGTCTTTTCTTCGAGACTTCGACCCTTTTATATTTAGATATATCTTCCAAAAGTTTCTCCAATTTAACTTCTTTTGCTTGTACTCTTTACAAAAAAAACAAAGTGTTTTATCTTTGGTTTTTTTTTTCAACAAGTGTTTTCGTGTATATTAGTCTAAATTAATACCATACTATAAAAGATAAATGTCAAATTTGCGAGGAAAAAAAAAAAAAGATTGTCAAATAAAATATCTAATAAATGGGCACGAGAAAATCTATGGAGGTCACAAGATGTGCGCTCGTGCGGCCGGAAAAACTGACAAAAATGCAACCCTATGGCCCCGCCCCCGAGCCCTCTCTTATTTATTACGTAAATCCCCTCGCTTTTTATACTTTTTATTATTAACCCAGTTATTTAATAATCTATCTTCTTGGGCCGTCACTATATTTTACACTCTTTTTTTTTGGGAAACTATTAACATCTACCAAATTTACAAAAGCCGTCCTACACACCAACGAATAAATTTTCTTTTTAAAAAAAAAATATTCACTAGATTTTCACCCGCGCGGAATAATTTTATTTTTATAGATTTAATGCAATGTTTTCATATCATGGTCAGACCAGCCAGTCCGGTTATACCTTTAAAACTCAGGATCCAGACAATAATCCGGTCCGATTATAATTCTAAAACCCGATACTATAAAATCCAATAAAACCTGTAAAAACTGAGCAAATAACCGTGAACTGTATATAATCGTTGATCCGGACATATCATGGTTCCGTAATAATTCATTCAGAGGGTTTTTCTTTATTGTTTTTATCGAGTCATTCAGATTTTACAGTCTGGTACTTTATGATCTTCTTTCGTTTGTGAATAATACTACCATATTTTATCAACTAAAATAATAATTACTTTGTTAGTTAGATATATCTTTTTAAAATATATCTTAGAGATTTGTTAGTTTCTATACTTATATATGTGTGTGTGTCGTATATATATATATATATATATATATA
>PKMM01048745.1:1288176-1397969 GCA_002933915.1 Eutrema heterophyllum | reverse complement strand
ACTATCGGCAAAGCATCTTCAAGCTCTTCACGCATCGATTCTTCGACCCATTTAAAAAGATGATCCTTGTAATAGTACAACAAGAACAACAACAACAAAAATCAGATTTCTCAAAGAACAAGTAAAATTGAGAACAAAAATTAAGGAAGTGCTTACATCTAACTTTGTTACACAACGGTAAAAAGGACGACCAGGATTCTCTTGTGTCTTCGACGTATACAAATTTACATCATTACCACAATTACACTTTGATGGAAACCCACGTTCGTGTTTTGTTCCTTTTGGTTTCAGAAACAGTTTTTGTGAATTTGAGTTCATCTTGGTAATCTACCGAGGACAATCGATCGATCGAGATAGAGTAGAAGGAAGAAGAATTGATTTCCAGAGAGCTCGACGAAGGAGAAGATAAATGAGAGAGATTTGAGATTTCTCAAATTAGGGATTTGAGAAGAAGAATTGGGGATTTTTCTGTTTAAGCTCAACGAAGGAGAAGATAAAAAACGCAGTCGTTTAACACAAACGGCAAATAAACGGCCTAATAAACGGAATTCATAGTTGACTAATTTTATATCTAATTTTGTTCAGTCAACACAAGTTCATAACTTAATTGGCTCAGACAAAAGGTTATATTTAAATTGGCGCAAAACGTAAAGGTCATGTGTAAAATGACCGTTTTCCCGTGGGGGATTAGGTGACTATCGTAATTATCATTAAATTATTATTTTTGTATTTTACATTTGATTTCTCCTTTTTGATAATATTACGTGCATATTATATGGAAATCGAGAGACATTCGTGTGGAGTAACTCATCTATTATCTAACAATTTGGTACGTTAAACATGAAGAGAGCCGAATCTTAAGGATTCAGTTGAAAGACCTTAGTATTAATATAAGGATTATGCTAGGGTCTATCAACTCAATCCTTAAGATTATATAGTTTGTCTAAATTAGAGAAAGCTTAAATAAATAATTAATATTTTAGAAATTCTTAGAAATACCAGTTTTTTTTTCTTTCAAAAATACTACAAAATACCTACATTATCTTACTCAAAATTTAGAAATATTTCCTAAATTAGTCGTAATAAAATTTTACAAGTTTTAAAATGTTTCCTAAGAAACAGGCTGTTGTGTTCTGTGATATAAACAAGGGGGAATTAGTTTTATAATGGTGATTGGTTTTAACATTGTCCCTTTACTATTTTTTTGAAATTTGTCACTTTTTTGACCCAAATGATCTTTTAATTATTTAAGGCAATTTTAAATATAAATAAAATCGAAATTTTTTTTTTAAAATTCCGAAAAAAACCAAAAAATGAAATACAAATATATTCCAAAATAATTTAAGGAAATAAAAATATTTGGCAAAATCATTTAAGGAAAAATAAATATTTAAAGAATATTTTTTAACTGGTTCTACGCAATGCATAATGCGTATTCTACATTATACGTCTAGGTAAAATGCGTTTTCCCGTATTTCCTCATTAATCTAACAACATGTAGAATATGTTTTCTAGAATTTACACTATATTCTACCAAAAATGTGAATACATATTCTATATGTTACACTATATTCTACATTTTTGCAGAATACAAATTCTAGTGCTTACACAATATTCTACTTTTTCCCAGAATACAACTTCTAGTGCTTACACGATATTCTACTTTTACCCAGAATACAACTTCTAGTACTTACACGATATTCTACTTTTACCAAGAAGATAAGTTCTAACGTTTGGTCTTTGTTCTACGATATGTAGAATATGTATTCTATAAAATTTTAACAAAATCAGAGAAAATCTAGGAGAAGTGGTAACTTCCAAAACTGAATATTTTCGAAAGTCTTTTAATTTTTTTTATTTTTTTTTCACGTTTTACCCATTATCTTCCATCGTCATCGAGTCTTTCTTCTTCTATTTTTGAATCAAAACAATTTTCTCTAAGTTTTCCTCTCTTCTTCTTCAAAGATGGTACATATCTATGTTACTTGTGGTCATTGGAGATTGGGTACCAATAAGCAGTGGATATTTGTCGTTGATGAAGAAAAACGAGGTATGTTGCTTGATGTGGAATCAAATACTACTCTTACGGAGTTAGAAACGATGGTTTTAGAAGACTATGGAATAATCGATCAGAAAGTCGAGTTTAGTTATCTACCGAGTGATTTGATTGATAACTTAGGTTCTCCACCAGTCAAAGTCGCCAATGATCGTCAAGTAAAAAATTATGTTGGGTATTCAAGGAAGAAAGCGTTGAGCAGTCTTTGTGTGACATTTACATCTAAAGTTGCCCATGGAGAGAAAACAGTGAACATTGATTTGAATAAGTATCCATCTGATTCAAGTACTCGGGAATACGATGCTACGTTCGTTGAGAAGTCATATGTTGATGACATCAAAATCAGTGTCCAAAACGTGGAGAAATTGTCAGATGAAGTTGTTAAAGCTGGAAAAAAGGAGACGATGACAATATTGTTCGTCTTTCGTTGGTTGATGTTGTAGAGAAGGACCAAATTTTTAGAAGCAAAACAGAGTTGAAGGCTACTATGGAAATTTTTGCGATGAAATATAACTTTGACTACGATGTTGAGGAATCGACCAAAAAAATTTGGTTTATCCGATGCAAAGAGAAGTTATGCAATTGGCGTGTTCGTGCACAATGTCTAGAGGGGTCTCGGTATTTCAGAATCAACAAGTATGTCGCTCAACATCCATATTATCCTTCCAATAAAGACAAAGTTGGTAGGACAACTTCAGTAAAAACAATCGGCAATATGATTAGGCATAAGTTTGAGGGTGTTAATGAAGGACCTAAAGCCAGAGAAATCATTCAGATTATTCGTACAGACCACGGATGCGAGATCTCTTACGACCAAGCATGGAAGGCCCGTGAGTATGCGATTAGTGTTGTTAGAGGAATTCCTGCGAAAAACTACGGTAGAATTCCAAAATACTTGCACATGTTGAAAGAAACGAATCCGGGGACGCATACTCAGTACGAAACAGATGACGATGGAAGATTCAAGTATCTGTTTATCTCTTTCAGTCAATCGGTAAGAGGTTTTTACAAAGCCATTCGTAGGGTCATCATTGTTGATGGAACATTTTTGAAGGGTACATACAAAGTAGTTATGCTTGTTGCTACAGCCTTAGATGGTAACTTCAATTTGTATCCAATTGCATTTGGGGTTGTTGATTCATAGAACGACCTGTCGTGGGAGTGGTTTATGGTGCAACTAAAGGTTATCATTGCCGATGAGGTGGGTTTGGCTTTTGTGTCAGATAGAAATACTTCTGTTATCAAATCACTTGTGAAAGTGTAGCCACAGTCTAGGCATGGAATTTGTATCCACCATTTGCTGAATAATGTGATAACATATTATAAGACACGGAGTATAATTGGCTTGATTGAGAAGGCATCTAAAGAGTATAGGGTCGCTGATTTTGAGAGTAGTTTCAACAAAATTTGCTCTATTAGTCATGCTGTTGGAAAGTATCTATTGGATGCTGATGTTTCTAAATGGGCTCGATGCAAATTCCATGGGTACATGTATGACGTTAGAACCAATAACCCAGCTGAATCGATAAATTCTGCATTGCGATCACCTAGAGAGTATCCAGTTATTCCTTTGCTGGACAACATCATAGAAATGCTAACCAGGTGGTTTTATGAGCGTAAGAACTTAAGCTCAAAGCATGAGGCTCATCTAACCGCTGAGGTGGAGATAAAGATCGATAGGAGGATTGCGAAGGGTAAATTTTTTACTGCTTATCCGATTAACCATGATCGATTCTTGGTCAAAGGTGACCAATTCAATTGCCTTGTTGATTTGGATATAAGAACTTGTTCGTGTCGAAAATACGATTTGGTCAAAATTCCTTGCAGACATGCAATTAAAGCAGCGTTTTCTGTCAGCAAGCAGATTCACTCACTCACTGATGAGAAGTACACTACTACGACATGGAGAACAGCTTATGAGGAATGCATTAATCCAACTGCATTTCCTGAGGATGAATGGCGTGTCCCAGATGATGTTGAACATGCCAAAGTTGTAGCACCAGAATCACGAAGGGCAGCTGGTAGACGGAGGAAACGAAGATACGAAACAGTGGAAGACAAAATATATGATCATCAAAAGGATCACAACGGTTGAAGAGGCACAAGTGCAGTAGTTGTGGTATTGAAGGACACAAGAGAGGGACATGTAAAATGCCAATATAGTCGTTGACTATCTCTGTTTTAATATCAGTAGTTAAGTTTTTTTGGTTTGTACTTGGATTTGATTTTATGCTTGAATAAGTCTTTTGGTTTCAAAGTTTAAGTTTACCAGAAAAGTGTCTGTGTTGATGAATAAGTCTTTATGTTTGGCTACTTGATGGATGTTCAAGTAACCCTCGGTCCACATGGTTGTTTTCTCTGCAGTTCTTGGGTGTGTTTGTGTTTGTGTTTGTGTTTGTATCTTGTAGGCGACATTGAAAAAAATGGTTGTTTTCTCTGCTTTTTTTTTTTTCTTTCTATTTTGTCACATCAGAAAAACACTACAATCCGAACTACAAAGACATTAATATCGAACCTATTCAAGTTCTACAACATCAGAGCACTCTAACTTTGGAGGTACGTACTTCGACATCCGCTCAATCAACATTGGATCATGTGCTGCTTTCCAAAGATCGTAGGCGATCTTCATCCGAGCCTCATTAATGTTGTCGTCCTCCATCAATGACAAGTGTAGTCCAAGCATGTGACAGTCAATGAATTTTAACGCGTAGACGCCGCAATCACATCCGCTCTTATTAATCCCAGGTTTCATCGGCTGATAATGCACTTCATATGGTTTAATATGGAAAAGCTTTCTGTCCTTGTATCCTTGAACTTCTTTGACAATTCGAGGGATGATGTGTGCGAATGGGTCGATGAACCGGTTGTTCTTCTTACCCGAGCAATCAAAAACTTCAATTGATCTCATCTTAAAATTGATGCACAAAGAAATCCAGTGGTTGTTGGAGACATGTACCGAAGTGTATACACGATCCACGTCGATATACCAAATTTTGCTTGTTCGTCCATGTGATGGAAGCTCTCTGAATCCATATTGTTTGAGCAGTGGGTCCAATTGGTATTTTTTTATTCTCCACCATTAGTTTGTACGCAACACCGATTTGGAGACTGAACATACATGTCATGAAGCCGACACGATCATGACTCAAGCAGCCCAATGATGTGTGCTCACGAAGTAAGTACATATAACCATCCATTTCCTGAAAAGTTTTATAAAGTTAAAAATTTGTGGAATCAAATGCGGTCATCTTTTAAAAAGTTTACTTCTGCTATATACTTACCGGGGTGTGCAGCCAATTCTTCCGACTTATGATGCGAGGAGCTACGTCAATGGTATACAAGAGTGGGCCAACCTTTAAATCTCTGAAATAGTAAAACAAATTTCAAGATTAAATACCTTGTCAAACATATAAAGTATTAAATTTAAAAAAAACAAAGAAATGTTTACAAATATTTACTCGCGAGATTGAGACCAATCACGTAGTTTTACCCACTCACTTTCATCCACGTGAACCAATTTGTAATCCACATCATCTGGTGGGAACCACTCCTTGTCAAAAGTTTTTGTTCTTTTTCACTTTTCAAAACCAGATACGAATGAAGCTTGAGAGAGTTTGGCCAGCTTGTTTTGGAGAACATCTTCACTATCCATGTTGAGATCGATATCAAAATTTTCACTTTGAGATAAGTCATGAAGATTATCATTTACTCTTCCAAATATATCTGCCTGCTAATGTATAATAAAAAATAGTTCTATCAATTACCTAAAATGCAAATCAAGAAAAACAAACGAAAACTTATGTTACATTTAACAACATATGTTACAAAAGAGAAATGTCCTTACAAGTTGAAGATAAAAACAAGGGACAATACAAGATAAAAACAAGGGACAAGCTACGAGCCTAATATATATAACATATTACATGTTCACATCCTTCCATTTTACATAGAGCCAAACATAGTATAAATGTTGCAACTAGACCAGATAATGCCTTAGACGACAACCCATATAAAGTACATCAAGACTTACAAGTTCTAGCCTTTCTTACCTTTTTTGAATTATGAGGATTGTTGACCATACTTGGAAGGACACTTGTTGATGAATATGTGGCTTTGGGAGTAGCACTTGTTGATTGCTCTCCGCTTTTTCCAGTTAATCCTGTTGTTTGGATCGTATCCATAATTTTCTTCTCAAGCATCTCCAGTCGGGTATCAATTTTCTTCTCAAGCTTCTCCTCCAAAGTGTTGAATGAAGCCTGAAATAGTCCTTTAATAAATGACTTCATGTTTGCTGACTTCATGTTATCATCTGCTGCTTTTGCAGCTGCTCGTTCACACAACAGCTTCTGCTTGCGTGACTCAGCACCACGATCAACGACCCTTTTTAGGCTACGACTCGAACCAATGATCGAACTATCTACAACACTTGATGTTCTAACTTCACTTTCAGCGTCAACATTCTCATTTGCTGCCTCTGTAAATAGGTCGTTCAAATTGAGAAAGTGAGAAACCAATCGTTGAAACCATATGGTTTTATTAAGTAACATAAACTGTACCTTGCACATTTTTCTTCAGAAGATGTATGAGTAGCTTCATCTACTTCCCAAATATGATGACTCCAATCCACTCCCTCAGCGATCATCGTTTTAATACGATCCACTCTTGCATCAGCCATTTCATCATCCCCTAAAAATTCCAATGAATCGATTGTATCAAAATTCCCCATGGAAGAGATGTAGTGATAAAGATCATCCTGCAAGAAAGAAACTGTTAACATTTTAAAGACATAAAACAAAGAAGTTAAAAAAAAAAAAAAAAAACTCTTATACGCACCTCCAATCGAAATGTGTTTTCTACTTGTATAATATCTGAGAAGCCAACTTTTGGAATTCCTGCCCACTTACAACATCTTGGAACTGCATTGACCTCATTGTCTACTCTTGCAGCCACCAAATTCCCAAAAACTGGAATTGCCTCCATGATCCAGATTTGGAAAGCTATTGACAAGCCATCCAACGTGTACCCTTTCGGATGTGTCAACTTCGGCCGAGTTCTGATGATGCTCTTTACTAGGTAGTCAAACGCTACACAACCTCATGGGTACTTCCTTAGCTTCTCGATATCCATCGCTAGAACGATGAATTCATGGGGTATATTAATCGTTTTGTCCTTTGCCATTGCCAAAGAAGCAATGACACACAAGTAGACTAACCGCAACATGTCTTCACGACTCCATGTGTTAACACTTTGTAGATGAACATCCAATATCTTCTGCAAACTAATTCCTGCATTTTTCTTGAGCAACTTACTCCAAAACCCTTTGTCATCAACCCATTCCTTGAAGTTGCAATTCTCATATTCTTTGATGTTGAGTCCAGTAACCGCATGAAATTCTTGCAGAGAGAAATGAAGTGGCCTCCCCGCAAATACAAACCACATGTCATGTTTCTTGTCAGTGAGGAGCTCCTTACAGAGGAAGCTGTGGATCAAGCGCGCCGAGTATCCCAAATTGTTATCGAGAATAGACACAATCGGGCCGAAGACCGGGTCTCTCTGAACTTTACTGTACTCGATTCCCAGTGCTAGCTTCAATTCAGCCAGAATTGCTGTCGTGCAACGATTGTTGATCTTCTCAACTTGCGGCTCAAACCCTGCCTTAAAAAGCAGTTTCGGCAGCTCCATATCCATATCTGCAAAGAAGAAGGAAAAAAATACCAAATAATATATTAAATATCTATCAATGTAGAAGAAGTGATTATCAAACGTTACGAACAAAAAAAAAAAACAATGCAAGAGAGGAACAAGTTTATGCAAGAGAGAAACAAGAAAAAGAAGTGATTATCAAAATAAACAATGCAAGAGAGAAATCAAACATTACGGACAAAAAAAAAAAACAATACAAGAGAGGAACAAGTTTATGCAAGAGAGAAACAAGATAAAGAAGTGATTATCAAAATAAACAATGCAAGAGAGAAACAAGTTTAATCTGTAACAAAGAACAAAAGTTTCTTTCAAAAGTTTTTTTCAATTGACTGGAAAAAAAACCCAGAATCAAATATCCAAAATAAATTGGGTAATTTACTTGCCCGAAACCCTAGAATCGATTTGGCGGCGGAGGAGAACTGTCGGAGGAGGAGCAACGACGACTCACTTGCCGGAATAAACAATCGTCACTGGGAGGGGGAGATGCGACGGAGAAGGCGGAGATGCGACAGATTTCCCCAAAAACCGAAAAGCAATTTCGGATTTTACTTGTCGGAATCGCAACCCTAGAATCGATGAGGCGGCGGAGGAGGACAGTCGGGCGAGGAGGAACCACGACTCACTTGCTGGAATAAACAACCGGGACCGGGAGGCGGAGATGCGACGGAGAAGGAGGATATTTTTTTTTTTTTTGCTTGGTTTTTTTTTTTTTTTTTGTGGCTCGTGTGTTATTAGTTTATGGGTACGGGATTTTTTTTTTTTTTTTGTAACGTGTGGCATTAATATTCAATATATCAATATATTTTTTTGTAAATCATATATCAATATTCAATAATTATATTTTAAGGGGTAAAAGAGGTATAACATTAATATAAGTATTAAGGGAACAATATTAGGCAAGAAAATAATAAAACGACAATGTTAAAACCAATTCCCCCTGTAAACAAAGTTTCTCTTGTGATATTTTGAAAATTCCTTTTAGTTTTCTAAGTTCAGTAGTTTTCGTGTTCTTTTCATCAGGAATATCCGATATAATGTTCGATTGATTGGATAAAAAAGCTAGAATATTTTTTTTTGAGAAATTTTTATAAAAAAAGAATTGTAGATGCATTAACAAAAAGCAAAGAAGAGCTGTAGATGTGTATTCTTTCTATCTCTCATATCAATCGCATATAAAAACAATGATATTTGTGGGATTTTAATCTCCCTATTTTCTTTCATTGGGTCTATTAAATAAAATCATGAGTATTTTGACTTCGAATGCCTGAGATGCGCCTTATTACTTGCCATAAATTTTGTTTTTTTGTTTTTTTTTAATCATTAAAGATTTCAGGCTAAGTCCGAACTAATAAACATGAGGTCCAACCAACCGGTGCACGCCCACAATATGATAAACATAGCACTGGTAGCCAAGCGGAGGCAGAGCACCTACCCATGCCAGCCAATTTGACTACTACCACTGGGACGGCAGTGGTATAAAAAAAAAAATTTAAATGGATTCTACGTACATGAGGTTGAATCTCGTATGTAATTAATATGGCGCATCGAAGATTTGAAAGAGATTAAGGGGGTGTATTGAACTAAGCATTTAGAGTTATTTGAATTAAAATGACAAATCATATGTTATTCAAACATAGATTTTTAAAAATCTTCTAAAATCCAGTGTTATTAGATATAGAATTTGTAAATGTCTTAAAATTTATTGGTATTGAAAATGTTTTAAATATTGAGATTTTAATGATTTCAAAAGATTTCAAGAGATTTTAGAAGAGTTTCTTAATTAAAAATATAAAGATCCGAATCAATCACTCCAAATATTTAATTCAATACATTCTCTAAGATCCAATGAATCAATTATTTTAAAAATATAAATTATATGTAAAAAGAATGATATATACATCGAACCAAGTCTAATTTACATGTTGCACAAATGGTACTGAGTTTGGAGATATCATTGACATTAACAAAAGAACTTTAAAAGCAACAAATCTAGTCCCCACAAAACAAGACCGTTGTTAGATTTACAAATATTCTTCCTAACATGTAAAAAATTGTTCTCCAAAATCAAATTTTAAACAATCGACGTTGTGTTTGATCTATTGCTAGATATTTGTGAGATTAAACTAATTGCAGGAAACCTATTAGGTGGGATTATTAATTATAAAAAAATAGTCTTTTAATATAAGGATTATGCATCCTCTTTTCACGTAGTCTCTTAGTTTTGTCTTCTTTAGCTTTTCTCCCCATTTTTCTCTCTTTGCCAATTTTCTTCTCTTTCGCTTTTGCAATTTTCCAGCAAAGAGGAGAAAAAAGGGACAAGACTTCACTCTCCTTTTCTTCAACTTCATCTTCCTCTTCGTTAATTCTCTCTAAGATGCGACGAAGAAACCAGAAATTTTCTCAGCTTCTCATTTTGTCAAGCAAATAAAAAAGCACTCTCCTTTATTTTCCCCTGAAAATTCTTGTTTTTCTTTCCGGGAAAATTCGTTTTTCTCTGTAGTGGTCGTACTAAACACGCTTCCTTTTGTATGTAAAAGCTGTGGAATCTTAAACCAGCCTTTTTTTTTGGGTTGAATTCAACTTTTTTTTTTCTTTTTCTTTCGAGTCCGACCATCTCTGCAACATCGTACTTGGGGAGACAACTCTGTCAAAGACCATCTCCGTTGTCTTCGTCACTAGGATAACTCTCCCTGTCTCTCTGTAATTCTCTTCTCTCTTTTTCCGTATCTTTCAGCCTTTGATTCCGCTTTTTGTTTCTTCACAATCGCACATGTAACTTGTATGTCTCTTCTTCTTCTCTGAAAAAGACTTGATTTTCACAAATAACCATTGCTTCTCTACTGTTATTCAGAGAATTAATCTTAATTTCACTTTGGATTTCAGTGTTTCAAGCTCTTCTCCTGTGATTTTTTCGGAGGAATCGGTCGTTATGGAGGATAGGGTTTTCTCGCCATGTCCAATAATGATTCCTAAGTAGACGAAAAGAAGATCCTTGAGCTTGAATTTTCAGTCTTTATGCTGATTATTCTGGAAGGAATTTGATCGAACACTTGGTTGGGCCGATAATATGAAGCAACAATGGTGGTTCGTGATCCTCTGCTTGCTCGTCTTGTTTCTAATGGTGGACGCTCGTGGCAGACGGCTACTCAGCGACGACCAGAGCGAATCTGCTTTGTTAACGGCGTTCAAGCAACTCTCCGTCAAGTCGGATCCTAAAAACTTTCTGGGTAACTGGAAATACGGGTCGGGTCGTGACCCATGTTCTTGGCGAGGCGTCTCCTGCTCTAACGATGGTCGAGTCGTTGGTCTGGATCTACGAAACGGTGGCCTTACCGGCACACTAAATCTCAATAATCTCACGGCGTTGTCGCATCTCCGGAATCTCTATCTGCAAGGCAACTCCTTCTCGTCGGGAGACTCCTCTGTATCTTCTTCCGGATGTTCACTTGAGGTTCTGGACTTATCTTCAAACTCGGTTTCGGACTCTTCAATGGTGGATTACGTTTTCTCTGGCTGTTTGAGCCTGGTGTCTGTCAATTTCTCAAACAACAAGCTTGCCGGGAAATTGAATTCTCCTCCGACGAGTAACAAGAGAATCACCACCGTCGATCTCTCGTCTAATCTCTTTTCTGATGAGATTCCGGATACTTTCATCTCGGGGTTTCCGGCGTCTCTGAAATACCTCGATCTATCTCACAACAATTTCTCCGGCGACTTCTCCCGTCTCAGTTTCGGGCTCTGCGGTAACCTCACCGTATTCAGTCTATCACAGAACAACATCTCCGGCGACAGATTCCCAATTAGCCTGTCAAACTGTAAGCTCCTCGAGACGCTAAACCTCTCTCGGAACAGTCTTACCGGGAAAATCTCCGGCGAAGGATATTGGGGAAATTTCCAGAACCTGAAACAGCTCTCCCTCGCACACAATCTTTTCTCCGGAGAGATTCCACAGGAGCTATCTCAGCTCTGCCGAACACTAGAGGTCCTCGATCTCTCCGGCAACAGTCTCACCGGTCAGCTCCCGCAATCATTCACCTCCTGTGGCTCATTACAAAACCTAAATCTGGGAAACAACAAGCTCTCCGGCGATTTTCTAAGCACCGTCGTGAGCAAACTCCCCAGAATCACTTATCTTTACTTGCCCTACAACAACGTTTCAGGTTCTGTTCCGATTTCGCTCACCAACTGTACTAATCTGCGAGTTCTTGATCTGAGCTCAAACGAGTTCACCGGAAAAGTACCATCTGGTTTCTGCTCTCTTCAAAGCTCGTCGGTTCTGGAGAAGTTGCTTCTCGCCAACAATTACCTCTCCGGGACTGTTCCTCTGGAGCTTGGTAAATGCAAGAGCTTGAAGACTATAGATCTCAGCTTCAATGCTCTCATTGGTCCGATTCCAAAGGAGATATGGACATTGCCGAATCTCTCCGACTTAGTTATGTGGGCGAACAATCTCACTGGTGGAATCCCGGACGGCATTTGTGTTGATGGAGGAAACTTGGAAACTCTGATCCTAAACAACAATCTCTTAACCGGTTCTATCCCAGAATCAATCTCGAAATGCACCAACATGCTTTGGATTTCCCTTTCTAGTAACCTGCTTACTGGGAAAATTCCGGTAGGAGTTGGAAATCTCGAAAAATTAGCGATTCTGCAACTCGGGAACAATTCGCTGACCGGGAATGTTCCACCTGAGCTCGGGAACTGCAAGAGCCTTATCTGGCTTGATCTGAATAGTAACAATCTAACTGGGGATCTCCCAGCTGAGCTTGCTAGTCAGGCCGGGCTGGTAATGCCTGGAAGCGTTTCTGGTAAACAGTTTGCATTCGTGAGGAATGAAGGTGGGACGGATTGCAGAGGTGCAGGCGGTTTGGTTGAGTTTGAAGGGATTCGTGCAGAACGGTTAGAGCATTTTCCGAGGTTTCATTCGTGTCCTGCCACTCGGATATACTCAGGCATGACGATGTACACCTTCTCTGGGAATGGGAGCATGATCTACTTCGACCTCGCATACAATGCAGTTTCAGGTTCTATTCCTCCTAGTTACGGTGAAATGGGCTACCTTCAGGTCTTGAATTTGGGACATAACCTGTTAACCGGAACCATACCGGATAGCTTCGGGGGGTTAAAAGCAATCGGAGTTCTTGATCTATCTCATAACGATCTCCAAGGATTCTTACCCGGATCACTTGGAGGCCTCTCTTTCCTCAGCGACTTAGACGTCTCTAACAACAATCTAACCGGACCAATACCATTTGGAGGCCAACTTACAACGTTCCCGGTCACAAGATACGCAAACAACTCTGGCCTCTGCGGGGTTCCTCTCCCACCTTGCACCTCTGGTTCCCGGCCCACGGGCTCCCATGCTCACCCTAAGAAGCAGAGCATTGCGACTGGGATGATCACTGGGATTGTATTTTCTTTCATGTGTATTTTGATGCTTACTATGGCGCTTTACCGAGTAAGGAAGGTTCAGAAGAAGGAAAAGCAGAGAGAGAAGTATATTGAGAGCCTTCCGACCTCTGGCAGCAGCAGCTGGCAGCTCTCTGGCGTTCCTGAACCGTTAAGCATCAACGTTGCAACGTTTGAGAAGCCGCTGCGAAAACTCACTTTTGCACACCTTTTAGAAGCCACGAATGGGTTTAGTGCTGATAGTATGATCGGATCAGGCGGGTTTGGAGATGTTTACAAGGCTCAACTCGCTGACGGGTCTGTTGTAGCAATCAAGAAGCTGATTCAAGTGACAGGACAAGGCGACAGAGAGTTCATGGCTGAGATGGAGACAATTGGAAAAATCAAACATAGAAACCTCGTTCCTCTTTTGGGCTATTGCAAGATCGGTGAAGAGAGACTTCTTGTCTATGAGTACATGAAACATGGAAGCTTAGAGACAGTTCTACACGAGAAGACCAAGAAAGACGGAATCTTTCTCGATTGGACCGCGAGGAAGAAGATTGCAACAGGAGCTGCGCGTGGGCTAGCTTTCCTGCACCATAGCTGCATTCCTCACATTATCCACAGAGACATGAAGTCAAGCAACGTTCTTTTAGACCAAGATTTCGTAGCCCGCGTCTCAGATTTCGGTATGGCAAGGCTGGTGAGCGCTCTGGACACGCATTTGAGCGTGAGCACGCTCGCGGGTACTCCCGGTTATGTTCCACCAGAGTATTACCAGAGTTTCCGGTGCACCACCAAAGGAGATGTGTATAGCTACGGCGTTATACTTCTCGAGCTTCTCTCAGGCAAGAAACCGATCGATCCAGAGGAGTTTGGGGAAGACAACAACCTCGTGGGCTGGGCTAAACAGCTCTACAGGGAGAAGAGAGGAGCTGAGATTCTTGATCCGGATCTAATAACAGAGAAGTCTGGCGATGTTGAGCTGTTTCATTACTTGAAAATCGTGTCTCAGTGTCTGGAAGATCGACCGTTCAAAAGGCCAACTATGATTCAAGTAATGGCAATGTTCAAAGAGCTTGTTCAGGTAGACACAGAGAACGATAGTCTCGATGAGTTTTCTCTCAAGGAAACGCCTTTGGTCGAAGAAGCACGAGATAAAGAGCCTTAATAAGATGAGAGAATGTCCATTCCAGGGAGATCGAGAAGGTTTAAAATTTGTATTTTTCTTCCCATTTTTGCTGTCGGTGACTCGGTGTATATAAAAGTACAACAACTCCAGTCTGTATGTAGAAGAAGAAGAAAAAAATACAGACGACGACATTGAAGTGTTTAGCACTTAGCACTTCTTGTTCTTGTGAAGGTTTTTTTTTTTGCTTGTTTGTTACTACCATACACGGTTCTAGGCTATAGAGAAATACTTCGTTGTACCTTTGGTCCATTTTATTAAGAAATTAATCTTATCATAGTTTATACTTTTTGAGCGGGACAATATTAGCTATCCATCGGAAAATGGTGAATTTTCATAGAACACTTCATATCAGACAAATAAGATCTCTCTGCTTATTTCATCGAAGATTTTGGATACATTACATACGCGTTACAAAAAAGTGAAGAACAAAACAAAAAGAGAAGAATAATGCGTCTTTTCAAAAGAAGGAAACAAAAATTTACTTAAGGGATAGACATACATACATTTCAATATCATGTATATACGAATAAACCATATACTTTTGAAAATCAATATGATAAAATAAAAAAAATGATTAAAAAAGGCCCAAAAAAACCAGAAAATAAATCCGTTGGGTAAACGGTGTGCAAATGCCTCTCATCGATCAAATCAACAGAAGAATCCAAACTCTTTTGTTGCATTTAGAAGTATTGTATTTGTAAAAGTTAACTTAGGCTCCAGCGTAAGGGTTAGGTTTAGGAGTGCCCTTGACGAGACCACATTGGAGGCTTGTCTCAGGCATGTTGTATTCATCTCTCAATGATTTCTCCGGCGATAAGACACTCGCATAAAGCTGCTGTCCTAAGTAACGTCTCTCAGAGTTCTCAGACCGAATGTTCCACATTCCACAGTTATCGAATGTGAGCAAGATTGCTGCCCAACACTTTGGGTAGACTTGGACTGTGTGTCTGCTCACTGCGTCCAGGAGGTTGTAGTTCTTTCTCTTCTCTGGGGTCCAAGTACCTGGCTCGACACTTTGAAACAGAGTAAAATTGAAAATTAGGTTAAAATGAAGAGTTACTTATAATGTAAGAATATGGGTTTTTTTTTTTTTCGGGAGTAAAATGCAAGAATATGGTTGGTTACTTGTTGTGAAATAATTTGATGTAAAGAGTTGAGTGTTTGTTTGTTTCACTTACGCAACGGAAAAGAAGGAGTAACCGTCCAAGTGCCAAGACTGAACACTCTTCTCATGGTTCTCGAACACCACCTCGATGAAGGTGCGGTGAGTGATGTTAAGAACGTTTGGCTCAATCTTGATGTTCTTAATTTGTTCTGGGGTTGGGTTATCGGTGATGGCATCGTATTTGAAGACCTTGTCGGCAATACCAAAGTACTCGGCGAGCTTCAGCGGGGTTTCGGGGTCGGTGTGGGAGACACCGTTCAATGCGTACCTGAGCTTGCCATCGACCTTGCCCTGAGTGTTCACGATCTTGATGGTGCGTGTGATGTTGATCTTTCCGTAGTGGTAAGATCCCTGAGGGTTAGGCCTGGCCGCACTAGCAGTCAAGTTCCACCTGAAAGATCGGAATTGGTTCAACGACCAAGCCCAGCCGACTGGACCAGCCGGGAGCTGCGAAGAGGCGGGTCCTTTGCCTCCCTCGTAGCGGAGAAGTCCGGTTGTTGTAATAACCGCCTTCAAAAACCTAGAGGATGCAACCATGTAGTAATCTTTAGGTTCTTGATTTGCGGTAACGATCGTGCCGTAGCACTGACCAACGTGAACGTCGAGAGAGTCGTAATCGTTCTGAAGAACATGCGATCCTTCCATTTCAACGAGCTTCAACTTGTGATTCTGAATCCTAAAGTTGAGAGATGTCTTGAGACCCGCGTTACAAATCCTAACCCTGTAAGTCTTTCCAGGTTTCAAGGTGAAGAGAGGTGCGTCGGATCCATCGCCTTTCCCGGCCTTTCCGTTGATGAGGATACCGTCTGGACGACCAAGAGTACGACCACCGTCAAGGAATTTCTTCAACTGGGTGTGACTCTTAGTGTACCAGTCACCGATGAGGACAGTGTAGTCATCTTCCGGATCAGCGTAAGGGACCGGGATGAGGAGACGGCTGTTCACACGAAGGCCACCGAACCCACCTGCGGAACGGTGCATCCCGGTGCTTGGGTAGTAGAAATAGCTTCCGATCTGATCCTTAGGCTGGAAATGGTAAGTGTAGTTGGTGCCGGGCATGATCGGACACATAGTTCCTGGAGTCCCATCTTGCCAACAGTTCTTTCTGTGCTGGATCCCATTCCTAATACCCAAAAAAAAAACATGTGTTATAAAACACGCATACATTAATTAACAAAATGTATAAGAAAAAACATATTTTTCAATTAGTTCTAGGTATTCAAAAACGTCGAACTTATTCTGAGGATGGAAACCAGATTCTATGACAATATTGTTCACATGCGAAATTGATATTTGTTGATTTTATTACCAAGTGAGGAGGAAGGGTTCGTCGAGATTGTTGAAGACATTGATGATAATGTTGTTGTTGGAGGTTGAGTTGATGTTGGGACCAGGGAATTGGCCGTTGATTAGAATGACTTGTTGTGGGACGCCGAGAGGAGAGGCGGTTCCGTAGGTCACGTTCCACACGTGGTGGAAGTAAGGGTCTTCGGCTCGGACCACCACGGTTGCGGCTGCAGCCAGGTAGAGGCACGCGGCCAAGAGTTTAACCCCTCGCATAACAATAAACAATTTTTGGTTCCGATAACAGTTTTGGATATTTCTTATGCGTTTTGGTGGGGTATTAATTGTTTATTGTTATTTAGATATGTTTTGGGGTTTGAATTTCGAGTTGTGGAAATTTTTGGAGCATTTTTATAGAGGTTTGTTAGACGAATGTTTTTCCTTGTTTTTCTCATTTTCTTTGGGGTCTCCTCTCATTTCGCTATTCCTTTCGTCCATATTTGGTAATACCGAAGTTTAACCTCTCCCTATTTTTGGTGTTTTTTTCTTTCTTTCTCGTAGTTTCTTTTTCTATTTTTTTTTTTTTTTTGGTTTTGGTTTCCATGTATTTTAAATTTTGCTATTTTGGATTTTTTAAAGCATTTTATGAGAGAGGAAATCTATTAGTCATGTGATAAAGTTACAGAACTTATACTATGATCTTATTAAACAAGGTGTAGTAAATCAATTTTACTTGCTTTTCAATTAAAGAACGTAAGTATATATGAAACTGTGGGAAGAGCAAAGTCATCACGATTTACAGCTACTTGTATATGAATCCTATGTCACAAAATAAACATATATATGTGAAAAAAACAATGTATATTGAGATAAAACTTGTATAAAAGAAATTAAATGATTGGTTCATTGAGTGAACATCATCATATACCATTACATTTAACAGAGATGACCATATTATATATAAGTTTTCTACATACTAAGAAACATTAATTAACAAAATCTAGTAATTACTCCTTCTAAGAGCACAAATAATTCCATAAATGCAATGAATAGAGAAGCTATCATCTGCATTAGCTGGTGATTTGGAAATTTTGAGCAAAACATATGCAAATATATCGTATTTTAATGCAACACATGTAAATAATGCATTTTTCCGTCCAATATGTATTAAGTATTAACCAATTACTAGCTTAGAGCGGCGGCAAAAGGTCTTAGTTGCTGCTTTTATTGGCGAATTAGTGCATTTTAGTCATATAGACACGAGAGACATCAAGAGTCATGAGATCCAGATTGTGGTTGCAAAACTACTCTACTCAGATCCTAGGAATATATCTCACATCAGGGACATCATGAGATCCAGATTGTGGTTGAAGAGTCACCTTACTCAGATCCTAGGTGCTATCCCTTCAGAAGCGAAAAAGAAGTGGTTCACAAATATTCATAACCTTCACTTACTTACAAATTGTTTGCAACTTTATTGGCTTTCTATTAATCTTCCATCGCACAAGTTTCATTGTTTAAACAAATTGATCCAACCAAACCAAATTTCCATCCATTCGATAATCTAAACTCGAACGGAGTTTATTTTTGATTTCTTCTTCACTTTATGGGAGATTATATACCACTAGGATCATCTTGTCCAATTCTGGTGTGGTACTAGAAGTTTCTCCATCTTCTACTTTGATTTCTTCTTCTACCTTTCAATATTTATGAACGGAGGCAACTTATTGTAAAAAATATTTTTTTGTTGAAATAAAATTTTACATTACAATCAAAAAATATAACCGAGTTTTTTTTTTTTTTTTTTTTTTTTTTTTACAAAGTTGAAATTAAGAAGTTAATTAGCCATTAGTAACCAAATCAAATTGTGAGGTTGTTAAATAGAAGGATGAGTTAAATGATACCCTCTCCGTTTTACAATGAGTAATATTTTAGGAATTTTTTTTTTGTTTCAAATTATATGATGTTTTCAATTTCCAATACAAAATTGATTATTTTTTTATTATTATTTTTGACCATTTTCTGTATATTGTTTTATCATTGGTCGAATTATGGTTAGTTAGATAATAAATGATGTTTAGTTTAAAAGAAACCAAAAATTAAATAAATTTTAACTTGTGTGCAAAAACTGTAACATCATTTATAATCAAACGGAGGGAGTATATAGACAAGTTGGTGGAGATCGTTAAATGCAAGGAAGAGTCTGGTCAACTAGTTATACCCATTTTCTATGGTCTAGATCCATCTCATGTCAGGAAACAAACGGGAAAATTTGGAGAGGCTTTTATGAAGACTTGTAAGATCAAAACTAAAGCGATGAAAAATCGATGGCAACAAGCGTTGACCGTTGTTGCCAATCTACTCGGATACTAATTTCATCCCCATATAATGATCGCGGATACTAATTTCATCCCCATATACAGTATGTCGTAGTCACTTTTCATTCGTGAGACTCCGTCCTTTGGGTTCACGGTTTCGTCTAATATGGGCTTTACCCATTTGCTCTCTCCTCTTGGAGGAATAACCCAACATAAAGCAGCGACAGAATAAAGATACCACAATACCACTCTATTTTTTTGCTTTTTGATCGACATTTTGCTCATCTTAGCTGGATACACATATTTTCTACCAAAATATCATATATATAGGATATCTTTTTAACCCAAAAACAATAAAAAATTTGAAATATATCAAGAATGAAAGTGCGAGTTCTTAATGTCTAAAATACAGAGTATAGTAACTAGTAAGCTTATGTAGTTTTGTACGAGACATAATATTTTTGTCCGTGTGTAATAATCAACCGGAGCTGAAGTATGTTAAAAGAAACAAAATCAGTTGATGACACCTGTGGGTAGTTGTTAATTTGCATCGTTAGAGACATTTCCAATATTAGAATACGATCCGAGTTGTATGCTCGTTTACAAAAATCGAAACCCTAAGGACCAAAGAAAGATTCAAAAATAGAATTTTCACATAAAGAGAATTAGAGATGAAGCGTGAAAAAAGGCGACGATTCCGTGCAAGCCAAGGTATCTTCTCCTGCATAAATAGTTAATCAAGACAACACCAAAAGACTCGTCAAGAGCAAGAGAACATAGTTTCTTCTTGCTTTTGAGGAAAATAAATAAATTATTTTTATATAGGAAAGGGTTAATTTATTAATAAAATAAAAAATAAAAAGAAGTAGAAAAGAGATGATGCAGGGTGGTAAGCTTTTGACGGTGTTCGTATGCCTCCTCTCCACGGTGGCGATGGTGAACGCCGGCGATCCTTACTTCTACTACACGTGGAACGTGACGTACGGAACCGCCGCGCCACTAGGAATTCCTCAACAGGTGATCCTCATCAACGGACAGTTCCCTGGTCCTAACCTAAACTCCACCTCCAACAACAATGTCGTCATCAATGTCTTCAACAACCTCGACGAGCCTTTCCTCTTGACCTGGTTCGTAACCAAATATTTCCTCTCGTTTCTTCTTTATTAACTAGGCATTCGGTTGTTCTCTTCAGATCTCTCGATTGTTTCAAACGCAGAAGGTTTTTTTTTTTAAATGAGTTGTTTTTAAAATAATTCATATTTTTAAAATAGAAAACATTTTTAATTTTTTTTTTTTTTTTGGCAAAGGTCAAACGCCAAATGCAAATGGAAAGTTCTCATTTCGTTTGATTTTTTTTTCATTTACAATTAACAATGAAGTTTGTTTCAGATCTTTAAGATTGTAGGTTTGTTTGAAAAAAATATAGGTTTAGACGTTATTTTTGTTTTCTGGTTTATAAGGTTTCATAACCAAATTAAAATAAAAAATAATTGGATCGTTCAATTTAATTAATCGGTTTGAGAAAAGTCTGGGTTAGTCCGTTCAGATTTCTTTTCTTTCAAAAAACAAAAACTTTTATATTTCACATAATTACATCGATCTATATATATATATATGTATATAAATAAAATGTAATATTTTAGTTTATTCTATTTAATTGGTTACAGTAAAATAATAAAATCAAGATTGTTATATAACACATTTTGGTTCAGTTTTGATTTAATTAAAATTTGTTATGCCATTGGTTATATGGCCACACCATTATATAACTAGTCTTCCTTGTGTGACGTGGCAGGAGTGGACTCCAGCACAGGAAGAACAGCTGGCAAGATGGTGTGGCTGGGACCTCATGCCCAATCCCACCAGGCACCAACTTCACTTACCATTTCCAGCCAAAGGACCAGATCGGTAGTTACTTCTATTACCCATCCACCTCTCTCCACCGCTTCTCCGGTGGTTTCGGTGGCCTTCGTGTCAACAGCCGTCTCCTCATCCCGGTCCCTTACGCTGACCCCGAAGACGACCACACCATCCTCATCAACGACTGGTACACCAAGAGCCACACCGCTCTCAAGAACTTCCTTGACAGTGGTCGCACTCTTGGAATCCCCGACGGTGTTCTCATCAACGGGAAATCCGGTAAGGTCGGCGGGAAGAACAAGCCGCTCTTCACCATGAAGCCAGGAAAGACTTACAAGTACAGGATCTGCAATGTCGGGTTCAAGTCCACTCTAAACTTCAGGATCCAAGGACACAAGATGAAGCTTGTTGAGATGGAAGGCTCTCACGTTCTCCAGAACGACTACGACTCACTCGACGTTCATGTTGGACAGTGCTTCGCTGTTCTTGTAACCGCTGACCAAGGGGCTAAGAACTACTACATGGTTGCATCCACTAGGTTCCTCAAGAAGGAAGTGAGCACTGTTGGTGTGATGAGCTACGAAGGAAGCAATGTTCAGCCTTCAAACGAGCTCCCAAAGGCTCCGGTCGGCTGGGCTTGGTCTCTTAACCAGTTCAGATCCTTCAGATGGAACTTAACCGCCAGCGCGGCTAGACCTAACCCGCAGGGATCTTACCATTACGGAAAGATCAACATCACCCGTACCATCAAGCTCGCCAACACCAAGAATTTGGTGAATGGAAAGGTGAGGTTTGGGCTCAACGGTGTATCACACGTTGACACCGAGACGCCCTTGAAGCTTGCTGAGTACTTCGAGATGTCCAAGAAGGTCTTCAAATACAATGTCATCAAGGACGAACCAGCAGCCAAGATCACAACACTAGTCGTTGAGCCCAATGTCCTCAACATCACTTTCCGTACCTTTGTCGAAATCATCTTTGAGAACCACGAGAAAAGCATGCAATCCTTCCATTTGGACGGTTACTCCTTCTTCTCTGTCGCGTAAGCTCTATTCATAACCTTCCAATTCAAAATCAGCTGACAATCCGTGCTTCTTGTATACTATTTTAGGTCCCATCTTACTTGAGATATGAAATTCTTAACACTTTTCTCAAACGTTTTTCAACAGTTCCGAGCCAGGAAGATGGACACCAGAGAAGAGAAAGAACTACAACTTGCTGGATGCGGTTAGCCGACACACCGTGCAAGTGTACCCCAAGTCCTGGTCAGCCATCCTCTTGACATTCGACAATGCCGGTATGTGGAACATCAGGTCAGAGAACTGGGAGAGGAGATACTTAGGCCAGCAAATGTACGTCAGTGTTCTCTCACCTGAAAAATCACTACGAGACGAATACAACATCCCACTCAACACCAATCTCTGTGGCATCGTCAAGGGCTTGCCATTACCTACACCATACACTATTTAAAACTCACACTTCCACAAAGTTTTTTATTTATTTGATATGTAAAATTCTACTTTCCCACAAGTGAGTGTATTACGTGACTAATTAACCCTTTCCTAATATCATTAACATATTAACGTATAGACCATCAATTGTTGTCTCTCTAATGGTAAACAAAATTAGCTTACTTAAACCCTCATTCTAATTTCTACTCACACAAGAGAGCCTGTTGTTCAATTTGCACAGTCATTTAAAATTAAAACTAATCTCAAGAGTTTAATTAGTAGAATAAATCATTTGTTAAATCTTTTTACCTCTCACTTATCCTCGCGAATCGCCTGTGGATCCTTCGAGTCTCCTCGATCAAATCGATGAGTATTGCTTCCGTTTGTAAACTGCAAAATTAATCTCTAATTATGTTCGCTTTTATGTAACTAAAACCCTGAAGAGGCCACACTAGCAAATAAGAGATTCAAACTTTTGATCCATCCCCAACAGATTACATAGCTTGATTTTGTTGGAAAGCATAGAAATCCAAGTTTGAAACTGTTACATCGACCGATTGTCACAAATCGGATTCGCAAAACCCTAAGTGGAAAACGAAAGACCAAGAGAAGAATAAACAAACATAGATCGAAATAACCCTAAATCACCTAAGAGGTTAAATTCCACCGCAAGCAAGCGCGATACAGTTACTCTCATCATCGGCATCGGCATCGCCCATCGGAGAGCAAAAGGTTGACGCCTGAGGTCAAAGTCAAATAAATAAAAAAGAAGACAAGGGGAAAGTTCACGCGCGCGTGTGTTGTGACGACGCGATTCGACGAAATTCACGGTTTTTTTTTTCTTCGTATACATTTACTAATTTTCTTTTTCAGGGGTATAATTATCAGAGTATTTGCATTCTTCTTTTTTTTCGTAAGAGTATTTGTAAATTTGTGAAAAGACGCTTCCTGTAATTAAATTAATGATATAATCAGAATCATTCATTTGTTTTTTTACTCTCATTTTTTGTCTAGTTGCGATTTAATTATTTTTTTCCAATTTTTTTTTTTCAATTTTTGATTTGGCGTGAGTAAAACTTGTTAATTACATCATCGGGCACACTTTTACTCATAGTCTTTTTTTTCCCTCGTACTCGTAGCTACTAGTGAAAATTTTAAAACAAAAATATACCGAACAATATATACATATATAATTATATATGTCTTTATATAATATTATGAGAAGCACGTGTTGAACAGATAGATACATATAGATATGTTTAAAGTGTAATATGTAAAACTATCCTTTAATCAACATTCATCAATTTCACAAATCACAAACAATTGCAAACCCGTATTAGCCAACGAGACAAAAATAAATATACTTGTACATCGATTTGGAGTTTAAGTGGTTCTTATGACCGTTTTAAATAATAAAATATTTGATTCGTCCACATATAATATAAGATTATTAGAGATTAGTCTTGACTTTTTCGACACATGATCGTTCATTTATTAAAGAAAAAGGTAGAACAAAACATAAATGTAGACCCAGAAATATATTTTGTTCGGTATTTGGAAGATATAAGTTTTGCTGTAAACGGATATTAAGGAAAACAAATATTTGTGGACCATACTTTTTTTTTGTTATATATATATTGAATGTGGACAGTACTTACCTCGTTCGCCGTTGTTCCATAGCTGGAATTCTTGTGATCTTACCACAGTCACTTATGCGCGACACAAAGAAATATGTAGCCAAGGACAACTTGCCGATCATATTTTTCTTTTTGTTTCTTTGTAATCTATTTTGTTTTCTAATACGAAATAAATATCTAGCTACTTTGCTCTTATCTTCTTCAAGAACCAGAGCATTTGAAAATAAGAAAATGTCTTAAGAGAGTATAAAAATATATATTTAAATCGGCAAGTCATCCTTGGCTGCACACTACTTTGGTCACATACGCGTTCCACTATACACACATGTATATATGAAATTCACATACGAACAAAAATGTATATGTGAAAGCCATATATATCTGATATTTTTCTTCTTGAAGATAACAATAGAGATGAAGAGGAGGTATATACATATGTTTTGTTTGGTAGATTATGAATACTAGATGGCTCACTCGCTCTCGATTTATATAGAAGATATATGGTGAACAGAGATGAGAGGGAATAAAATAATTAAATTAAAAAGAGAGAAGATTTGAGATGCATCATATTCATTTGTGCCCCCGAGAAGGTAGATATGCAAAAACCCTAAAAATTAAAAAGAAATAAAACGAAACCAGTTGTAATAAAATAGAATTGACGAATTAAAGAGATTCGAAAAGAAAAATAATAATTAATTAAAGAGATAATGTTCCTCCATGCTTCTCCATCCTCATAATATTAATTTTCTTTAACAGATGCCATTAAGAGATATGGGTCCACATACACATACACATACGCACATTCATATACGCACACATACACACGTATACACATATATATGCCATAAGATATAGTTTGCCATTGTATTATATTGATTAGCCATCTTTTGTTCTCTTGAACTGTTTAATTTCCGTTCATTGACAAAAATTAAGTGCAGTCCCTTTCCATATTTGAAATTTATAAACCCCTTAACAAAACAATCTTGAAATTTGATGATATTAGATGCTTTCTAAATTTATAAATCATCATGAGATCTTTAATAATTTATTTATATATAATATTAGAGTTAAAGGTTTTGGTTAATTTAGGTTAATACACTACAACAAAAAGTGTGTATAGCATCAATTATAACGTGTCAGAAAAATAATTGACACTAATTAGAATTATTTACTAATAAATGATATTAAACGCGTTTTCGTTTACTTAAACTTCGTGTTTTTAAAAAAAAACGGGTCGGGTTTTTTCAAGTCGGACCAGGTTTTTTATTATGAGCAATCATTGTTTATTAAACGCGTTTTCGTTTACTTAAACTCCGTTTTTTTATTAAAAACGGGTCGGGTTTTTTCAAGTCGGATCGGATTTTTTATTATGGCAATCACTGTTTATTAAACGCGTTTTCGTTTACTTAAACTCCGTTTTTTTTTTTAAAAACGGGTCGGTTTTTTCAAGTCGGATCGGAATTTTTATTATGGGCAATCACTGTTTATTTAACGTGCTTTCGTTTACTTAAACTCCGTTTTTTTTTTCAAAAACGGGTCTGGTTTTATGATTTTGATTAAAGAGGTGGAATTAAGCAGAGTAAAATAGTTTAGGTGGTTTAGAGTTGAAAATTATAAGTTTGGGGAGTTTAATGAAAAATTAAATAGTTTGGGGGGAAATAATTAGAGTTGTAGGGGGAATTTTAGGCAGTCATCCCTTATATAAATGATACAAATTCATTTGCGTCAGCCAAAAAAACAATATAAATTGATAAAATAAATGATATAATACGTCTTATTTATTGTAGTGATAGATACTCGTTGAACAAATACAAGTATATAAGCAATTAAACCAAAAAAGGAGGGACGTGTTTTGAGGAAGAAGACCCACTTGCACAAAATCGACCTGGTTTTGGTAAGTTGATAGGAACCATAAGTTTCTAATTTTAGTAATTACTAAGAAAATAACTCACCAGGAAAATGTATAAAGAGAGAGAGAGAGAAGAAACACAAATTCTCGTAAACATTTTTTAAAAGAGGAAAGGAATCTTAACATTTACGTGTACCCCTAGTTACCCCGACAGGTACTGGAAAGGGCAAAAATAAATAAACATTTATATTAGTTTTTTTTTTTGTGCAACTATATTAGTTTATTTATAAGATAAGTAATCGGTAAAACAGATACCGTAAAATATGTATTATTAGTTCGAACCCGTTCAAAGTGGTTGAGTCTCACTAAAGTTTCAACTCCCACTAGGGTTCGATTCCATTGGTACCAATTTCCAAAAAAAAAAAACAATTCATTCTAGGTTCAAAAAAGAAGAAGATATGTATTATCTTTGCTTTGCTCTTTTGACATAAGATATGTATGTATGTGTATTTATATTACACACACACAACGTAAATCAGAACGTGGAATCTCAAAGTTATCGAAAAGATAAAAAAAGGACATGCTCGAGTAGGTCACTTGCGTGGCCGTACATTTTTGCATTTTAATTAATTTTAAAATATTACTTAATTATCATGATATCAGTATGTCATATGTTATAGAAGAAAAAAAAGATTTGAATAGAAAAAAAAAAAAGAATAGGAATGAAATTTGCTATTTCACATATGAAAAACTATAATAAATAAGCGATGAATCAAATTTGCTATTTCACAAACTTTTATCAAATTTTGTTCGGTAAACGACATAATTCCCCCTAACAAATCCACGTAAAGTTACAACCTCGTCTTCGTTTCCCATATGGTTTGAAAGTTAAAAACATATATCTCCACAGTTTGAAAGTTGGAAACATATATACACACATAATTATAGTTTGAAACCAAATTACACATATATATACCACAATTTATTTCGGTTAATATTTAAAAATCAAGTATAAACCGACTAAACCTGATTAAGAACGGGTTTAGTCGATTGTGCGATTGATGATTACATCGAAGAAGAAGATTAAGAACGGGTCGGGTCGATATTATTTTGGGCCAGATGTGTTCAAATTGATTTTAATTCTATTTTAATCAAATTTAGTCGGTTTATACCTGATTTTTAAATATTAATCGAAACAAATCGTGGTCTATACGTAATTTGGTTTCGAAATATAATTATGTGTGTATACATGTTTCCAACTTTCAAATTTTGGGGATATATGTTTTCAAACTGTGGAAAACGAAAACGAAGTTGTAATTTTGTGTGGATCTGTTACTATATGATACTTCTAAGTGTGCAAATACTGGTCCAATTGCTCCTTCTAACTATAGGATATTAGACTATTGGACTGATCCTTTAGGGTACGACCAAAAAAAGAAATATAGGAAAATTAAAAAGGAAGAAAATGGGTACAATGTGATGTCAGTTGGTGGAGTGGCAGGGCGATGGGATTTCCACCGGTCTTTAGGCTCAAACTCCTATGACTCATGTGCTTCCCTCTATTTTATTTTCATGCTGAAACTAATTTTAATCAAAACAAAAAAACCAAAAGTTTTTTTTGTTCATGCGTTTTTGACAAAACTTTTTTTTAGCTCTAAACTTGAAATTATGTGGCGGTAAAGGAAAAACAATCTTCAAAGATAGGTATTGATTTGCTTATGGAACTTTTTCGTAATTACACAATAGACTATCTTTGTTATATTGACTTATAGTTTATAGTTTGAAAAAATAAGCGGGATACGAATAGTAAAAGGTAAAATAAGACAATATAGATATATTAATTATATAAATGCAGAACTATAGTGTTAAAAAAATGAATAGAACCCTCATTTTCATTTTTATTCCCTACAAATGCTCTTCTTTATGGAGATTGGAGAGAGATGGGTCAACCAGAGAATCTGAAAGATTGATCTTATGACTTTGTCAATAGGTCCATGCAGGACCACAAGGACCGCTTATGATGAATTTGCAAAATATTGAATCATAGAGTCCAAAAAAAAAAAATAGACCGTAATCTTATACGAAAATAGAAATATTTCTAATAACTTAGATGTCCACGTGAAACATTAAATCATGGTACAAAAAAGAAGAAAATAACACATTTCAAATGTTTAATGCCACATTAATAAATCTATTAATCCATTTAAGACGTGTTTCAATTTATTTTACTTAATATAAGAAAATATACTCTTATTATTTTATTAGTTATTCAGAAAATTACCATCTATTTATATCTATGTAATTTCACTTGAATCATTTCTTCTCATTTACTTTCTCTTAACCCAAAAAAGTAAAAACTCTACAAATGCTAGTAAACATGTCCTATCAGTCTGACTCCACCAACATCATCGGTGTCCTGAGTTATTCCATGAAATCTATCCAAATCCCAATATTGATATGAGTACGATACGACCCCCTCTTCAAAAAAATCGGCCTTAGCGAGATCGTGGCAATTTATGGGTAATCGGTTTAATAAATTGGATCCGTTTAATCTCCGTCTAGACCAATTAATATCTGTCTAGACAGCTGTTTAGCCCATTTTTAAAAAATTTTAAATTAAAATAATTTATTTGGTTCTAAAATTTGATAAATCCAACTTATGTTCATATTTTTAACGAAAATCATAATGTAATAGACATAATATTTATTTTCATATGTTTTATCCAATTTTGAACACAATATTATATTGAAACTATAAATTATAATAGATTAACATGTTAAAAAGACATTAAAAAGATCAAAAACTAATCTCCGGTTAATCTCCGATTTTTTCGATAGACGCTAGGTCCAATTCGACCGTTCGTAGCGAAATTTTAAACATTGAATACGACCAAGAAAACTCTATAGAATCATAAGATCTATAAATTAAGACAGAAAAAGAAATAACAAATTGTCCTTCCACCGTCTCTGGTTTTTACTCGTTCTCCATTATTAATTTATAACGTTTAGGAAAGACTCACAAACAAGATAAATAAATGTTACAAGGGGTTTTTTTTTATCGCAAATGCGATTTTTGTTTTTGAAAGTAATGTAACAGTCGACATTGAAGTACCTTTTCACCATACGCATTATGCAGAAGAAGAGACCCATCACAAGCAAAAAAGCAAAGCAAATGGTGGGGATGACTCTTAAGGGGTCAACAGCTCAAGAATCTTGTGGAGTCTCGAATCTAGTCGGTGTATCGATACCCGCCATACAGCAAAGGCCACTGATCAAGATGAGAAGGAAAACGATTCCCTGCAAAAAGAAAAAGAATCACAACGAGGAAGAGACATAATCAGAGGCTTTTTATAATGAAAACAGATGGAATCATATTAGCTTTATCCTAATCAATGTATGTCAGAATGAGTTGCAGTCAGTTTTATGATGTTCATAAATCTTGGTTTAGAACAATGAAAACTGAAGCCAGAAGCGTAACAAAGAGACAAAAGAGTAACTTCTCACCACTAGTATGCCCTCCAAAAGCGATGACTTAAATTTGCAGAGTTCATCACAGGTTGTAGTAACACCAACAGTGCTGTTTCCTGTAGCACTTTCAGCTAGAAACCTTTGGAGAGTTTTGTAAGATGTGTACCAATAAGGATCAGAAACATAAAGAGCTGTATATTTACTGCCAGATTGTTCTACAGAACTAACAAGTTCAGAGATGCTTTCACCTGCAGAATAGATCACAAAATTGCTTAAGTTCTTTGTTCTCAAATTATCTAACTGCCAGTCTTCTTTTGCAACAATGATCTTTCCACTTACGCTCTGAATGTGACTGGCCAGATTGACTATTTGATTCAGAACCCTCAGAGCAGAGCACAACCAAGTCAGTTTCTCCTTCTTTCCTTGTTTCTCTTCTAGCAAGCAAATGATCCTGGCAATTATTTAAGAGTAATTTATGAGTGAATGAAGGGGAGGTACAATTGAGTAGGCATAGGATTAGGAAAAACAAAAACACAAGGGAAATGAATATTACTTTGAAAGACTGCAAGTCTGATAGTTTCTGAATTGTTCCATCCTCAACAAAGCAAGAATCTGAGAACACAATATTGTTGACTCCTACATTGTGAGGGCACGCTTCTTTAAGCCCTGAAAGCAACAAATTCTCCATCCTTTCTTCTTCTGGCGCAGCAATATATGGGAATGCCAATGAGAAGTTGGAAGCTGTAAATAGATTCTGTTGAAACAAAGATTTGGATGTTAAAGTATTGTGGTGGGGGGTTAAAACAAACAACTATGTCAGAGATCTGTGTTATGGAGGTAATACTAGAACTTTGTTTCGAAGAAAGAAAACATGGACTTACATTCAATGTGTTAACAAGGGAAGGGTTCAAGTTCTTTTTTGAAGAAACATCAGAAGACAGTAACTGCAGGCGGAAGAGAATGTGAATATTAGAATTCTCAGCATAGCACAGAAGATGCAGAACAAAGACGGACAATATCACAACAAGAAACCAAAGATCCATATGGTCATTTATGAAAATGTTAAAACGAAGATCCCACATCATTCATTCATACAGCCATGACAGCTCGTGCATAGATAAAAAAAAAACTATTCTTACCTCTCTGCCGATGAACACAAGAGCAACATCAACAGATTGCTCAAGTTTCTTCTCTGAGCACTAGACAAAGGAGACAGTAAAATGAAATTAAGAAAACCAAGTGTGAGTTGGAAAATCGAAATCTTGTGCTCTTGGAAGAGATAGGAACAAAAGAAGAAAACCATACCAGAAAGTTAGACCAGCCTCCTTGAGTGAAAACAGAATCTACTAGATCCTTTGCAGACATGACCTGATACTTTACAGCCTCATCCAATTCACCATCAGCAGGCCTGGTTTTGAGAATCACATAAGCAGATTAAACCACTAGTCTTCTCGAGCAATTGAATCACACATCAGATAACACTTGACACTTCTCAGGCTTTTCTATACATTAGATATATCTATCAACTTAAGACCAGAAAATCGAAAACACCCATACACAACCGAAAGCACAGAACTTTGTAGATTTCCTCGCGTTGGTGTATATATTGACAAAAACGATAAGTATGGAGAGATAGACAGAGAGGCGCAACTGGAGATGCGGAGACCAGAGGAAAGCAGGAACGGTATTGGGAAAAGCCAATCCAAATTCAACGAGAGAGGCCACGGAGAGAGCCACCAGAAATGCCAGCACACCAATTTGCATCTTCATCATCTTCGTCGACGAACAATCAATCCTACGGGAGAAAAAAAGAAATCAATCGCGATCGAACAATTCCTCGCGCCTAACCAAACAATCAACAAACTGAAAAATAAGTATAAACCTGTGGAATCAAGATCCTTCCAGAAATCGATGGATCAATAGATTTTTTTATCAACTTTCAAATCCAATGAAAGGGCAGATTCATATCTCCGATCGTCAAATCTGGGCGACACATATGAGTACAAGACTTAGGAGAGAGAGGTCGACATGTAGAAAGTTAGCGACGTCGTTTCAGAAAAAAAAAAAAATCAATAACCAAAATAAGCAGGTTTTGGTTTAGTTGAGATAACCGGTCTGGCGTTTTGAGCTGGAGTGGGCTTTTGCAGATTTCCAAAACGGCCCAAATTCAAAGATGCGTGCGGCTCCTCGCGAACAAGAAATGGAAACCTCCTTAAAATTTTACTTTCCAGCTAAAAGAATATATTTCCTTTCCTCTTCTGCAACGCGATCCCGCCAAAGAAACTAATACTTTCTCCCTCACCAATATTCTCAACCGTCGTTGCTTCGCCGTCCTCTCTCGCTTTCGTTCGGCGGAATTGAAATTCAACAACATAATCTTCGAGCCATTTTTGTATATATTTTTTTCTCGATGAAGCGACATGGGAGTAACAAGTAACGAGAGCAGCGAGGAGAATTTACAATGCTTTGTGGTTCGTTACGAAATCGAATACATACTTGGCTTAGCGACTATGGTAGACTCCAATCTCTCGTCGTGATCCTTATTTACGCGCAGGTAATGCGTAATTGCTTTGAGATCGTTTCCATTCCTCCGATTCTCGCTTTTACTCGTTGTATCTAGTTGGGCCTAGGGTTCCTCGATTCCTTTATCGAATTTGAAGTTATTCAATTTCTTTGTGGTTGTAACTGCAAGAAACTCATCATTTGTCCGATGGTTTCAGATAGGGTGCGCGTTGATCGGTTCACTAGGGGTATTGTACAATGGAGTCTTGCTGATAAATTTGGCGATTGCGTTATTTGCGCTAGTGGCAATTGAGAGCAGTAGCCAGAGTCTTGGCCGGACCTATGCGGTTCTTCTTTTCTGCGCCATTCTTCTTGATATCTCATGGTTCATACTCTTCTCCAATGAGATTTGGTACGGTACTACTTTCCTTGAAACAGCCTTGCTTGTGATCATTAACAAATTTTTGGTTTAAATGTTTTATGTGGATTGGCAGCTCATTGTCATTTTAAAATGACTGATCATTAAATCTTTGTTTGCAAATCTTTGCTATGTCTTGTTCAGATTCTGTAGAGCCACTATTCATCTGCTGCCTATAATTGACAAAATTTTAAATTTTCTTTGCAGGAACATTTCATCTGAGATGTATCAAGTCTTTTACATCTTCTCAGTGAAACTCACCATGGCTATGGAGATTGCTGGGTTCGTTGTGAGGCTATCGTCCTCTCTGTTATGGTTTCAGATTTATAGGCTCGGAGCTTCTATTGTCGACACTTCTCTTCCCCGTCAACCAGATTCAAATTTACGAAATAGCTTCTTAGAACCTCCTCTTTTAGCTAGGCAATGTTCACGTGGTCATGATTTACGAAATAGCTTCTTAGAGACTCCTGCTATAGCTAAGCAACATTCACGTTCTGAAGAAATCTTGGGAGATGCTATCAACGAACCAGCCTACTACACTCCTCTATTTGATGACGGCCAAAGCAATATCACTTCGCCCAAGGCAAAACAGGTTTTTCTATTTTATACCTCTTCTTCTTTAACTTGTTTATGTACTCTTTATAGTTGAACTTCCCACTTTTTTGTTTAAGTTTTCTGAACTAGAGCGTTAGGAATTATACAACAGGTTTCCTGATGTTCGCTTAATCTGCCAAGATAATTCATGGATGGGAAATAAAGAGTTTTCTGACTCTTGCGTTAATATTTTTGAAGCTGTAATGGATGCAATCATCTGAGAATTGGATGAACTATCTAGATAGCGACTATGCCTTTTAGCTCTTTAGCACTCTAGCTTAGCTGCAACATGTTTCTCACAAAGCAAACAAGACCCTCCATTAGCCTTGATAGTACATAATAGTATGCTGCTTCTCTTGTTGTCCCATCACTCTGATAATTACACAGCCATAGCAAGGAGGGCTTTTTTTTAATGCTTTTGTATCCTTTGTAGGTGATTAAACATCATTCAACTGGAGACATTTACAAAGAATCCCCATCATCTGCTGCAGAAACCTCTCGAAATAAGTCTCCGCTATCCAGATCCTTGGAGTCCCTTGATTCTAGTCTCCGTTGATTCAACATTTAATGATCGAGGCCAGTATGCCTTATTTCTGGTAGATTTTCTTTGCACACATCACATTTATATTAGACATAGGAAGAAGCCTTGGTGCTCTTACTATTGAATCCCTTGCATGTGTTAGGGTAAATATACATATTTACTTGCAGCATTGCTCTTAGTTTTTCACATTTGCTTGACAGTTTCCAACTGGTTATGTCACTTTTGCAGGAAGACAGTCTTTTGAATCGAGCAACTTCATCCAACAATCTGAATCCATTCTTGTTTCCAGTTTGAAGAATCCAGATCCGAGATTTTACATATTGGGTGACAAGTAGGAACGTCTTTTACTTGCCATTTCAACATTCATTTTACTCGATACTGTATAGATTTGGGGTTGACATAGGTGTACATCAGCATTCTTTTTCGGTACATGGAGAATACATTCTTTTGAGGTGCATTGGAGGACTAACATAAAGATCTTTTTACACATTGTTAAGTTAATGCAGTTGAGCTAGACGTTAAAACCACATTTATATCTCAGATTTTGAAGTACCAACATGATATGCCTATAAAAAAGTGGAGACATTTGATGCGCAAGACTAAATGTCATACATCTTCAAACTAGTCTTGTAGCCTAAAAATTGATTTTCAACCTATGCTGACATGTATGTCAGTTTGTTTGTCTCGCTGCCAAACAAAAACAAAAACAAAAAAAAAAGTAGAAAAATGCGTGGCAAGAAATTTCGAAACATTTCCATGGGGGTAGAAATTCCTCACTACTTAACCTGAATTAATGAGAACAATTTAACGTAGGGTGGAAATCTATCTAAGGAAGTAGCAAGTCACACTGCCACCTTTTTTAGTAGGTCGTTATGAGCTACAAAACCTCGAAGCTGTAAGATATGACTGATGCCGTTTTGAGCTGTGAACCACAATATTTAAGTGATGGAGAGCATGCAGAGGGTTATGGTTTTTGTAACAGTATTTATTAAAGAAGGTCGATGCATATATACATGTTCGATGAACCATCTAATTTTCTGAATCTTGGGGAAAAAGCCAAGCTGCCAAACTATACCTTTTGTTCCTGACGAGTTTGATTAATTTTCTTTCCTCGCCATCTTCTGAATTATTTAGTATCGAATCGCTGCTTACACAGTTGTTTTGTTAGTGTAGATATGTGTTTGTTCCTGACCATGACGTCGCTCTCCTTGACTACATGACAGACCACATTTTTCGTGTTGAGGGGAAACCACAAGTATATGGTGAAGTGAAACCCTCGTTCTGTCATAGAGGGAATGTGATAAGCTTTGATGGATGTGCTCTTACCTCAATATGCATGTATTACCTCAAGAAAGAGTTTATCCAAAATTTGCAATAGGAGAAAATGCACATCTGTTTAAGAGGTACATTAAAAAATAATTAAAATCAAATGATAAATGTAACTAAATACTATTGGGTGAGAAGTAGGAACCGTCTTTTACTTGCCATTTCAACATTCATTTTTTAGTCGAAACTGTATAGATTTGGGGTTTAGCGAATACATTCGTTTGAGGATGCTTTAGCAAAAGAATACATCTTTTTAGTTTTTACACATTAAAGTTAAGTGTGCAGTTGAGCATGGGGCCTGATGTTGAACCACCAGCCCATGTGGATTGCGAAAGAATAATTTCTATTTTAAATTAATTGGGCCTAGTAAATATATAATGATTTCTTGCAAATTTAATTCCTTTTGACCTAAATTTCGAAAACTTTTCCACGTCTGACTATTAGCTGATTAGATTAATTCTTAGATTAATAATTTTAAAAAATGAAGAATCAAAGAAAAACAAAAAAAAGTCTGCGTGGATCTCCAGCCGTTTTCAGACGCTAGCCACAAAATCCGACCTTGTCTCTTTGTTTCAATTCCAAATTGTTCTGGGTCGCTCGAGTTTTTCTTTTCTAGTCTCTGTCTCTTTGGATATTCGTGGACTAGTTGTGTTTTTTTTTTGGTTTTGAAGAGGTAAGTTAATCAACCCTATTCCGATTCTCTTATTAAGGAGATTCTGATTTTTAATTTCTGGGTCCTTTTGTTCGAATTTCCTCGTTTTAAATCCCTAATCTGTAAAAGATCGAGTGTTAAAGACTCGAGATTTTTATTCGTCTATGGAATGATTCGATTGACTTTCGCAAAGTCTTTTTAGTTTTTTTTCTGGCTGGTTAGATCAAGTCTCTGATTCCAGGGTTCGATATCGTTTATGTGATTCACCTTTGGTTTAAAATCTCAGTGTTTATTTGACTATGAGCAGAGATATTAGAACTATGGAGGATGCAACCGCGATTAGGTATTGGTGTCACTTATGCTCTCGATCGGTGAATCCAGTAATTGAAGGCGAGATCATCAAATGCAATTTCTGTCAAAGCGGTTTTGTTGAAGAAATGGAGGATAACGCTCCAGATTCGGTTACCAGTGATCATCGTGGAGCTGCAGATTCTCTCTGGGCTCCTATCTTGATTGGGATGATGAACGATCATGACCACCACACAAGGAATCAACCAGCTTCGGAGTCTAATGTTGAAGACGATGATGATGATGATGATCAGAACAATGATGGAGAAATTGATTTGGATCGGCAGCTCCAAGAGATTATGAGGAGAAGGAGGGGACATTCAGCTGCGATCCTTGATCTGCTTCAGGGGATTCGAGCAGGGTTTTCGGTTGAATCCGAGAGCAATGAGGATAATGCGGATAGCGAGCTTGTTATCTTGATCAACTCGTTTAACCAAAGGATCATGATTCAAGATTCTGACAACGCGAATTCTGGATCTTTGGGTGACTATTTCATTGGACCTGGATTCGAGATGTTGCTTGAGCGTTTGGCAGAGAATGACCCGAACAACAGGTATGGGACACCTCCGGCTACAAAAGAAGCGGTTGAGGCGCTGGCGATGGTGAAAATCGAAGAGAGTTTGTTGCAATGTACTGTGTGTTTGGATGATTTTGAGATTGGGATGGAGGCGAAAGAGATGCCGTGTAAGCATAAGTTTCACAGTGACTGCTTGTTGCCATGGCTTGAGCTTCATAGCTCATGCCCTGTGTGCAGATATCTGCTCCCTACAACAGATAATGATGGTGAGCCAAAGACCGATGCAGAAATTTCGAGAAACGATGGTGACAATGTCGATATCAGTATTGCTTCTACGGAGAGCAATGGATCATCATTAGAGTCAAGTTCGAACTATTCATCAGCTAACTAAGTAAGGTTCACAATGTGAGACAGGTCACTGAACAGAAGATAGTTGTGGTGAAGCGTTTGTGATTAGTTATTGCTTAGTAGTGTTGATGTTATTTGGCTGCACATAGTTTCTCAGATTTTGGTGGAAAGTGGATTTTTTGTTTGGAATTAATTACGAGTCTTATTGTTTGTTTGACTTTTACATTTTCGTTCTGATTGTTTCAAATCTGATCCGATTAGTTCATAATAAAACAGCAAGAATTATAACTATCATAATCACCATTAAAAGTTAGAAATAAAAGAAATAGCTTATATATGTAGTTGCTTATTCCAACCTTCTGTTGATTTCTTCGAGCAGAAGACTTGATCTTTTCTAAGGTGTCTTATATAAGTAACATGGTTGCTTGACTAGTTTCAAAGCTCTTCACGCGGTAATATGAAAATTGTTTTATAGAAGCAAAACCGAATCGAAAGGTCGAGATTGCTGATTGAGATTATGGAACTAATATCTTGAAGAATAAAAAAAGTTCTACAAAGATTTGTTGATGATTGTCAATATCTTAGTTTAATTCCATAACTTCAATTAGTCATCTCGATTGTTCTATTCGGTTTCGGTCGATTTTAGAGATCTTCTAATATCTATATATTCTGTTGACTGTTCGTTTATTAAAATCTAGAAGACTAGAGTGAATAATCTTGATTCATATACAAGCATACTTGACCTTTTCCTATATGTACTTTATATTTTCCTATACACGCTATTTGGAATTCTTATTATAGATTAATTATACGAAGAATATATTTCTTCTACATCTAGTTTAAAGATTTAATTAATCCATTATTTAGAATGAAACTATTTTATTGAGAAACCTTTGCGTCGTCAAAGTTTTAAACTAATTAAAGATTGCTAAATTTTAAAATTGAATTCATATATGATCATTATAATGAACCTTATAGTATGTTTGATTTGATATAAATACACATATCCATGCAGCTTTATATCAACGCAACCCACACACACAGACACACAAAAACAATACAAAACAAAAATGAAGAGCAAGTTGTGGTTTATCGCTACGCTTTTGGTTCTCTCTTTGCTGGTTTCACTAAAGACGACCTCAGCTCAACCATATAAATTTCGCAAAATCAGTGAGTATTATCAGTATTTATCATCCGATTTGCTTGATCTATATCTCAACACATGCTAAAGCCATATGATTAAGGAATTATATTCGATTATAAACACCTTAAACTCAGGATGATTAATTAATATCTAGGCCAGCAGTTGTAGTTTTAAGGTTGATGATAAAACTACCAAAGAAATTGAAGTAAGATAAGGTATACTCACCAATTTTTAATTTACTAACCAATATGTTTTGTACATTAACTTTTGCAGAAGACGAAGATATGATTCATATTCACAAGACAAAGAAGATCCAAACACCAGGTAGTGTGACCAAGCCTGCGGGCCAAGGCTCACCATCCAACAAAGGAGGTTCCCCGGGCGCCGGTTAAGGTGGTTAGACGAGAACCGGCCAAGGCGTATTCCTAGTATATCGCTTATGTTTCTTTTTCGTCTTTCCTAATTTAAAATATTGTATGATTTGTTTATTTGTGAACCCTAATGTAAAGGAAAGTCCAAATCGAGGGAAAAAAATAATTTTTGTTTGACTTGCATATATTTTTGTTTAAATATGGTTTAGATAAGATTACTTTAAAATTAGTTAGAGTAAAACTATATTTATCAAGAGAAATTCACTAATTTGAAAAAACTTAGTGAACTTAAATGTTTGAAAGAGATTTTTTTGTTTATAAAGTTAAACTAGGATTTAACCCGCGCTAATTATAGCGCGGAGTATTTTTTTTTAAAGAAATTGTTTGAAATTTAAGAAAAATTGTTTTTATTTGAATTTTATAATATGTCTAACTCATGATTATAGATAGAGTTGTCAAACGGAATAATTTGTCTATTTAACCCGTTTTGCAATGGACTAAAATATTATTCGGGCTAATCTCCAAAACCTATAATCTTGAAAACATAACTCTATATGCACCGTTTAATGACTCTAGTTTTGTAGTTAGTTCACGAACTCTTAAAAAAAATCAATTTTCTTGTGTCTAACTTTTTATAAAATTAGTAAAATATTTTTCAACTTTTGTTTTGATATATATTCATATAAAATAAAATAAATTATAATGAAAAATATAGCAAGATTTTGATAGATTATTTTCTTTGAATATATATGGATTGATTATTATTAAAAAATGTATAATATTAAAAATAATTAAGAAACGAAATAGTAAATAACCTCTTTAATGATAAATAAATACTTTCCATATTCTCATCAATAATTTTAAAACACAATTATATCCTTTCCTATTTCAATTATCTTTTCTTATTTGTAATGACATAATATGTAATAACTTACAAAACAAAATTCATTTTCAAAAATGTCTTCTTAAATAATATTATAGAGATTTCGTTTAAGCCAAAAGAACGTTTACATCTTCTTGATGTAAGGAAAAAAAAAATAGAGTCTAATCTTCCCAGAATTGCATAGATCTTGACTTTTATGATTATATCAGCTATATTGTAGTCTAATTTGACATCATTAAACAATCTCACACAATTTCATCGATAAAACAAAAAGTCAAGATCGATGTTTATTAATTTTCCTTTTATAATTAACGTTATTTCTGAGAAGCATCATTCGTTGTATATTTGTACTAATTAAACAAATCCACACGCATCTTTCTATATGACCACCATTAAGTGTTCTTCAAAGTCGTAAAGCTTATCAGCCAAAAAAAAAAAAAAGATGAAATGGAAGTTGGGTTTGTTAATTGCTTTGATTCTCCTCTTGTCTATTGCTAGCCCAACTTTGGCTAAAGTAAATAACCCTTCTCGCACGTCAAGTAAGTTTCCATATCACTTATCTCTTTTTATTTTTAGTTATTTTTTTGGATAATTTATAAATATGTACGATAGTAAATTCATATTAATTAATTCGTAGATCTACTACATATGTCAAGCGAAATTCGCGGATGTGGGAAAAAAGTGTATCTTATTGAATTGATCACTAAAGTAGTATAAGAAAATTCCATAAAAATACCCTAACTTTATTCCGATAAATTTTTTAATACCCGAACTATTTTTGTATCCATTAATATACTCAAACTATTTTTATTGCCCATTTTAAATCTCCAACTGTGAACCGTGTGCTCATTTTACAACCCCTCGTTAACGGATATATACAGACCTATACACGGTTTAAAACAATATTTATATTTAATAATAAAATATTAATAAATAAATAAAAAATTACATTAAATTTTCAAAAAATTTTAAAAAAGTCCCCAAAAAATCCGAAAAAATCTTAAGTTAAAAAACACTAATTTTAAATTTTAAATAAAATATAGATTATATTTTAACTTTTGAATTTTTGAATTAAAAATTTCTAAAAACTCAAAAATCCAAACAAATTCTCAAAAAATTCTAAAAATTAAAGAAACCATGAATAACACATCACGGTTAAAAAAAAATAATCACACAACAGGTTATAAAATCCATGAATCATACATCACGGTTCAAAAATCCATGAATAACACATCACGGTTATATATATACTAAATGTTTAGTCCGCACAAGATATGATGTTTCATCAAATAATCATATTAGTTAGATTATTAAATCTGTTATCGATAATAATCCAAACACAAATATAACAACAATGTAAAACATATAATCAACAAAAATAATAATAACCAATAATATTTATTTGTAGAAACTAATAAAGACCAATAATTGTATCAAAACCACAAAGATAATTAAAATAAGACAAAAGACATGTTTAAATAATATTGGTTTGATTGAAGACTATATTCTCAAGGTTGTAAATTGCTTGGCTCCAACATACCCTATTCTAAAACACTTCTTTATAGCGTAGGTAAAACACTTAAGAAATTTGTGTTCATGTATTTTGCTTTTCTTTTAACCGTGTTGTGTTATTCATGGATTTTTTTTGTTGAGTTTTTAGAAATTTTTGAGAATTTGTTTGGGTTTTTTAGAAATTTTTAATTCAAAAATTCAAAATTTAAAATATAATCTATATTTTATTTAAAATTTAAAATTAGTGTTTCTTAGCTTAAGATTTTTTCGAATTTTTTGGGGATTTTTTGATTGTTTTGAAAATTTAATTTAATTTTAATTTATTTATTAATAATTTATTATTAAATATAAACACTGTTTCAAACCGTGTATAGGCCCGTATATATCCGTTAACGAAGGGTTGTAAAATGAGCACACGGTTCACAATTGAAGATTTAAAATGGGCAATAAAAATAGTTTGGATATTTTACTGGGTACAAAAATAGTTCGGGTATTAAAATGTTTATCGAAATAAAGTTGGAGTATTTTTATAAAATTTTCCCAACAGTTAATTAGCTGTTGTGTGTAATATATAAAAATGATACAATTGTTAATATACACATGTATTCTCGAAAGAATTAAGAAACTCATTTCGTTAACTTGTTTCATGAACCAAATGGTGGTAGTGAGGTGGTTCCTCTTGTGAGGAGAGGGTCGCCTTGTTGGTCTAGACCAGGGATCAATTCCTCCCAAGCGCGGCGTTCACTCAATTTCCCTATATGGTTAGCCCTATGTAAAGTGGGGTATATGAAATCTCTAAAACATCGGAAAAGATGTGTACAAACCTAAAAAAAAAATATTCAAAAAAACAAAAAAATAAACTTGCTTCATGCATGGTTTATCGAATTATTTGCGATCATTTTGGGACTAAAAATATTAGTCGTAAATATTTGATCGCTAAATAAAATGATCGCAAAACAGTAGCAAATAGCGACTAATATGTGACTCTAACATCAATCCTAATTTAGATACTTATTTACGACTAATTGTAAAAAAAAAACAAAAAAAGAAATTCCAAAAAAAAATTATTTTTTATTATATTAATTCATTACACAAAATGAAAATACAAAAAAAAACAAAAAGATGTTCGATCGCCGGCGCCGATCTGCTCCTCCATAGTTAGACTCACACAGAGAAACCACCACGAACCTGCATCCCGATCTGCTCCTCCTCGCGAGCTCCTCCTCCTGACTAATTATACATGTTATGAGTAAAATCAAAAACATTTACCCTAAACCCTAAACTTTAAGAACCTAGAAGGTTTAAATATGACTTTACAATGATTATGTGTATATAGCAGTTCAAAAATATGTTAAAACTTAAAAATAAGTAAATTTTGAGAGAATTTATATCTTTCAAAATCATTCCTTATAAAAACATATGTAACACTTAGTATATGTTATGATTAGATTGGAATTTTTGTAAGTGTTATATTTTTTGTATAATATTTGATGTTTATGTGTAAGATCTAGTTTACAATTTCAGATTTAGAGTTTATGATTAAGGGTTAAAGGTTTAGGGTTTAGAATTTAGGATTTATAAAATGATTATATTTAAAATTTTTGTAAGTGTTGAATTTTTTATATATTATTTGATGTTTATGTGTAAGATCTAATTTACAATTTAAGATTTATATCAAGTTTATGATTAAGGGTTAGAGGTTTAGGGTTTAGGGTTAAGGGTTTGTGGTTCGGGTTTAGAATTTAGGATTTTGTAAAAATATCGAGTGGAGTCGCAAATTAGTCGCAAATTTGGGATCTTTTTGTGACTACTTATACATGTTATGAGTAGAATCAAAAATCTTTACCCTAAACCCTAAACTTTAATGATAATTTTTTTTTTAAAATAACATATTTACAATTATATATTGATTATATATCAAAAACCTTTACCCTAAACATTTTTTTATAAATGAACATATTTACAATTATATATTGATAAATTTGATGTCAAAAAAAAATATTGATGAATTTAAAAAAAAAAATCGAGTGAAGTTGCTAAACTAAAACAAATCAATCACAAATTTGGGATTACTTTTGCAAGTCCTTAAACAGTCGCAAATAAGCGACACTTGTCTGACTACTTTGTTTAGTCGGTAATTTGGGATTATTGTGCCTCTGCATTATGAGTAATCGTTTATTAGTCACAAATCAGTCATAATACCGTTACTATTTTTTGCGACTAAAAAAATAGTCGCAAATAGTAGTCACAAAAACAGTTTTTTTTTTTTAGTGTTTCTTGCACTTTTGTTCTGTCACTTTCATAACCCCTCCCTTTGATAGCTAGCTATGTGATGTCTTGTCTTGTGCGTCTTATTGTGTGTTGTTCATTTCTTCATCTCTGTTTGTCATATTGCTCCACATGATGTCCCTGTATAAGAAAATAAAAGAGAAGAAAGGTGAATATAATTCATTAAACCAAAAAAAAATTATATATTGCGTACCGTATTAACTAAAATTGAGTATTGAGTGAACAATGAGTTTAACGTTGGACTTTCCATCTCATGCAAGTATAAAGAGAAGAGAACAAGTTTTAAAAAGTCAACACTCATTACATGCATTGACTTATACATATCACCAACTGTGGTGAGAACGACCCTGATATAATCTTGATCTCTACCTAACAGTCTAACACTTAAATTCATATTTGGTTCAATCGTAGTAATTCGTACCAAAACAAATACAGGAAACGTAGCCCACAAAAACAAAAGAGTATTCATTTATAAAAAGCCTTGAAAGAAATTAGCTATATATCTTCTTTATTTAAAAGAGCTCTTATCCATATATTATATGGTATCGATGCTGTATGCTCTACGAGATTACTTAATACTATAGGTGAGAAAGAACATAGTTGTTCTTTAATTAATAAACAAATTTGATGGTAAGTCTAGTCGTCCACAATGAATGTCTTGCAATTTGGTCGGGGGCCACAAAATAAAGCATGCAGTTAATTAGTATAATTATGTAATTGCGTGTGTGAAAAGCCGCCTTAATTGGAAATTACCCATATGCGGTGAAAAAAAGGCTGAAAAGCCAGTCTCTCTTTTTGTAAAACAATGTTATTTCTTGGAAATTCATATATAATTTCCAAAGTAATCATCACATTAAGAAACTTGAATTCGTCAAGGATTTGATCGATATAAATACCCATTAAGTGAATCCACAATATATGCACCATATTTTGTAAGTTTACAAATAAAGAAATGCAAGGAATATTATGGTTGATAACTTTCTTTCTTGTTTTTTCTTCGGCGTATTCATCCCAAATGCTCATACCTCAACCCATCAAATCCCGTAACTTCAGTGAGTATTGATGATTTTTATTTACTTACCAATTATTACATCTAAATGTTCGAGTCAATCTCCATGTATATATATATAAATACCGGAGACAAATGAAAAATAAATCAAATTCAAAAGAGGATAACAATGAAGATGGTGTTATCTATGGTGTAGAAGTAGATTAAAAATGGGTAAATGAAATACATAATTGTTATATTTCTATATTTTCTTATAGATGAAGAAATTGCAACACCGGGTAGTAATTCGCGACGAGCGGGCCACTGTATTAAGCCGTTGCAGCAAGGAATCGAAATAAAGTCATGTAAACAGAAGCCACCCATAGGCAATGGCGATTAGACACAAATGTTTCAAAAGTTGTTTATAGTTTGTTTTGACGTTTAGCAGTTATAAGTGTTTTTAGTGTTTTTTTGCCAATAATTTAAATAAACAAGAAATCCAGTGAACTAATAAAGCGTCACCACTTTATGAGGTTTTATTTCCGTACCGGGATAATGCAATCTATAATGTTTTGGAAGATATATTTGCATTGGAAGAAAAGCTTAGAGTTTTGTACTTCACTACCACAACATGACTTCTCTCTTTCGTTAGTCATGATCTAAACGCTGTTTACATTGTTCAATTTAGACAGATTTACATATATATTTGTTGATATTTCATGAAAAAAAAAAAGAGATTTAGTATATTCTAAAAAGAAACTATATTATATATAGACCAATCAGGCTCTTAATTTCAGTCTTCAAATGCGTATGAGCTTCTCGTGTTATCTCAAACAAAATCAATTCAGCCATAATTCGAAAAAATTCAAAAATTAATGACGCGTTGCAAGGACCACTGTTTTTGTTTTTTTTTGATTGAAGAGGAAAAATGTCAAACATGTGTCCAGATGAAAGTAATAACGTTGGTATCGTCTCGACTACATTTTTCACCGTTGCATTAGATTTTCTTTTTAAAAACTACGTAATATAAATACAAAATATAAAATCATAAACGTGTGTGTGAATGAGCTCGATTATTTGAACAGTAAATTCCTTACAATCACAAGTCGTTTCACGTTGTATAGTTATGTCTATATTTTATGTCTTTAAAAAAGTCGTTTCACGCGCTATTTGAAATTCTTCATAAGAAAAGTTATATTTTATTCTTCATGTGACACCCCAAGAATTATGTTAATGGTCTATTTTTCTGATTAAAACCCTAAATCTTGCGATTAAAGAAATTCTAACCCTAATTTTTCGAAGAAGAAAACCCTAGCTTGCAAAGGAGGGAATGTTTCGGGATCTTAGTTTCCACGTTCAAAACTGTTGGGCCGTAACATATTTTATCTCAAGTTGGTCTACAGAAGAGTTGAGCCAAAGAATGAAGAAGTGTTGAGCCGAAAGGAGCATTAGACGAAGCGTCAAACCTGTTTTGGGTTAAGGAAAGCCCACAAGCGAAAGAAAGTAATTTAACTTATTCTAAAAAGGATCTTAAGGGTTATTAACCTAATTTTTGTGGCAATAGAAGCCCAAAGTTAGAAGCCCAATATGACCATTAATGGCAAATCAGACATTTGCTCGGAAACCTAAACCTAAGAAGCTTCACCCCTTGCTCTATAAATAGAGGAGCCAGACTTGGAGAGGATGAGAGAGAGTTCTTGCGGCGAAGCCCTGCCGGAATCTCGTTAGAGCCACCACCTTTGAGCCACCTTGAAGGAGAAGCCACCGCAGCTTCCTAGAAGGCAGATCTGACCCGTTCTGGCGTAGAAGAGAAACAGATGGGCAAATCAGATCGGATCGACATGAAACTTGGTGACCGTGTTCCTGACTCTCAGATCTAGCTATAACCATAAGCAGTTTGTCATTCGGAGTTATCGTTTGAAAATTATACGTGTTTTCTCGAGAGAGATCCGATCCGCGAGCATCCAACTTGTGAAGCGTTTTGCCGGCGATCAAGAAATCTCCAGGAGGAGATCTACATACCGATGTGAAGCTCTCTGACTCAGATTTCCAGATCTACCTTCCGATCTCTTTTACGAGGTATGACTAGAAGGTTGCGGCGGTTTCTTTCCGTCCAGGTTTCTGCCATCCAAAACCCTAGCTAGTTTCATTTTAGGAAAGTCTCCTTTTCTGAATTTCCTTTTTTAGAAAGTCTATTTATGGAAAGTCCATTTATGGAAAGTCTATTTATGGAAATTTATTTTCTAATCGTAGTTTCCCGAAAGGCATTTACCCAACCGCAACCCCTTTGATCGCTTCTTCAGACGAATTGCAACTTCAATAGAAAGGCAAAGGTGAGGCGGGACTTGTGGATCTATAAGCTGTCTTAGGAATAATTGTGTATGTGTGTGTTGAACCTAGAGTTAGAGATTGATTGATAATTAAAACGAACATGAATGATTGATTGAGAACATATGTATGTATTGTTGATTGGTGTTAGTCTAGACGCGTTAGAGCGCATGATTGATCTCGGCCCATGGACATTGCGGACCATGGACGGATTGCTTGTTGGTCTTCACGAATGACGTTTCGCGAAGTGGAACCATGGCAGGACTACACATAGAGGAAGTGTGGCCAGTACAGGGGCTGGCGGGCCTGTGAGATTGTGGCTGACGAGTCACCAGATTTAAAGTGTGACGTTCTCGTGAGTGGGAACTTGTGTGCTAGGATTTCTATGTACTTGTGGAAGCTTGATGATTGTTGCTTTTCTAATCTTAGGTTAAGTAGACATATATGTGGTTATGTTTAATTCTTCGTATAGATCAAGTGGGCAGGTAGGATCGTCCTCACTGTGTAATTTGTTACTCACCCCTCTTTCCTTTTCAGGTTTGGTTTAAGAGATCGTTTCTGGCGTGGAGTGTAAGTCAAGTTGTTCATTAGTTTTTTCCCGGGTTAGGGTGTCTCAATTTGGTATCAGAGCCTAGGTTAAGGCCACTCCGGTTCCGACCCGGAGGGTCAGTGATTTTCCCTCTTTGTCTTAGTTGGGTATAAGGATTATATGGATTATAAACTAAGTTCTTTCCTAGTTCTATCATGTGCAGAGTTGGATCAACAATCGCTTCGCGACGAAGTCTTCAAGTGAAGTTCATGAGACCATAATTCTGCTTTAGCACGTCACTGCAAGAAGGGAGCCCCAAAGAGTAAAGCGAAGGGTCGTAGCCAATTACTTAAGCACCGCGAGGCTGTGGACGTTGGGATATCACGATCAGACATCAAGAAGAAGGATACTCCAAAGTTTGGTCGATAACCAAGTGGGGGAGAAGCAACCCCGAATTCGAGGACGAATTCATTTCAAGTGGGGGAGTTTGTGACATCCCAAGAATTTTGTTAAGCGCCTATTTTTTCCGATTAAAACCTTAAACCTTGCGACCAAAAAAACCCTAACCCTAACTTTTCGAAGAAGAAAAACCTAACCCTAACTTTCCGAAGAAGAAAACCCTAGCTTGCAAAGGAGGAAATGTTTCGGGATCTTAGTTTCCGCGTTCAAACCTTTTGGGCCGTAGCATATTCTCAAGTTGGTCTACAGAAGAGTTGAGCCAAAGAATGAAGAAGTGTTGAGCCGAAAGGAGCATTAGACGAAGCATCAGGTCTGTTTTGGGTTAAGGAAAGCCCACAAGCGAAAGGAAGTAATTTAACTTATTCTAAAAAAGATCCTAAGGTTTATTAGCCTAATCTTCGTGGCCCTAGAGTGAGGAGAATAGAAGCCCAAAGTTAGAAGCCCAATATGATCATTAAGGGCAAATCAGACATTTGCTCGGAAAACCCTAAACCTAAGAAGCCTCACCCCTTGCTCTATAAATAGAGGAGCCATGACTTGGAGAGGATGAGAGAGAGTTCTTGCGGCGAAGCCCTGCCGGAATCTCGTTAGAGCCACCACCTTCGAGCCACCTTGAAGGAGAAGCCACCGCAGCTTCCTAGAAGGCAGATCTGACCCGTTCTGGCGTAGAAAAGAAACGGATAGGAAAATCAGATCGGATCGAGATGAAACTTGGTGAGCGTGTTCCTGACTCTCAGATCTAGCTATATCCGTAAGCGGTTTGTCATTCAGAGTTATCGTTTGAAAATTATACGCGTTTTCCTGAGAAATATCCAATATGCGAGCATCCAACTTGTGAAGCATTTTGCCGGCGATCAAGAAAGCTCCAAGAGGAGATATACATACTGCTGTGAAGCTCTCTGACTCAGTTTTCTAGATCTACCTTCCGATCTCCTTTCCGAGGTATGACCAGAAGGTTGCAGCGGTTTTTTCCGGCCAGGTTTCTGCCATCCAAAACCTAGTTTCATTTTAGGAAAGTCTCATTTTCCGAGAATTTTAATTTTTAGAAAGTCTATTTATGGCAAGTCCATTTATGGAAAGTTCTTTTTCAATCGTAGTTTCTCGAAAGGCGTTTACCAAACCGCAACCGCGTTGATCGCTTCTTCAGACGAATTGCAACTTCAACAGAAAGGCAAAGGTGGGGCGGGACTTGTGGATATATAAGTTGTCTTAGGCATAGTTATGTATGTGTGTGCTGAACCTAGAGTTAGAGATTGATTGATAATTAAAACGAACATGAATTATTGATTGAGAACGAATGTATGTATTGTTGATTGGTGATACTCTAAGTGCGTTAGAGCGCATGATTGATCCCGGCCCATGGACATTGCGGACCATGGACGGATTGATTGTTGGTCTTCACGAATGACGTTTCGCGAAGTGGGACCATGGCTGGACTACACACATAGGAAGTGTGGCCAGGGGCTGACGGGTCTGTGAGATTGTGGCTGACGAGTCACCAGATTTGAAGTGTGACGTTCTCGTGAGTGGGAACTTGTGTGCTAGGATTTCTATGTACTTGTGGAAGCTTGATGATTGTTGCTTGTCTAATCTTAGGTTAAGTAGACATATATGTGGTTATGTTTAATTCTTCGTATAGATCAAGTGGGCAGGTAGGATCATCCTCACTGGGTAATTTGTTACTCACCCCTCTTTCCTTTTCACCTTTGGTTTAAGAGATCGTTCTGACGTGAAGTGCAAGTCAAGTTGTTCATTAGGTTTTTCGCGGGTTAGAATGTCTCACTTCATAAAAGTTGTGGTTGATTGCTTTACTTTTGGTTCTCTCTTTGGTGATTTTGTCTTATGAGGTTTCAGCTCAGCCATACAAACTCCGCAAGCTCAGTGAGTAATACTGAAATATCTATCATTATATATTAGGATTCAACCCGCGTTAGCTGTATATAGCGCGAGATAGTTTTTTCTTAAAAAATGTTTTGAAATATAAGAAAAAATAAATTTATCTGAATTTTATAATATGTCTAACTAATAATTATATATAGAATTGTCAACCCGGACTAACATATCTGCTTAACCCGTTTTGCAATGAACTAAAATTTTATTCGGGCTAATCCGCAAAAACCTATAATCTTGAAAACATAATTCTAATATGCACGGTTTGATGACTATGTTTTTTATGGTCAGTCCATAAACTCTTTAAAAAACAATTTTCTCGTGTCTAACTCTTTATAAAATTAGAAAAATATTTATTCAAACTTTTGTTTTGATATATATATTCAAATAAAATATAATAATCGTAGTGAAAAATATTGCAAGATCTCGAATATATTTTCTTTGAATATGTATAGATTGATTATTGTTTAATATATAATATCATAATAATTAAGAAACTAAATTTTAAATAACCTCTTTAATGGAAAATAAAGACTTTCTATAATTTCATCAATAATTTTAAAAGACAGTTATATCATTTCTTATTTTAATTATTTTTTTCTTATTTGTAATGACATTTCATGTAATAACTTACAAAACAAATTTCATTTTCAAAAATGTCTTCTTAAATAATATTATAGAGATTTGTTATATAGTTTCCTCTTTATATGACTAATTACGTCTAATTTTAGTTTATATAGGAACACCGCGCGCGTAGTATATCACCACCAGCGGACCAATGTTTTTTTTTTTTTTTTGATAACTCAGGGATAGATTCCAGGCCCATGGAGAGGCCCAGACTAATCCCCTTGGAGAGGTGCAGTCCACATATAGACCCTCTCTCCGGGTATTCAAATGAGTCCTAAAGCATGGGCACATATCTGTGTGGATATCAAGAAATGGTGAAGGATGTTCCCAAAAGCGCTCGAACCTGGGACCTCGACAATTTATGCCAAGAGACTTCGGTCCCTCAAACCCCTGGGCCACCATCGCCCGGACAAATGTTGCTAGAAAGCAAAAGGGGACGAACAAATGGACATCTCGTAGAAAACAGTCGCTTAGAGCCGTGCGGTTAGATGGACCAGTTATAAAAATTCCTTCTTAGTTGTTCTCGCTCTAGAAAAAATGGGAAACCCAGGAAAAATGAAATTCTTGACAGAAATGATCAACGAAGAAGGTTTCTAAATTTTGTTTTGTTTTTTGGCAACCAAAAGATTTCGGACTTTCTACCTATTAATAAGTATAATTACTCCTTTTTTTCCGCGGTATTCAAACTCGTGACTTCGAAAACTCCTCTGTTGGAAAGTTTACGAAGTTATGGGATTTAATATATTTTTTTTATGGGATTTAATTAATTGAATATGTTCACAAGCTGTCGAAGATTAACATGTTTGTCTACGTCGAAGACTCTTCTTCAGGTCAGACTATATGGTTTCCCTTTCTACACGCTGCCTCATTTCTAAACCTCACGTTTTGACTTTGGATTAATTGGTATAAATACACACATACATACGTATAACTTCAACTACAACAACAACACAAAGATAAAAGGAAATGAAGGGGAATTTTGAAAGCTTTCTCTGTATTTTGAGAGAAAACGTAAAATGAAGAAGAAGAGAAACTTTATTCTTACTTAAAAAACTCTTATTACAATCAAGGAAATATATATAGACTCAGTACTGAAGTTGAGAGAGGGACAAGTATTAGCCGCACATCACGGCACCTGCTCCGAGGACATCAAATCTATTATTCAATGATATTTCCTTGTTTCCTTCAACCTGTCGGACATGTATCTTCTTCGTCTTCTTTTTGACATTCTCATTGCAGAGTAACAACGCTTCAAGATGAGCTGAAGCTGGACTGGGCTTTGTTGATTGTTGCTGGCCCAACTGCTCCTTTGCTGGCCCAGTCACGGTTCTCTCTATACACCCCCGCAAACTTGGCGTGCGTGGCAACGCAACTCCAAGTTTGAAACGTAGAGCTTCAAAGGCAGGCCGAGGTAAGGATTTTGTAAAAATATCGGCCAATTGTAGAGAGGCTGGTATATGTTTAACGACTAGTGCTCCCCGAGCAACTCTTTCTCGAACGTAATGATAGTCAAGTTCAAAGTGCTTAGATCGTGAGTGCATAGCAGGATTTGCAGTCAGTTGCACAGCTGATAAGTTGTCACAATACATCACTGGTGGTGTGGACTGAGGGATTCTAATCTCATCAAGCAAAGAGACAATCCATTTCAGTTTAGACGCTACAATAGATAAGGTTCTGTATTCCGCTTCTGTCGACGACTTGGACACTGTTGGATGTCGTTTTGCAGACCAGGATATGATGTTAGATCCAAGGAACGTGCAAAAACCACCCGTTGATCTTCGAGTTTCTGGACACCCGGCCCAGTCACTGTCACTATAAGCACGCAAAGTACAGTCTGTATTGGCGGAGAGATTGATTCCCATGTGGAATGTGCCTTTTAGATATCTCAGGATCCTCTTCAGAAGTGTAAAGTCTGCAACAGTTGGTGCATGCATCTTTTGACACACATAATTCACGGAGAATTGAATGTCTGGTCTCGTTAAAGTGATGTATTGTAATTTCCCTGCCAAGCTGCGAAAGTAAGTTGGATCCGGGAAAAGTTCATTCTGACCTGGTACTTTACTGAGTTGCAGAGGCAAATGAGTGGATACAGGAGCACATTCAGCCATACCAGCATTGATAAGAAGGTCTGTTGCATATTTTTCTTGATTGAGGAACAAGCCATCAGAATGAAAATGAGCTTGTATTCCGAGAAAATAGTGTAATCTCCCCATGTCTTTCATCATAAATTCTGAGCGTAGACCTTCCAACAGCTTTTAAATCAGGTTATCATTGTTCCCTGTCAAGATCATGTCGTCAACATACAGCAAGAGAAACATAGTATTTGGACCTTTGAGATAAACAAATAGAGAGGGATCTCCCATGGCGCAGAAGAATCCAAATTCAATCAAAAATGAACTGAATTTGTCGAACCAAGCACGAGGGGCTTGCTTGAGACCGTAAATAGCTTTCTTGAGTTTGCAGAGATAGTCAGGTCGATTAGGATCTTCAAATCCAGGTGGTTGAAACATGTATACTGTTTCCTTTAGGTCGCCATGAAGAAAGGCGTTTTTGACATCTAATTGTTTAATATCCCAATTGTTTATCACAGCTACGTGCAGAATACCTCTTACCGTAGCAGTGCGAACCACATGACTATAAGTCTCAATGTAATCAACTCCTTCCTCTTGTTCGTATCCCTTTGCTACCAATCTGGCTTTCAGCTTATCCAAAGATCCATCTGAGTTTAACTTTGTTCTGAAAACCCACTTACAACCTAAAGGTTGAATCTCTGGAACGGGTGGAACTAAATCAAATGTATCTGTGATATGAAATGATCCCATTTCTTCTCCCATGGCATTATTCCAGCCAGGATCCTTTAAAGCTGCTTTGACTGTTTTTGGTTCAGGATAGTTAGTCTTGACCGTGAGTAGAGCATACTTAGGATTTGGTTTGACAACACCTGTTTTGGATCGTGTAGTCATGCCATGTGTTCCAGAGGTATCTGCCTGAGATGGACCGGAACGGGACGTAGAAGACGGTAATGGTGGAACCTGTTCATCATCTTGAGTAGACAAAACTTCTGTTGCTGTTGCAGAGTTGTTGCCTATAGAAGTATGATCACAACCTGTTGTACACTCAGAACTCACCACTTCTTCTGCAGTAGACAACATATGAGACTGTGATGCAGGTTGTGATGCAGGTTTTGCAGGTGGTGATGCAGGTTCTACAGGTGGTGATGCAGGTTCTGCAGGTGGTGATGCAGGTTCTGCAGGTGGTGATGCAGGTTCTACAGGTGGTAATGCAGGTTCTGCAGGTGGTGATGCAGGTTCACCGTGAGACTGTGATGCAGGGTCACCGTGAGTATGTGATGCAGGTTGTGGTTGATATGTAGAAGCAGCGTGAACTGGAGTATTTTCTCGAGAGACTGATTCAAAACCAGATTCCACTGGAGGTAGAGAAAGTCATGAAAACCAAGCTGTCATCAAAGGTGATTGAGATGCAGAGCCAAAACCTTTATATATATCTGAAAATGGGAACTGATTTTCAGAAAACAGTACATGTCTGCTGATGTAGACTCTGCCTGTAGGAGGATGAAAGCAACGATAACCTTTATACTTCTCATTGTATCCTAGAAAAACGCAGAGAAGGGATTTGGGATCAAATTTATGTTGAGAGTAAGGACGCAAATATGGATAACAACAACATCCAAAGACTCTTAATGACGTATAGATCGGTGCTTTGTGCATAAGGAGCTCATAAGGACTTTTATTGTCTGGTAAAACAGAAGATGGAAGCAGATTTCCGAGAAAACACGCTGTAAAGAAGGCTTCAACCCACAAGTATTGAGGAGCTTTGCAGTGAAACAGCATAGATAGTCCCAACTCAGTTAAATGTCTATGTTTCCGTTCAGCTATTCCGTTTTGCTGAGGCGTATGTGGACATGATATCAGTTGTTTAATCCCACACTCATTCAAATGACTCATAAACTGTTTGCTGATAAACTCACCCCCACCATCGCACTGAAACATAGCAATCTTGTTTTGAAATTGATTTTCAACTAGTCTTTGAAACATGATGAAGACTGAGTAAAATTCTGATTTCAATCGGAGAGGATAAAACCACGTGAATCTTGAAAAATTGTCGATGAAGATGACATAATATTTAAAACCTTGAGTTGATACAATAGGTGAAGGTCCCCACAAATCACAGTGTATCCTTTCAAGAGGTCTACTAGATAGAAATTCAGAAGGTAAAAAAGGGAGCTTGCAAGTCTTTCCCATTTGACAAGCATCACACAGGCGTGAGCTAGATTTATTAATCACTATAGCCTTATTCTTCACGAGCTGTTGTAGGACGTCCTTATTTGGATGGCCTAACCTCTGGTGCCAGACTTCCTCACTTGTTACTTGTTGTCTGGTTGAGTAATAAACCATGAACTTGGAGTCCTCCAACACATACAGGTCTTTATGCATGTTTCCTTTGGTGAGGAGCTCCTTTGTCCTCTTGTCCTTCACAATTACACCATCAGAGTCAAATTCAAATACACACGGGTAATCAGTTGTCAACTTGGAAACAGAGAGAAGAGATTTAGCAATGCCGGGACACACTAAAACATCCTCTAAGGGAAGATTACCTTGAGTGCTTGACAACACAGCAGAACCAACATGTGTAATTGGCAGGAAATCTCCATTTCCCACAATCACAGAATCATCACCATCATACGGTTGTGCTGACTGAAGCTGAGTAGGAGAATTCGTGATATGTGTTGTAGCACCAGTATCAGGATACCACTCATGTCCAGAAGTAGTGTTCTGATCCGAGACTCTCATCGCAGCAAACGCATTGTGAAAATCCGGATTCTGAAAATCTTGCTCAAAGCGGTTGTAGCATTTGAACGCTGAGTGACCATATCTTCCACAAATCTGACAGGTTGGACGTTTGTTATTGATGTCTGAACCCGAGGCAGACGAAAACTGCTGAGGAAACCGACGACCACGTGTAGAGAATGAGCCTCTTCCACGAAAACCACCTCTGTTATATCCTCTGCCTCTAATAAAACCTCCTCTATTATTGTTGGAATACCCTCCTTTGTCAGCATAGAAAGCTTGGTGAGGTGTAACCTCATGAGATGAATCATAAGCATGTAGCTTATCATCAAATCCAGTGAGCTTAAAGACTACATCTTCAAAACAGAGGTTGAGATTTGAATCCATAGAGTCTTCAATCACAGTGCATATAGATTCATATTCTTTCCCTAAACCATTTAAGACACCATAGATTTTTTCTTGTTCAGAAATCTGGGAACCTATGGAGTCTAACTGATCACACAAAGATTTAATTTCAGATAGATACACAACCATAGATTTCTGCATCTTAGTTGTAGTTTGTATCTTTCGTTGCAGGTCTAGCTTTCTAGTGGCTGAAACACGATTGTACTTCTTAGCAAGATAAATCCAAACCTCGTGTGAAGAGCTGAGACCATAGACGCCCTTGAGAGCATTCTCCGACAGAGATCCGACTAGCCACGCCATCACCAACTGATCGGAACGCAGCCATTTCCCAAATTCTGGATTTTCTTCTTTCACCATCTTATCTCCTTCCTTTATCAGCAATACTGAAGGAGGACATGGAGTGCTTCCAGTAACAAAACCCAATAGCATCTGACTTGACAAAAACCTTTCGAACTGCAGTTTCCATAAGAGGTAATTTTTATCAGAGAGCTTAAGCGTAACACACTGAGAAATAGTCACTGTAGGAGCCGGGATCAGGTTAGAAGAATCCTCCATGGCTCTGATACCATGAAAGCTTTCTCTGTATTTTGAGAGAAAACGTAAAATGAAGAAGAAGAGAAACTTTATTCTTACTTAAAAAACTCTTATTACAATCAAGGAAATATATATAGACTAAGTACTGAAGTTGAGAGAGGGACAAGTATTAGCCGCACATCACGGCACCTGCTCCGAGGACATCAAATCTATTATTCAATGATATTTCCTTGTTTCCTTCAACCTGTCGGACATGTATCTTTTTCGTCTTCTTTTTGACATTCTCATTGCAGAGTAACAACGCTTCAAGATGAGCTGAAGCTGGACTGGGCTTTGTTGATTGTTGCTGGCCCAACTGCTCCTTTGCTGGCCCAGTCACGGTTCTCTCTATAAATTTGTGGTTGATTGCTTTGGTTTTGGTTCTCTCTTTGGTGATTGCATCTTATGCAGCTTCGACTCAGCCGTACCAAATCCGCAAACTTTGTAAGTAGTCCCGATATGTATCATCCGATTTGCCCCTTAGAGGCCTGCCTCAACATAATATTTAGCCCAAGACAAACATAAATTTTGGAGCCTTCTAACAAGAAAAAAAAAAATAGAAGGGCCCTTTTTCTTTAATTTTTTTTTCGAAATTGGACATAAACCTTGTGTATGGAACCCCTCTCGCCACCCCCTAAAGCCGAGCCTGGCTCCATATTTTTCCTTTCATATGACTAACATTAATCCTCTTAATAGTGATTATAGAAGCACGGCCTAGTAAGTCAAGACCCGCGGGCCAATGTTGCTAGCAAGACAAAGGCGGCAGGAAAAAAAAGAGCATGCTCAGAGCTCCTGTTTATGGGTCGTGTTGGTTAGATATATGGACCGAGTTTTACAAATATTTTATTTAATAGCATAAAAACCAGATAATCAACAACAACAGAAGAGTACTTTTATAGGTTCCTACATAAAAGAGCTACAAATAAAAAGTTCTGTTGTTAGTATCACACAATAAACATCAAGAGTTAGAAATTTGTTTTTATTCTTTTTGTTTGACTGATATTGTATATATATTGGCTTTCATTCTTCCCTATGTTTGTATCAGTTTGCAGGTCATTCCCCTCTCTTTGTTCTGGTTTCATTTGGTTCTTGCTTGCTTCTTTGTAAACTCTTTTTTATAATTTATGAAAACCCTTTGACAAAAAAAAATATATTGGCTTTACGTATTTTGTAATAAAATATGCTTCGATAAGATATCTTTCACGCGCAATGTTAAACTCATCATACCCGGACTATATAATGATTAATAAATTATGTTGTTTCGTTAAAAATTTGAGCCAAACTCTGAAAGCACGAGGAAAATTAGCAAGTCGTAATTATTTGATTCAAGTATAAATCAAAATATGTGTGAATAAATTGAGGTTTATGATTGGTTTTGATGTGTTACAAGATAATGTAGAAGAAAGTGGAAAGATTCACACACTCACGAAGAAACGAAGATCACCGTAATACCAGTCAGCCGTTCACCTACTGCAAAAGGCCGGATTTGTTGCGATGGTTAAAAAAAAACCTTCATATGAAAAGAAAAAGATCCCAATAAATTGTAAATTAAAAAGTAAATTATACCGCTCAATAATTAATTTAGGGGTTTTCGGCCCATTGTATGCATATACGGCTCGCGTTATTCAATAGATGTATATTGGAAAGATTTAAATTATACGGTTATGTAAGTTTTGGGGATAAACTGTAATTATTGAAACTTAAAGGCATGTTTTCAACTTCTATGTTTCTTTCTCATGTCAGACTCTTAATTCCTCCGCCGTCGCCGTCGCCTCCTTGTTCGTGAAATCTATCGTCTGAGATGTTTCTCTACTGCTCTTCTCGGGTTGAATAAAACTGAAGATCTCGTAGAATACCCAAAACGACGTTTCACGAAAAGCTCGATTCTCCAACCTTTCGGGATAGTCCTTACTCTTCAGTGGGTAAATCTCGTCTTATTCTAGATGTATCAGATTTCAGGTCTTACTAGAACTTCGCGAGTCTATTTGCGTAGGAAGAACAATTAACCCATGGCTAATCTCATATTGTATTCATGTTTTAAAGTAAATTTGATGAGTATGCTTGTTTCAGAATTCATATTCCAGTCCTAGCTAGTTTTGGAGACAATTTAGAATGATTTTGCTTATCGTACGGTCCGCTCTAGGAAGATACAGATTAGGAGATCAATAACCCATTAGGAATCATCCAGATTTTCCAGAGTGGAACCATCATGGATCGTCAAATCAATTCCTTGATGGTTTCGTTTGATTCTTCTTCCATTTTTCAGAGAAACTGTGTAAAGCTTGTTTATTTTTTGAGATATGGAATACACATTCTAAAATTTAAAAAGCTTCTAACTACTGTGGTGGTTTCTTGTAGCCTGTCATTTACAAGATGCCATCAAGAATTGCTGAAATTCGGCTTGTAAGCTCGCATCATGAGGTATACGAACCATGTGATGGTTCATTTGCTCTAGTTGATGCATTACTCACTGATAGAACCAACCTGATAGAGCATAACCCTAAGATTTGTATGGAGATCGGATGCGGAAGCGGGTATGTCATAACATCACTTATTCTTCTTCTCAAAAACGAAGTTCCCAGTGTTCATTATCTAGCAACCGACACAAACCCGATAGCTGCAAGAGTGACAAATGAAACTCTAGAAGCACATGGAGTCGATGCTGATGTTATATGCACGAATATAGCTTCTTGTTTAGAGAAGAGACTTGCTGGCTCAGTCGATGTGATGGTGGTGAATCCGCCTTATGTTCCAACACCGGAATACGAAGTTGGAATGGAGTATTGCCTCTGCTTGGGCCGGAGGGGAAAATGGTCGGGCTGTCATCGACAAAATCTTGCATGTAGTTGATCATTTGCTTTCAGAGAAAGGGTGGTTCTACTTAGTGACATTGACTTCAAATCTCCCAGCAGAGATCTGTCTGATGATGAGAAAGAAAGGGTATGCATCGAGAATCGTGGTTCAGAGATCGACAGACGAGGAGAATCTTCTTATCCTCAAGTTTTGGAGAGACAAAGATGAGGAGAGTCTGGACAAGGAGATCTTTATGTCGCAGTTTTCGAGATATTTATCATCGTTTATGAAGAAACAACGGCGATGATACTAGAAAGATAGCTTGAGCTCAGAAGCATTTTTTGTTAATTGTTACAATGTTGTAAACACTACTTTTAAGTCTTAACCGTGAAAATTCTAGTGTTCCATTTTTTATGAAAACCCGGTTATGTGTTGGTCTAGTCATACCCGTGATTTGATTTAGTAAAGTTCGCCTGTCTATTATTTCCGACTAAAGTTTGAACCGAAATTTTTTTATTAAAGTTGTTAACTAATCGTGACATATATGAAGGTAATAAAAAAGTTCATTAGTTTTTCCTAAAAAAAGAAAAATAAAAAATTCATTAGTTTTTCCCGTGTCACAATTAGGTGAGTATTAATATTGTTGGACTTTGATGATGAAAATCATGAATATTAACTAGGTCCGCGACTTGGATTAGTCATTTAGGAATGTATTTTTCCTACTGGAGTTTGGTTTAGGTTTAAACCGTCTTAACTTTGTAATTGCTCTAATCTATATAAAGCTAGGCATGTGTGAGGATTTTCTATATTCTTGAGGAAAATCAGGAGAGATCTTTCTTGTGATAGAGAGATTGTAAGGAACCATAATTCTTGTAATCTGTGGTGATAGTGGATTACTGGAAAGCTCTAGGCCGAGACGTAGGATCACATATCGTGATTTGAACTCATTAATTCTCTGTGTCTTTTATTTATTATTCAATTCTGCGATTATCAAAACAGGGATCAAATCTCATCAAATTGGTAGCAGAGACTAAGTTTTAATTAGGTTTAGGAGCAACTGGACAGAGATGTTCTGCAGGGATCTAGGTTTTAGATCCGGGTTGATAGCTGGGATCAAAGCATCAATAGGTTTAATGGTTTCAGTAGCGCAAAGAAGATCGCGTAGATCGCCTGAGTATCGATCGACACCCCTTCCTGGTATCGATCGATACGACTGTTACGTATTCGCAGAAAGTCGAAGAAAAGTTTGGTATCGATCGATACTCTATCTTGTATTGATCGATACGGTAGCAGAAGCGTGTTAAGAACTTCGTTTGATCGAGATGTCTTCAGAAAAGAAGCCGAAGGTGAAGATAGCCATCTTCGACGGACAAGGTGATTTCTCTTTGTGGAAGAGAAGGATGTTAGCTCACATGAATCTTCAGGGTTTGAAAGGCGAGCTAATAACACTGAGCCGGAAAAGCTGGTTATCAAAAAGGATGAATCAGCGGAAGATTTCGAACAAAGGCTTAAAGCAGAACAAGTCAAGAAGGAGGAGCGAGCAGAGAATGCTATGGATATTTTGACTCTCCATCTAGGAGATCATGTCCTCAAGAAAACAGAGGAGTGCACAACAGCACGTGATCTTTGGACAGCACTAGAGAGGTTATACAACACCAAGACTCTACCAAATCGGATTCATCTTTTGTATAAGTTATATACATTTAAGATGGATGGGTCTAAGTCAATCGATCAAAACGTCGATGACTTCTTGAAGACTGTTTCGGAGTTGACTAGTGTAAAGGTTGCAGTTACGGATGAAGTGCAGGCAATTCTACTACTCAGTTCCTTGCCACCTCAGTATGACTCCATGAAGGAGACATTGAAGTATGGTAGAGAGTCCATCTCTATTTAAGATGTGATGAATGCGGCGAAATCGAAGGAAACTGAGCTTAAAATTAAGGGAATATCGACTTCACAAAGCACTGGTGAAGCGTATGTGGCTCGTGGGAGACAGCAAAATAGGGATCAACGAAATTCTGGGAATCGAGGCAGAAGGAGGTCGAAATCGGGAACAAAAGTCACCTGCTGGTTCTACAAGAAGGAAGGACATGTGAAGGCTGATTGCTATGCTTGGAAGAAGCGAAAGGGCGGCGATGATGAAGATGCCACAACAGCAGTTGTCATCGAACAATCAGCAGGAGTTGATGCGTTATCAGTCTCGGAAAATTGGCATCAAGAGAAGTGGGTGATAGATTCGGGTTGTTCATATCACATGACCTCAAGGAGAGACTGGTTTGATACATTTGAGGAGCTCAACTATGGACAAGTGCTACTGGGGGACGACTATTCTATGGAGGTTAAAGGAATAGGTTTTATCAATATAAAAGCATGTGGTGGCACGGTGAAGACATTGAAGAATGTCAGGTATATTCCTAAGCTAAAGAGAAATTTGATATCTACAAGTATGTTAGATAAGCTTGGGTTTGATCATGCTGGAGACAAAGGAAAGACAAGGTTCTATAAGAATGGGAAGATGGGTCTTCAAGGCACTCTATGTGGTTCTTTGTATTTGCTTGATGGGGAGACTGTGGTATGACAGTCAAATATAAGTGTTACCAGGAAATCAACCAAATACGAGATAGTTTTGTGGCATAGAAGGTTGGGACACATGAGTATGAAGAATATGATGATCTTGGTAAAAAGAGGCATCATTGACAAGAGAAGGATTGGGGAGATGGATTTATGTGAGAGTTGTGTAATGGGGAAGACCAATAGATTGAGCTTCAACATATGTTCACTCAGATCTTTGGGGATCTCCATCGGTTACTCTAAGTATCTCTGGTAAGCAGTATTTTATGTCTATCATTGATGACTATACTAGAAAAGTGTGGGTGTTCTTCTTGTCTGTTAAGAGTGAAGCTTTCATAAAGTTTTGTGAATGGAAGAAGCTGGTTGAGAATCAGATAAACAAGAAAGTGAAGTGTCTAAGAACAGACAATGGGTCGGAGTTTGTGAACAAAGACTTCGACGGGTTTTGCAAGCAACATGGGATTGAGAGGCACATGACTTGTGCATATACTCCACAACAAAATGGAGTTGCAGAACGCATGAACCGAACAATAATGGAGAAGGTGCGTTGTATACTGGATGAGAGTGGCTTAGGTGAAGAATTCTGGGCTGAGGCGGTTAGCAAAGCTGTGTACCAAATTAATAGAAGCCCATCATCGGCCTTAGATGGCAGTATTCCTGAGGAACTTTGGCTGGGAAGAAAGCCGGGTTATGGACACATGAGAAGATTTAGGTCATTGGTCTATGTTCATGTAGATCAAGGGAAGTTAAAACCAAGAGCTATGAAGGGAATTTTTCATAAGCTATCCGGAGGGAGTCAAAGGGTACAAGGTGTGGCTTCTGGATGAATCAAAATGTGTGATTAGCAGGAATTTGGTCTTTGTGGAAGATACAGTATTAAAAGACTTGAGGAATAAAGTTTTTGTGGAAGAAACTGCGCAGAGGAGCCCGACTTCTGAGAGTGTATCGATCGATACCATCCTAAGTATCGATCGACACGGACACGAAAAAGAAAAGTCTCATGAGCCTTCTGAGGTGGTGTCGATCGATGCCATCCCGAGTATCGATCAACACCGAGGAGGACCAAATGCGACAACTTCTGTTACTAAAGATAATGGCCAAGTTGGATCTTCAGGTGGAGCTGTTGGAGATCAGGAAACAGATGATGTACCTCTAGAAGATTGGGAGTTAGCTCGAAACAGGTCTAAACGAGTAACAAGGCGACCTGAAGATCTTGGTGATTATGATTTGGCGAGTTTCGCCTTAATTGCTGCTGTTGAGATAAGTTCTGAAGAACCTAGGGACTATCAGGAAGCTGTTGAAAACAAGGATAAAGCTTTCTGGAATGGAGGTATGGTTGAAGAGAAGAGTTCTCTGGATAAGAACAAGACTTGGAGGTTGGTTAAAAGACCAAAAGATAGAAAGGTGATTGGTTGCAAATGGGTTTACAGGTTAAAGCCGGGTATCCCAGGGGTAGAAGAACCGATATATAAAGCTAGATTGGTAGCCAATGGTTATTCTCAGAAAGAGGGTATTGACTATCAAGAAGTGTTTGCTCCGGTTGTGAAGCATGTTTCTATCAGGTTTCTTCTATCGGTTACAGCAAATATGGATCTGGAATTGGAGTAGCTTGATGTTAAGACTGCGTTTCTTCATGGTTTACGTGAAGAGGAGATCTATATGGAGCAGCCTGAAGGTTTTGTGGTTAAGGGAAAAGATGACCATGTTTGTTTATTGGAAAATGCATTGTATAGACTTAAGCAAGCTCCAAGGCAATGGAACAAGTGTTTTGATCAATTTGTGGTAAGTCATGGATTCAAAAGGAGTGAGTTCGATCACTGTGTTTACATAAAGGAGAGCAAAGGTAATTGTTTCATCTACCTACTCCTGTATGTTGATGACATGCTAATTGCTTCAAAGGATATGAAGGAGATACAAATTGTGAAAGATCTGTTGAGCAGTAGATTTGAGATGAAAGATCTAGGAGCTGCAAGAAGGATTCTTGGGATGGATATAGCGAGGGATCGTGAAGGTGGAGTTCTCACCTTGTTTCAATATGGTTACATCAAGAAGATTCTGCATGTATTCAATATGGATGAAGCTAGATCAGTTTCTACACCTATCGGTTCGCACTTCAAGTTGTCTGCTGTGAAAGATGATGAAGCAGAGACAATTTTGGATTATATTCCATACTCAAAAGCTATTGGGAGTATCATGTATGCGATGCTAGGGACTAGGTGTGATCTCGCGTATGCGGTTGGCTTGGTTAGTAGGTTCATGAGTAAGCCAAGCATGATACATTGGACTGCTGTGAAGTGGGTGCTAAGATACTTGAAAGGTTCCCAGGATCGAAAGATTGTGTTCAGGAAGACAAAAGATTTTAAGGTTGAAAGTTTCTGTGATTCTGACTTTGCATCGGATCTGGACAAAAGTATATCGATTTCAGGTTATGTTTTCACTGCTGGTGGGACGGCTATAAGCTGGAAATCGAGTCTTCAACATGTCGTCGCGCTGTCTACAACTGAGGCAGAGTATATGGCGTTGGTGGAAGTTGTGAAAGAAGCTATTTGGCTAAGGGGTTTGACTGAGGAGTTCGGATTCAAACAAGACACGGTAGAGATCTGGTGTGATTCTCAGAGTGCTTTGAGTTTAGCCAAGAACAACGTTCATCATGAGAGGACGAAGCATATCAACAGGAGGATGCATTTCATAAGGGATATTGTTGCTTCCGGTGAAGTGAAGCTGTCGAAGATCCCGACTGAGAGGAATCCGGCTGATATGTTGACAAAGGTACTTCCTGTGGATAAGTTTGAGAAGGCTCTGAGTTTTCTCAACTTAGAAGAGCACTAAGGTGCTGGATTGTCTGGAGCGACACATGAATGCAAAGATGAAGAAGTTGTACTCAGAAATGATTGTCATCAAGGTGGAGTTTGTTGGGCTTTGGTGATGAAAATCATGAGTATTAACTAGACCTGCGACTTGGGTTAGTCATTTAGGAATGTGTTTTTCCTATTGGGCTTTGGTTTATGTTTAAACCGTCTTAACTTTGTAATTGCCCTAGTCTATATAAAGCTAGGCATGTGTGAGGGTTTTCTGTATTCTGGAGGAAAATCAGGAGAGATCTTTATTGTGATAGAGAGATTATAAGGAACCCTAATTCTTGTAATCTGTGGTGATAGTGGATTACTGGAAAGCTTCAGGCCGAGACGTAGGATCACACATCGTGATCTGAACTCGTTAATTCTCTGTGTCTTTTATTTATTGCTCAATTCCGCGATTATCAAAACATGGATCAAATCTCATCAAATATGTAAGTTGTTAACTCACATAATCGTAACATCTTAAAATGACACGAAACATATGAAATATTTAAAAATAAATTGAAATATACAAAATTTTATAATAATAACTGAGGTTAATTATTATTTATTTTCATTGTAGTTTTTCTATCTAAAACGCAACCGGCCCGAATTAAAGTAAAATTCAAATCTACTTGTAATCAATTTTTCAAAACCCAATACTCGAAAAATATAAACCGAATTAAACCAAAGAAAACCGAATGTTCACCATGCCTATTATAGAGTTCTTACGTGGCTGAATGGCAGTGGACGTTCATGTAAAAATCCAGCGAGTACCGTCATACTAGACTTCCCACTTCAATTTCCCTAAATATCCTCGGTCTTACAAAGACGGTAAAGGGTAGCTTAGGCATCTATATATACCCTATAAATGTCCATAAGCTAACCAATTCCAAAACGCAAATCGATAGCCTCTCACAGATCTAAAAGCCTCTTTCATAAGAGAGAAGCGAGAGAGAACCAAATCACTCTCCCTTTATAAGCACTAATTTACAAATCTCTTTCCCTCTCCAATTCTCAGATCTCTGTATAAAAGCCTCCAATTTTCGTTTTCTTTCGCCAAATCTCGACCGGGAATCTCGCCTAATCGTTTCCGACTACGAAACCCTAGATTCCGTGTCGGAATTGCTAACAAAAAGGTCTGACCTTTTTTCCTTCCTTCTATGGGTTTAATCGGTCGGACATGATTGTAACTTTTCATTACCCATATGATGGGCTATTCTATTGGATCGTATGAGTTTCATAGCTTAGATGAAACGTGTCAGTTGTTTTGAAGATGAAACTAAATCGTCTTTATACCGGTTCTTCAATAATCAAATACCATTTTGATGAGACAATCTGATTATAGGATCACATGTATTGTTCTGTTAAGCATAAGATCTCGTGGTTTCTCGTCAGCTGAACCGTCTCAGTCTGAAGTCTTGCTTAGTTAATGTTTGTGGATTTGGTTTTGAAACGGAACTTTATCGACCATAGAATAAATGTATTGTTTTTTTATACCTGTTCTCAAATAATCAAAACTTTTTTGATGAGACAATCTGATGATAGGATCGATGTACAGTACTGTACTCTTAAAGCATTTTTCCCTTGTGGTTTCTGGTCAGCTTGGACCGTCTCTAGTGTATAGCATCTTGTCTGAATCTGGATTTAGTTGGATGTATGGATTTGATTTTGTGTAATTTTTAGGAGAATGACTGATCAAGGATTGGAAGGGAGTAATCCAGTGGACCTTATCGAGCATCCTTCGGGGATTGTTCCTACTCTTCAGTGAGTTTTTTAGTGAGTCTCTTATGATTTACTGTTTGATCCCTGTGGATTATTTCATCGTGGATGTTGTTTTCTTTCAGAAACATCGTCTCCACGGTGAACCTGGACTGCAAACTAGATCTCAAAGCCATAGCTTTGCAGGCTCGGAATGCTGAATATAATCCCAAGGTTTGCATTATTGTGATATTTTGTTTTAGTAATCGATAAAACAAAATTTGTTTGTAATTGATTTGTCAACTTGAAATGAATACCCTCAACTCGTGACCTTATTGCTACCTGAGATCTGAATTGGATTACAAGTGATGAAAAAGTGGTGGTGTACTGATTAATTAGAATTAGAATTAAGATATTATCTGGTTTTTGCAAAACTGATTGGCCATAGCCAAATTTTCCTATGTTAAAGATCTTTTGTGCTTCATGTTTTAAGCGTTTTGCTGCTGTGATCATGCGAATTAGAGAACCAAAGACAACAGCATTAATTTTTGCCTCTGGTAAAATGGTAAGTTAATATATCTTGATTGAAATTTCATTTAGATTTTGTGTCGTATTCTCTTCTGAATTTGGCGTCCAATCCCCAAAATAGGTTTGTACTGGAGCCAAGAGTGAGCACTTTTCAAAGATGGCTGCAAGAAAGGTAGTTTTTTGTTATCTAACCTCTTTTGTTAATGTTGCTTATAAATATTCAAAGAATCTGGATTTTTTCTGTACTTTAGCCATGATGGCAAATGCTATTTACTGTACATTATGTTATGCTAATAGGAAATGTTTTATTGTTTAGTATGCTAGGATTGTCCAGAAGCTTGGATTTCCGGCAAAATTTAAGGTACCTTTTTGGCTTTTCTTCCAACCTCTTATCCCAACCTGACATTATTTTTTCTTAGTTTTGTTTGTACTAAATATATTCATGGTTACATGCAGGATTTCAAGATTCAGAATATTGTAGGTTCTTGTGATGTCAAGTTCCCTATAAGACTTGAAGGTCTTGCATACTCTCACGCTGCTTTCTCAAGTGTAAGTGATGTGAACATTTGCAACCTTCATTCTCCTTGTTTTGAACTTAATTACACTAAGTAGTTAGGGCCAAATTTTGGAGATAAAAATGCTGAGCTGATTGTGTGTTACCTCTCTCTCAAATTGATGTGCCAGTACGAGCCTGAGCTGTTTCCGGGGCTGATCTACAGGATGAAAGTACCCAAGATTGTGCTACTAATTTTTGTGTCTGGGAAGATAGTCATCACTGGAGCAAAGGTAAAATCTCACTTTCTCTTTTAAGTTTTGGAGATAATCTCCCGAGAAATGCATATGCTATGTCTCTCTCTAGCTCTTGTGCCATCTGATAAAAATCCTGAGAATCACTCACTATCAGATGAGAGAGGAGACCTACAAAGCCTTTGAGAATATATACCCGGTCCTCACAGAGTTCAGGAAGATCCAGCAATAGTATGTTACACACCTTTCAATTTTCTCATCCTTTTCAGTAATAGTTGATGTTTTGATATCTACTTGCATGAACCTAATTTGTTATTGTTTATCTTTAACAGGGTTTTTAGCCCCTCGGGGTTGATAAGCTTGCTGAGAATTTTGTCCTTTAACAAAGGCTCTCGAAGTAGTCAGACTCCCACTTTTGTGTTTCGGTTTAAGATTGTAATAGAACATTGTAAATACACAAATGGAGACAATTCTTCTGTAGTTTTTTTCTTGTTCCAAGATATGTTAAAAAGTACAAACTACAAACTTTACTCAATATGCAGATATGTTAAAAAGTACAAACTACAAACTTTACTCAATATGCAGCTGCAGCATCTAAAGTCGTGTTTAGATTAATCCAAGATCGTAAACAAAGACGGGGACTTTCAAGATAATAGATCAAATTTAAAAAGTGATGATAATATAATACCCATCATATTCAGGTTCATGTACAATACTGAAGTAAACATATTGGCGAAAAGATGGGGTTATTCAGGTTCATGTACAATACTGAAGTAAACATATTGGCGAAAAGATGGGGTTAGTAGTTCACTGTTGATTCGATGGCATCCAATATCTGCATCAAATGTGAACCATGGAAGCATTAGATACAGAAACGATAGGAGATTAGGTATAGAGACCAGAAACAAAACTTGCCTTGTTCTTGGTTGGCATTTTGAAAGAAAGGAGTCCAAACCTCAGATGGAATACCTCTGCCTCTGATAAAGGAATCATATAGTCATCCTCAGGGACAGCCTCTGAAGGAAGAAGGACATGACTCAAAGACTCTCTGACAGGTTCTTGAAAGAAACTCTCAAGAAGCTCTCGTGTGTAGGCGAATGAGGAAGTTATCTTTGGTTCGAAAAAGACGACGGGATTTGGATGACAAAACTCAATGCCGTTTTTTATATCACTAATCGAATAGATAAGTAAATGTTTAAAAAATTACAATATATAGAATTTTATTTATTTATATATTTGAAGAAAATATCCCTCCATCCCTCGAAAAAATATTCAAAAATCGATAAACATAAGAAAATAATAAAAATACAGTATAATATTATCTGCGCAACGTATCAATCTCAGGCTCAGCTTTGCTTTTTTCTTCAGCTAGCTAGTTCTTTAAATGTTGGAGTAAGAAAATGATATACAGACACACGAATGCTGATGTGCCGAATAAGAGTGGACGTTCATAAAAACAATTAAGCGAGAACGGTCATCGTAGCCTTCTCAAGGAGTTTCCTGAAATATCCTCAGCCTTACAAAGACGGTCAAGGTGTAGGGGTAGCATAGGCATAACTATATATTAGGTACAAAACTCCACAAGCTTTTGCCAATTCCAAAACGCAAAGTCGGTAGCCCATCTTCATAAGAGAGAACGAAACCACTCTCCCTTTATAAGCACCAATTTACAAATCTCTTTCCCTCCAATTTTCTCAAAATCTTTGTATAAAGCTTCAACTTTTCTAATCTTTCAGTTGATTTGATCGCTAGCGAAAGGTCTGACCTTTTTTCCTTTCTTCCTTCCAAGGATATGTTTTTTTCGATTGGAGGATCTTTATGAGTTTCATAGTTTTCCTTGTTTCGAAGATGAGACTAAATTATCGAAACCCTTTTGATGAGACAATCTGATTAATTATATAGGATCAATGTATTGTACGACTAAGCCATACTTTCCTGTGGAGCTTGGACCGTCTCGATTGTCTATTATGTTGACCGAGTCTTGCTTAGTTGATGTGTGGGTTTTGGTTTTGTCTGTATAATTTAGGCCAATGACTGATCAAAGCTTGGAAGGGAGTAATCCAGTGGACCTTACCGAGCATCCTTCGGGGATTGTTCCCACTCTTCAGTGAGTTCTTTTGTGTCTTTGTCTTTTTTCCGTCTCTTTAAGATTAAGTGTTTGATTCTTTGATGTTATTTTGTTTGTTTGTTTCAGAAACATTGTCTCAGCGGTTAACTTGGACTGCAAGCTAGATCTTAAAGCCATAGCTCTGCATGCTCGGAATGCTGAATATAATCCCAAGGTTTTGCATTACTGTTTGTCAAGTTGAATACTATCAGCTCTTGACCTTAACAACCTGAGATTACAAGTCATGAATGAAAAGATGTGAAGAAGTGGTAGTCTATCTACTGATTAAATTAGAATTTAAGATATTATCTGGTCTTTGCAAAACTAGTACTGGCCATAGCCAAGTTTTTCGATCTTTTTTTTCTTAAGAATCTCATGTGTTTCATGCTTCCAGCGATTTTCTGCTGTGGTCATGAGAATAAGAGAACCAAAGACGACAGCATTAATTTTTGCCTCTGGAAGAATGGTATGCTATATCTTGGTTGACCATATTTTAAATGGTATGCTATATCTTGGTTGACCATATTTTTTTTTTCATTCTAAAATTTAGATTTTGTTTTCAATTCTCTTCTGAATTTAATCTCCAATTTTAGGTCTGTACTGGAGCTAAGAGTGAGTACTTTTCGAAGATGGCTGCAAGAAAGGTAGATTTCATCTTCTTTACTTAAGCCATATATAATGGCAATTATGTTATGCTAATAGATAGGAGATGTTTAATTGTTCAGTATGCTCGGATTGTTCAGAAACTAGGATTTCCTGCAAAGTTCAAGGTACCTTTTTTATCAACCTCTTTATCCCAATCTGACATTATTTTTTTTCTCTTAGTTCCGTTTGTACTACATATATTAACATTGTCCTGCAGGATTTCAAGATTCAGAATATCGTAGGTTCATGTGACGTAAAGTTCCCTATAAGACTTGAAGGTCTTGCATACTCTCACGCTGCTTTCTCAAGTGTAAGTGATCTAAACACTTGCAACCTTTTACTCTCCTTGTATCCAACTCCAATAATAAGCAGACACTGAGCAGTTAAGGACAAATTTTTGGAGATAAAAACGATGTGCTGATGCGCATTAACTCTCTCACATATTGATGTTGTTGACAGTACGAGCCTGAGATATTTCCAGGGCTGATTTACAGGATGAAAGTACCTAAGATTGTGCTACTAATTTTTGTCTGGTAAGATTGTTATCACTGGAGCAAAGGTAATATATCTCACTTTCTCTTTAGGTTTTGTGATAATCTCCCGAGAAATGCATGCTATGTCTCTCTCTAGCTCTTCTGCCATCTGATAAAAATCCTGAGAATCACTCACAATCAGATGAGAGAGGAGACTTACAAAGCCTTTGAGAATATATACCCGGTCCTCACTGAGTTCAAGAAGATCCAGCTTTAGTATGTAACACAAACCTTTCAAACTTTCTCATTTCTCTAAGTAATGGTTGATATTTCGATATCTACTTGCATGAACCTAATTGTTATTGTTTTATCTTTAACAGGGTCGCAGGTTTGTTCCTTGCAAACTAGTTGTGCCGTCTTTAGCCCCTTGGAGTTGCTAAGAGTAGCCAGACTCTTACTTTTTTGTTCCGGTTTAAGATTCTAATAGAACATTCTAAAAATACACAAATAGAGTTTCCAAAGACAATTCTTCGGTTGCTTTTTTAGTTCCAAGATATGTCTATTTCTCACACTTGTTAAAAGTATAAGCAATTTGCAGCTATTGTAAACAAAGATGAGGACTTTCAAGATCGCAGATAAAATATAAATAGCTATGATGATCCATCATATTCAGGTTCATGTACGATACTCAAATTCACAAGTCTACTAATCAAACATTTTCGCGAAAAGATGAAGTTTTCACAGTTGATTTGATTGCATCCACTATCTGCATCAAATGTGAACCATGGAAGCATTAGAAACAGAAACGATAAGAGTCATGGTATGGAGACCAGAAACGAAACTTGCCTTGTTTTTGGTTGGCATGTAGAAAGGTTCGAACACTAGAGGGAAAGGAGTGTCCAGACCACATACTCTGCTTACAGGTGCTTCTAACTGCAAAACTAAAAGACAGTTAAAGAAAACGTTGCAGAGCTTACTACAAAAAAAAAAAAAAAAAGTATTGTTGTAGACTTGTTTTTACCCTCAAGAAGCAACGTTCAACAATAGTTGCAGAGATCTCGGCCCCAAACCCTCCTGTAACAGGAGCTTCATGGCTAATCTGTAACAGAAGCAAAGGGAACACATTTATTCTCTGTGAATTAGGACAGTGCTGCTCGTTCAGTGAAGCTTAACTTACTAGAAGTCTGCCGGTCTTTCTCACTGAGGTCTCAACAATTTCTTTATCCCAAGGGATCAGAGTCTTGAGATCTATCAATTCACATGATATTCCTTCCTGCAAATAGTTTGTGTTTCAATCATCTGATTCACCTAAGACTTACTATGTTAAGCGGAAATAATAAAACTAACGTTTTCATTATAGTGAGTTGTGCTCCCCATCCAACAAGGGATATGTCAATACCTTCTCTTATAACCTGACCAACACTTCTCTTTTGTTAGTCTTCAAATGTGGGATTCGTCATCTCCTAAGAAGTGACATTAGAGATGGAACACATATATACCTCTGCCTCTGATAGAGGTATCATATAGTCATCCTCAGGGACATCCTCTACCGCTTGACGATACAGCCACTGAAGAAGAAGGACAAAGACTCAAAGACTCTCAACAGGTTCTTGACGACAGTCTCCAGACGTTCTATCTTGTGTGTAGGCGAAAGAGGAACTTACCTTTGGTTCGAAAAAGACAACTGGATTTGGATCACGGATAGATGACAAGTGACAACAATAGTCCCTTAGCTTCCCGTGGACTTCGAGGGATCACAACCTTAATTCCCAAACCAGTCGATTGTTATATCAAATGCTCGAGAACGGCCTCAACGAAGCTATGAGTGAAAGAAGAAGATGAGGATGTTACTTTGATACCAGGGACATGGCAGAAGAAAGCTTCAGGAGACTGCGAGTGGTAATGCCCACCGTGACCAACTGCTCCATACGGTGCCCTAATTGTAAGTCCTACAAGTTCCAGATAATCCCTAACGAGTAAGAAAAAGATTAATTGGTGTTTCAAACCAAAAAGACACTAGAAGATATGGTTACCTCCACAGTTGAACTAGTTGCCACTTCGGTATCTAAACTTTGCAGCCTCATTAACAATCTACGAAATCACAAAACTCCATAAAGAGAAACTCTTGTGGTAAAAATCCATAACTTGGTTACATTTACCTGATCAAAAGCCGGGGAAATATAATCCGCAAATTGGATTTCGCAATAACTCTGTTTCCCTGTAAAAGAACCAGTTCGCCAGAAGAAGATGTTATTATGGTAATGAGGACTTGAGAGATAAACAGAACAGCAAAAGAAGAAGAAGAAGAAGAAGAAGAAGAAGAAGAAGTGACCATTGCTGCTAAACCAATGCCAAAGCCAACAACGCCTTGCTCGCAAAGAGGACTGTTGAAGACTCGTGATTTCCCAAACCGCTCAGCTAAACCGGTTGTGCAACGGAACACACCACCAAATCCAACATCTTCCCCAAACACATAAGACCTTCACATTAAATTCATATAAAAATGAATCCAAATGTATCGAAAAACTTAGATTTAATTGATAAATCAACGAGGATGGGTTTCTAAGGCGATGTGAAGTACTTGATTGATAGCAGAATATAGATTCATCGATTTCCCATTTTCTGAAATGTTTTCAATCGTCGATAACATCCTAAATCCATGACCAGAGACCGGAAAAAAAGATCGCCGACAGAATCTGTCTAAAAGAGCCGCCATGTACGCAAAAGTTGGAGGATTTCGACGAAACCCACCAACGAATCAATCTGAGAAGTACACGTTAACTTAAAGTTGGACTCTTTTTCTGGCAAAAATCACACACTACCGAAGAAAATTGATGCTTTGCCTGAAACAAAACAGGTATAGTTTATCACCGAGTTCCCGAGATAAAGCGTTGGAGAAGCTAGCTAGCCACGTCTTTTTTAATTAATTACTTTACCTCATCAGCAGCAATAATAGATTTGCATGCAGCTTAACAGGTTTGTCACAATATAATTTGTTACTCTACATACTTGTTTAATTAAGGTTCTCGTCTTGTTTGTCATCAATGATGAACAATTACTCTAAAAAAAAAAAACTGATCAAATACAACAGCAAAAAAATCCAACAGAATTGAAAAACCAAATAAGAAAGAGAACAGCAAAGAAAAACGAAAGAAAAAATCTCTTGACTAAAATCCAACAGAATTGAAAAACAAATCCCACCCTGCTTTTATCACCTTTAATCTAATTCTTCCCACGATTTAGTAGGTCCTATACGCATTTTTACAGGGTAGGAGGATCAACCAGAAAATGAAAAAGGTAAAAACAAAAAAAAAGCAACATAAAATTGTAAAGACACTGCGATTAAAAAGAGAACAAGAAACGATTGAAAAAAAATAACTGGGATTTTAACTTCTACGGGCAGAGAAACGGATCGGTCTCAGGTACTAAAGCTCCTTTCATGCTTCAAGCTCACGGCACTTGTTCTCAAGAGAAACTGTAAACGGGATTGTTCATATCTTCTTCTCTCTTGTTGCGTTTTATGCTCAAGCCGTGAGCAAATGTCGTCTAATCTAGCAACCATTTGCCACCACACCATCTGGTTTAGCAACAGACCCTTTATCAGCAACCTTGACATCAGCGGTAGTTTGAGCAGCTGGAGGAGATTCCCTGTTTGCCGAATCAGCAGTTGCCGATTCCTTTTTTTCGTCTGTTGTAGTCTTCTCCTCACTTACCTGTTAAATTAGTTCATTTATATGTTAGAGGAAACAGTTTATATACTGACTACAACAAAGACTTATAGAATTTTTTTCTTGTTCTTGCCTGTTTCTGTGTCTGCTGCTGCTTGGCTTTCTTCTCCAAGATAGTCTTTTGCCGAACCTCGTAGAAGGAAAAGTCATCCAAAATGCAAGTCTTGCTAGTATGCTCCTTGAAAATCTTCACAATCTTCAAACCTTGCTCTAACTTGACCTATAACATGATCCCACAAAAGAAACTTCAAGACAAGAAAACAAAATCGAGAACAAGAGATGTAAAAGCTTTACAGGTCTGTTACCTCTTGTGTGTCTCTACTATTGGTAACAGGTTTGTTCTCATTGTTCTCGAGGGTAATATGTTTCAGCAAACTGTTTGGAACATCCTTCACAATATGCCACTTGAGAGGGAAAGAGCCAGTCCACTTATCTTGCTGCCAGTACTCCACATTTGTGTTGAAATCAACTGGTCCTGTCATTTCAGCAAGCCCAACGAATTGTCCACTTGCGTTGACCTGGAAGACAAAAATTGGAGGATATAGCTCAATAACATCAAACAAAGTATAAAGAGCACTGCATTGATTTCAGGATTATATACACACCGAGAAAAATAGAAAGATAGGACAGCCGCCAGGTTTCTGCTGAGCTTCCTGGTATGCTGCAGCAAGCTTCTTGTTTCCATTTGGTGTGCTAGCCCAAACATTGTATTTGATGCTCTTGTGCACATCATCTTCGCTGTATGACTTGATGATAAAGAACATAGCATTCGCATAATCCACTGGGAAATCTTCTTTGTTGTACTGTTCTCTGTCAGGAACAATGCATGTGTTATCCGCCTCCACAGCCTCGGTTACATTTGAATCGCCAGTCTGCTCCTTAACCTCTAAGCTATCTTCTAAATTTCCCTTCTGGTTCTTCGTGCCCTTTGCTCTAGGTCCCCTGTTAAGTTCATTCAAACCATCTACATTGTTCTCATTTCCATAGAAGTAATTGTTACCCCTTCCCCAGCTTCTGTATTTGTTGTCTGTTGTGCTCACCCATCCTCTTCCATTTGTTCTTGAATCATAACCAGAAGAACCATAACCCATACCAGATCTCCCCGTGCTACCATACTGCTGACCATATAACTTGTTTGGATACAACTTGTTGTAGTATCCCTGAGCTGTACCGTAGCCTGTCATTGATGCAGGCTGGTGCATACCCTGCATAGAGAAAACATTGATTGAGGGCCAACTGTTACGCCAACAAAACAGACAGTAGCGTTTGTTAACACAAAGAACTATAGAAAGATATCATACCGTGTAATGAGAATTTGAGCGGTAGTTTTGATTCCTCGATGAAGGGACACTGGTTGCCTTAGAATAGGAGGATGCAACTCCACTACCAGCAACAGATCTCTGCACATCTGAATACTTAGAGCCATCGTAACACGGCATAGGACCATAAAACCCATCATAGCTATATCTAGGATCCTGATAACCAGCCGCAAAACCTCCTCCCAGAGCACCATTTCCATACAAATTGCTTGAGGTGTTCAGTGTCTGGTTATTTGCTTTCACTGGAGCTGATCCATTGCTTCCTTTTGCCATACCAGCAGCAGTAGCAACATTATTGCTTTCCGCAGGTAGGGTCTTAACACCACCAGCTTTGTTTGCAGAGAGATCCCCTTGGGTAGGGGTAGCAACAGATGGAGCAAAAGGCCCACTGGGAAAAAAGGTAGGATACTGGTACTGCTGAGCACCATACAACTGCCCATCTCCGCCAACCTGTGGAGCAGGGCTTGTTGCTGGCGAGTAAGGATATGCTGCATACCCGTAACCCTGAGGATACACAAGAGATCCATTCTCTCCATACATTCCCTGGTAAAATTATCGAAACTGTCAAGCAGAGCAGATGTGAAGAGAATGAAAGGAAAATTGGACCTACTAATCACACACTTACAGAATTCATATCAACACCCTCTGGATTTGGGTAACCAGTGTATTCGCTCCACTCATGACCACTCCCATATCCTGAAAGTTAATAAAACGAGAAACTTGTTAAGCATTGGTGACAAGCTTGTGAAGTGATGTTTGTAGATAGTCGAGGGTTTGAGGATGAAGTTACCTCCATAATAGTAAGGCTGGTAGGCATTAGGAACATAGCAAACTGAAGGGTCCACGGCATCACTGGGAAGTATGGGTGTCAAAGATCGGTCAAAGGAAGGAGCTTGACCATGTATATCCACACCTCCATACTGGTAAACAGCAGTCTGCACAAACAATTACAAAAAAACACTGATTGTTAAAAAAAAAAAACTGGAAGTGTAAAGGTCGCAAACACAGACCAAAAATAATCTTGCTTCACACCTTCTTGTTTGGCTCAGGAATCTCCGAAGCTTTTGCTTGTGAATCCAAAGATAGCTTCTGCAACATATCTGCAGCTTCTACAAACAAGATGAGTCAAGGAAACAAAGACCTCTGTGTATGTGCGAACTTAGAATTACACCATAAACCAACCATTAGAATAGTGAAAAGAAAACATCTTTAACCCTGCAAAATTTTGAAATCAATCATTCGTTTACTTGGCCCGCCACAGGAGATAATCAATTTCAATCAATTACTCCCACGAGAGGCAAAGAAAAACTAACCAGCGACAGTGATATTGAGAAAACCCAAACTAAATCTACGCTATATAAGACAAATCTGAGAGCCCAATAAAAATCGAATAACAGCACTGAGGGAACGAAACTCGATCCAAGATCCAATAACGCAAACAACAGAAATCGAGCGAGAAACGAAGAGATCGAGAAAAAGAGAACACAGATCGAGAAACGTAAACAAAGGATACGATCAGCAGGTGGAGCAACGGTAGCCATGAGACCAGATTAGACAACAAAGATTGATAGATCCTTCTCGGATAGATAGGGGATGCGACCAAAAGAGAGAGAGAGAGAGAGAGATGAAGGAGAGAAGAAGAGAGAAAAAGGAAGAAGAAGATAGAAAACCTAAACAGAATCAGAAAAACCCAGATCGAATCTAGGGTTTAAGAGATACAAAAAAAAACGAGAAGGAGAAGGGGTAAATTTGGCCGCAGCCGCCAAGAGAAGGGTTTTTCTTCGGGGAAGAGGAAAAAAGGGTTTTGTCTCTGTACCTTCGAGTGATTCAAATAGATCCACGAAACCACCCCTTTTCTCTATTATCTTTTTTATTCCCAATTTACATTTATTCCTTCCACCTTGAGATATTTCCTCTTTTGTTTATAAAGAAAGACTCGACGGTCTTGTTTTGGTAATTACCACAAAACTTCCACTCTAAATAAATTAGTAATCTTGTAAATGATATATAAATCTGATAAAAAAATATAATATATTTGCCTCCAAAAAAATTTCTAAAATACATTGAATACAGAGCAAAATTTGGTAAAATTTGAAACTAAAGAAGGCATATTTACCATTCTAGGGGTGTTTCCATAACTTTTCCCCTATATTTTTATATGTGAAACAATTGTTTTTTTAAAACGTTCAAAAAAACAAAAAAACAAGTGTTTTTTTCTGTAATGTAAATAGTTTTTTTAAGGAAGTTACCGAGAAGAATGGGCCAATTCTGAAGACTTTCAAGGCTATAGAAAATGGGCCTATTTCTATCAAGCATTCGTCAACAGCCCAAATCATTAGCCAAAGCCGAACCGGAACGTGACCCGGAGATAGACCCAGAATCCGACGTTCTAGAGTGTTCTTCTAAAAACAAAACAACAATACATCCGACGGTCAGGATTGGCTCGAAGTTTCAAGAGCTAAAATCGCTGCACTTGCGCCTTCCTTTATATCATCAAGAAGAAGAAGCAGTAACTGTGCCATTCTTCATTTCTTCAGAGAGAAACCAGCAGATAAAACCTATCTTCCTTTTTCCTTATCCCGAATAAACTCTCCGGCGGAAATCTCCCACCGCTTTCTCCGTCGTTCCAGTGTTCGGTGAGTGTCCTTTTTCATCTGTTGAGCTCAGTGGTTGCGTCCACGTAATGTAATTGTGTGTGTCAATCGAATGTTTGGTTCGATGGCAAGTATCAAGTATTTGGTACATGAAATGAACTAGTAGTTGAGAGGTTACTTGTTGAATTTTGGCTGTGTATTTACAACAGTTTTCTTTGGTGTTACCTGTTAGTGAGCTCTGGATTTTGAAATTGCGTCGCCTTTTACATCTGTGTTTTATGTTTTTGTTGCACAATTTGATTAGCTAAATGCTAAATGTTTGGTGATTATACAATTTACCGGGTCTTGTCGAGTGTGTCCTTACCAATGTTTATCTGACTGTTGGAATTTTCAGTGTGAGAAGTGACTATGGCATCGACTTTCACTGCAACGTCGTCCCTTGGCTCCTTGGTTGCACCCAATGCTCATAAGTTGTCTTCTGCAACTTCTATCTCTTCAAGCTCTTTTGGAAGGAGACAGAATGTGTGCCCAAGAAGATCCCGTCCTGCGATAGTATGTGCAGCCAAAGAGTTGCATTTCAACAAGGATGGGAGTACTATAAAAAAACTTCAAGTGAGAATGTGATTTAATGAATTTCTTTCTCCGCGGCAATTGTTAGGATTCGTTTCTTGTCCGGGTTTCTGATTACTCTGTTGTTATTAGACCGGTGTTAACAAGCTCGCCGACCTTGTTGGTGTCACGCTTGGACCGAAAGGGAGAAATGTTGTTCTTGAGAGCAAGTATGGATCACCAAGAATTGTTAATGATGGTGTGACCGTTGCTAGGGAGGTATGAATTTATTGTCTGTTTGAAAAATATGTTTCATTTCGTTTAAGTGACTTCTGTAAGCTCGAAGGTTTTCTTCTGGTAGGTCGAGTTGGAGGACCCGGTTGAGAACATTGGTGCAAAGCTTGTAAGGCAAGCAGCTGCAAAGACCAATGACTTGGCTGGTGACGGTACAACAACTTCTGTAGTTCTTGCACAAGGTTTTATTGCTGAGGGTGTCAAGGTTGGTATATTCTTCTTTCAGCTCTCTGATGTAAACTCAAAAGAACAGTATAATAATCTTAAGTTTGTATTTTTCAGGTGGTGGCTGCGGGTGCAAACCCTGTATTGATCACTAGAGGCATTGAGAAGACAGCAAAGGCTTTGGTTCACGAGCTGAAGCTAATGTCTAAGGAGGTAACTTTCTTTTCTTCTTTTTTTGTCGCAAAAATTCCAATATAACAAAATCTATCTAAAGTCTATAGCAAGAGGATATCTAAAGGTTATGTTATTGGAAATATAGGTTGAAGACAGTGAACTTGCAGATGTGGCGGCTGTTAGTGCTGGTAACAACCCTGAAGTTGGAAGTATGATTGCTGAAGCAATGAGCAAAGTGGGCAGGAAGGGTGTGGTGACCCTTGAGGAGGGAAAGAGCGCTGAGAACAACCTTTACGTTGTGGAAGGAATGCAATTTGACCGTGGTTATATCTCCCCATACTTTGTGACAGACAGTGAGAAAATGTCTGTGGAGTACGATAATTGCAAGGTAAATGTTTTTGGTTCTGAGCTACTGCAATGATATTTTGATGACAGATAGCCTAACAAAGCTTTCTATTGTGCAGTTGCTTCTTGTTGACAAGAAGGTTACCAATGCAAGGGATCTTGTTGGTGTTCTAGAGGATGCGATTAGAGGCGGATACCCAATCCTAATAATTGCAGAAGATATTGAACAAGAAGCTTTAGCTACTCTTGTTGTTAACAAGCTTAGAGGCACATTGAAGATCGCAGCTCTCAAAGCTCCTGGATTTGGAGAGCGCAAGAGCCAATACCTTGACGATATTGCCATTCTTACTGGAGGTAACTGATGTTTTTTATTATAGAGCCTATCTGTGGGTAACAATCAATATGCCCTCCTGTTTAGGAATCATTTCACTGTTTTAATCTTGTCGTGTTTCGTCTGTTTGTGCGCGCAGCAACTGTGATAAGAGAGGAAGTTGGTCTTTCTCTTGACAAAGCTGGGAAAGAGGTTTTGGGTAACGCCTCTAAGGTTGTCCTCACCAAGGAGATGACGACCATTGTGGGTGATGGGACCACACAGGAAGCAGTGAACAAGCGTGTTGTACAGATTAAGAATCTTATTGAGGTATATGTGTGAGACAAACTGCAGAAGAAGTTTACTTTTTCTATATAGGTTCATTGTGCTAACAAGGCAATGGTTGTGCAGCAAGCGGAGCAAGACTACGAGAAGGAAAAATTGAATGAGAGAATTGCGAAGCTTTCTGGTGGAGTTGCTGTAATTCAGGTAAATTGTATCCACATGGGCTCTTTTTAATTTATACAACATGAATGTGTTTAGTGATCCTAACTAGAGCGCTTACATCTTGTTTTAAAGGTTGGAGCACAAACTGAGACAGAGCTTAAAGAAAAGAAGCTAAGAGTTGAAGATGCTCTTAACGCTACAAAGGTGATTTTCTTAATCCAGCCGGATGGGTTACAGAGGAGTTTGTTGTTCTGACTACTCATGGATAATCTTAATCATAAAATCTCATTGAGTTTCAGGCTGCGGTTGCGGAAGGTATTGTTGTTGGTGGTGGTTGCACTCTGCTTCGTCTTGCGGCCAAGGTTGATGCCATCAAGGATACCCTTGAAAACGACGAAGAGAAGGTAATCAGCGTAACCAAGACCTGTGGAGTTTTGTGCACTTTGCTTTTCTCTGACTTCATTTCTAACTATTCCCTGATTATAGGTTGGAGCAGAAATCGTTAAACGAGCACTGAGTTACCCTCTGAAATTGATAGCAAAGAATGCCGGTGTCAACGGAAGCGTTGTGAGCGAGAAGGTAATAACATAACAAAAAAAACTCAGTCAGATACAGCTCTTGATCTAAGCAAGTTGCTTGAAAAGACGCCTTTATTCATTACAGGTGTTAGCTAACGATAATGTGAAATTCGGATACAATGCTGCAACCGGCAAGTATGAAGATCTGATGGCTGCAGGAATCATCGACCCAACAAAGGTCAGTTTTTGGCTAACACAACTCTCTCTCTGTTGGCTGAACCAGTTGATGTAAAGATCTTCATGAACACAAGTGGATTTCTGCATTTTTCTCAGGTTGTGAGATGTTGCTTGGAACATGCGGCATCGGTTGCAAAGACGTTCTTGATGTCTGACTGTGTGGTTGTTGAGATCAAGGAGCCAGAGCCAGTTCCGGCTGGCAACCCAATGGACAACTCGGGTTAGTTCAGATATTTTGATTCATGGAATGTTGGACAATAACATCAAGACTCATGTTTCTTCATCACTGAATCTCTTCGACACTGTCTTGTTTCAGGATATGGATACTGAGATAGACCAGCCGGGTTTGCTCTTAAAGAGGAGAGATAGATGAACATTCCGAAACGAGGGTAGCTCACCGGGATACATTACTTTAGCTTGCAAAAAAAAAAAAATTATGTGCAAGTCTAATGATTTTTGAACCAGAGAATAATGTGTTCATTAGATTTTAAATTTGGAATCATTTTGAATAAATTGTCAGTGTTATTCAAAATAAAAGCTTGGATCTTTCTCCCAGTTTGTGGCCAAGAGAAAGGCACAGGCTTTGGAAGGAGATGGTCAAGGGTTTTGCCGGAAAACGCAGATCAATAGTTATTCCCTTTTGAAAGGATTGCTATATATGATAGTAGTAAGACCATAAAAGTAAAGCAATTCTGGTTACATTAGATGGTCAAGAGACCGATTTTTTGTTTGGTGCAAAGCTTACGGATATGAGAAACTGCAGAACTCAAAAATATAATGCATATAATGAACGATTTTACCATTTAAAGTTTCTTGAATCTGAGAGAGAAAGAAATTCACTAACTGGTCAAAGAAACAAGTGCAACAGAAAGCAATTCTCTTGACAATCCTAAAAAGGTAATAGAATACTGCCATAATATATCTAGAATCATCATATAACCTCAGGCGAGCAAATGTATGGTTGATGGACACAATCGCAGATTCTACTATATGTACCTCAATGAATATGGACTCTACAGCCAAAGCCACAAGGCGAAGAGAGCTGAATCTCGAGCAAGCTTCTTCACCTTTCACCATAGCCTTATCTCCGGGTAAAACTAATATGCACTGATCACAGAATAACACAAACGCAGCTTTTATCGCCATCATATCTGATATCTTCTTCTTCACTGCAGATAAAATGAGGAGGAATCAGACAAATGCCAATCAACAAATTCTCAAGAACTACTGAAAAAGTTTGCAACTTTAAAGCTTGATAAGAGATTCAATCTTCATAAACCAAAGAGGCTACAACAATTGTCACCAGATTTGGCCAAATTGAAAGACGCAAAAGAAATAGAAGACTAACCTAGACTCGAATTCACGGATCTCAGCAAGTTCTTTCCCCATCAAATCCACCCACTGTACCTTCTTCTTCTCCCTTCTCTCACCATCTCCTAAATCCGAAACCGCCTTCTTGAGACTGCTTTTCAGGCTTTCCCCATGACTTTGGCCTTCCTCTTCTTCTTTTTCCTCCTCTACGGCACAATCTTCTTCCTTTCCCTCTACAGCACAATTTTCTTCTTTAACCTCATTCAACAAACCATCCACATGATCAACATCTTCTTCTACATGTGCATCAACATAATGATCATGATCATCATCATCATCATCAACAACAGTAGTAGTGGAAGAAGACACTTGAGGCGTGCTCTCCAATTTCAGCGAACCTGCTGCGTAGATGTGAGGAGAAGGCTTACAGAAACAGATGAAAGAAGGGCACTGGATCTTACACAGCAAAACCCTCATCAAAACATATGTTGGGTCTTTGAAACACCCAATCATCAATCAATTCGACACACCTCTTTTGTCTTCAATAACGTCACAAACTTTTTGTGCCCATTGAGGTGCCCAGATCGGAAAAGAAACACCCAAAATCTTCGAGCGACAAAAGAGCAGAAAACAGTATTGATTTCTGAATTTCTGAAAAAAAAAAAAAAAACAGCAGCAAGGGTTTTCGAGGAAGAGTTAATAACCACAATATATATATCTCTTCTTCGATAGAATCCAAAGACCATAAATTAAGCGTTGATCAGATGAGGAAACAGACAAAAGTACAGGGACCACGCAAATGCTAATACTAATTGGAAAAGAACAGATTCCAATTGATAACAATCAGCCATGGGAAAGCAAAAGGAATTGAAAAACAAAAAAAGGCACATACTTTTACGATTTGTTGAAAGAGAAAGATGGCGTAGTCTTAAGAATTTAAAACCCTTGTTCTCACATCAGAAGAAGATAAAGTTAGTCCTCGAATCTGCTTTTTCAGTGCCTCTAAAGGTGAAGTCTTTTTGATGTTCAAAACAGATAAAAAGAAAAAAGGTGTCTTTTTAACTTGTAAGGTAACTGTTTCTTCGGTTAATCTCTGTATTGGATTCTCTTTGTAGTTCAGATATCAGATATTTTATCTGTTCATAAATACCCTTAGTCCCTTACTAAGAAGAATACGAATAACTAATTTTTTTGTTTAAGTGAATATAATATAAATAACTAATTGCATATGTATAGTTATGTCATCTTTATATATATATTTTATAGTTAATTATATATAAAAATTCCTATAAAAGTATATATTTATTAATGTTTTTTCTAGTTTTTGAATTTTGATGATAACTCAAAAGTTTCTGATTAGATACTAAAAAAATATATCGGATATTTACTCAAAAGATTAATAAAATGAATAAAAAATCAATATTCCGATAAACTTTATTTAGAACTCGATTATGATATACGGGGGACGATATACTAATACAAATCATTAGACTATTGATCGCATATCATCTAATTATGCAATCAAATTTTAATATTTTGTTGGATTTGGATGACATGGGATAATCTAAATGATTCATGTTAATGAAATAAGTGACACGAAGTTTCCACCTGAAGGAAAGTACTTATCAAATAATCTCTATATACTTGTATATAGTTGACAAATCCAGATATGATCTAATTTATTTAGGTATGATGTATCCATTAGGTCTACCAAAATTTCTGCAAATCTCATATGCATATACGTACATACGCGTAGACCTAGGTATGAAATAATGCGTGTGCCGATATAGAGAATAATGATGCGACATAGGATGCTTCTGAGTTCTGACATAAATCATTTATAATTGGTCGATCAAACTCAAAATCCATACGACTTGTCTCACACATGTGTGAGATTTGCTTATTATTGTGTAGGCACGCATCAATCATTTATAATTGGTCGGATACATTCCACAAGTAACCTCATCCAGATATAAAGCTAAAACCCAAAAGCATTATTATCCCTTAAAAACAAAAACAAAACAAAAATCATAAATCCTTATTTTGTATAATCCATGTTTAGACTTTCTAAACATTGGCGTTAGCCTGTCCTTTTAAAAAAAAAAAAAAAAAAAAAGAATATCATATAATTTGGTTAAACAACATCAATTAATGAAAAACTAATGATTAAAGTTCTTTTTGTTTTTAGCTTTGTGCCTAACTTAAACAACAGGAGATCATGTTTTGTCGGCACAGAATCAATTAGAAAATCAGATAAAGTAAGAGAGAAGAGAGCGTGAAGCTTCTTTTTCTACAAGAAAGCTGAATCAGTGTTTCCTCAATCGTCAGTACCCTCAACATGTGGCTAATACATATATCTACATGCTTAAAACAAGTCAAGAACACATCGGTTAGTTATAAGGTATGAGAATGGAGAGCAAAAGTCAGAATCTTCCAAACGGATGTGTTATTTTTTTCTTCTTTTTTTTGGTATTTGGGCCAGGGACCAGAGACCAAAAGCAGGTAAAGTAGTCTCCTCTCAGCTGCGGTAGGACTTGAACTCAAAAACGATCTAGCAATGCCATAAAAACTCGTTCTTGTATATCTACAACAAATCTGATTTGGACATCATTTGAATCGAAGTGGAGCCAATGTTGTCAAGATCAAAGGAAGACACGGTTTCGATCGGATGATTTGGAAGTTTCAGCCGTCGCGGTAGTCAAAATAATGCTAACCAGATATGAAGAATAGAGCACCTCTGATTAGGATTAATTTGGGTCATAGTTAGACCCAAAAGACATGGCTTGATTAGTATATGGGATTGCATCTGCCTAATATTGATAGCCAAGCCCATGTGATTAAAACTAAATAGACAGGAATAGAAACTCTACTTAGTTTTACTAAGCTCAAAGATAGTATAATTCATGTAAACGTTTAAATTTGTATAAAATAACTGTTCTTTTTTATTCATCGGAAAACTAAAATAAGTAGTACATCGATGGAAGTTGTTCACAATGGTTTTGGATCCTCCATTTATATGAAATCTAGGTGGAAGTTGTTCGCAATGGTACATTCATCAAGAATAAAAATCGCTGAATTTGTTTTGCTATCTAATTGCGTCTCTTACACATGCTTCTTCCAACTTCTGCTGGAGAAATAACCGAAAAGATACACAAGAATGCTAAACATGCATTACCACTTTCGGCATAACTGTTACTGCTGAACTTTCAGAACAGGAAACGCAATGACGTCTCTTATACTCGCGGAGTTCGTCAACAGCATCACCAGCCTGTCGATTCCAAGCCCCTAAGAGAAACAAGAAACAATAACAGTGAACAAATATAAGTATTTGAGCATAGAAGTCCGGTCATGTTATAGACTTGACTGTGAAAATTAACTAATGTCAAAATACTATTAATCTAATTGTATAGAAGAAAGAAAATGATGCAAGTACCATTCCGGATGCCGGAGGCATTCCGTATTCCAGGGCAGTGAGAAAGTCTTCATCGAGGGTCACCTCATATGAATCATCATCATCATCATCTTTCTTTGCGTTTTGTTCAGAAGTTTCTGGTGCAGCCGCTGCTCGCTTTGCGTTATGCTGCCTTACTTGCTCTTCCAACCGCGTCCTCTACCATATTTTAAAAATCAATCATTAATCTTTTATGATCCAGAGTACACAAAGATAACTAAAAAGGAGAACATTTACTATGTAGAATGATATTCAAGAAGCCACAAAATTGCGGGAATGTGGAAGACTGCATTAGCCCATTACCTGGTCCACAGGATCAGTCAATTCAGAGAATGCGTTTGCCATTTCACGGCCACAGATGAACAGCTCAAATCTTTCAGTCAAACCTGCATTGCTGTTACAAAAACGGCCATTAACACTTGAAACGGTTTTCATAACATAAGATGAATGATCTAGAACATGGTGACAGTATAGAGGGAAAAGGTAAAAATCGAGTCATTGCCAGAAAACGGAGCTCTAGAAACAACTTTACCTGCGATGTGGCTTGGCCAAGGGAGATATTTCGATTGGGTAGTCCAATACAAATGTTGGCTGCACAAGCTTTGGCTCTACAACAACTTCAAAAACCTGGAAAAGCGAATTGATTTCAGCACATAAATTCGCAGATTAGATAAGTGTCAATTAAAGAAGCTTCACCTCATTAAGAAGATGGCCCAGAGAAGAACAAGCTCCAATTCCAGATCTGTCCTTGGGCTCAAGCACGTCTTGGAGTGCCAGCAGAACTGTGTCTTTGGCATTTCTGAGATCTTCCCCTAGCTCACTGAAATTGATTCCTGTTACGTCTTTAACGAGATTATGCATGGTTTCTCTCCTCCAAGGTCGCTCAAGGCAGATCTCTGTTCCCTGCACAGAACAGTCAAAACTCATTTTCTCAAAGATTCACAACCAAAATAGAATTCATGAGTTTATCTCCACACACGAGCTGTGATATTCACCTGGTAATCAATTGTTAGCTTCCCATGAACTGCCATTGCACACTTGGTGACGATTAATTCTGCGATGTCCATCATGTTTTGGTAGTCTGAATAAGCTTCATACATCTAAACAAAGCTTAAACTGCTATGGATCAGGGAACAATTCAAGAATTTGGAAGCCCAAGAGATGCAGATGAATGAGGAGAAGGCATATCTTGAACTACCTCAATGGTTGTGAATTCAGGATTGTGACGTGTTGAAATGCCTTCGTTTCTAAATATACGACCAATTTCATACACTTTCTCAAACCCCCCAACCTGTGATCACAAAGTGAAATCTATTCAGAGAAAACATTTATCTTTCATACATATCTCAGGTAGAGGTAATTTTCGGCCTAAAGTGGCGAGTTGATACAAAAGAAAGATTAGAAGAAAGACAAAAAAACGCCAAAAGAATATGAAAACAGAAGATGTGTCTCACTAGCATTCTTTTCAAGTGAAGCTCAGTTGCAATCCTCAGGTAGAGATCCCTCCCAAGTGAGTTATGATACGTTACAAAAGGTCTCGCTTCGGCTCCACCAGCTGCTCCCTAGTTTTCACAAGTTCATGAAACCGACTCCCATACAAGAATTCAATATTAAGGGGCCATTTGAGAATGAAGGTGCAATCAAACCTGGAGAACTGGAGTTTCAACCTCCAAATAATCATAAGACTCAACTGTCTTCCGTATCTCTGAAACGATCTACTAAGACAAAACAGATGATGAGCATTGTCGATCGGCGAAACAAAATGAAGTCTAAAGATCTTATATAATGTTGCAGAGAGATAAAGAAACTAGATGCTCAAATGAGTTTGAAGATTTTGATAACCTACTTTTGCCCTTTTCCGGAATACATCAGCCACTTCAGGATTAGCAATCATATCAACATACCTAGCAAGATCGAGCACGGTAAGTGAAAACAAAAGTTAAACTTATGAGCTCTAAAATTTACAAAGGCAAAAGACAGAGCTCACTTATGAGCTCTAAAATTTACAAAGGCAAAAGACAGAGCTCACCGTTGGCGGTAACGTTTATCAATATCAGTTAGACCATGATATTTGTCTGGCAGTGGAAGGAGGGATTTTGTGAGAATTGAAAAAGAATTCACACATATAGAAAGCTCCCCTGGAAAGTTCAGAGACCAGACAGTAAGTAAACAAACCCAAAAACAATGTTTCCCTATCAAGACTAGTCATCTTATTCGAGTATACCTTTCTCAGTCCTCTTCATTGAGCCACTAGCACCCAAAATATCACCAATATCAATGAATGCCTTCAGCTGTTCAAACTGATCATCTGAAAGCCTTTCCTTCTCACAGTAGAGCTGCAAAAAATAGGAGATTAAAATAGGGAGGAAACATAAAGCGTAAAGCTTGTATTCCTTCGATCAATAGGAAATGGTGTAGACATCAAATCAAATCAAAGCCATCCTTAAGATGTAAACAATGGAAGAAGATGAAACCTGAATAGTTCCAGTGTCATCCCTCAGAGTCAAGAACGCAAGTTTCCCAAACGCTCGGCGAGCAACGACTCTCCCGGCTATAGAAACACGATCACTGTCATTGTTTGATTCTTCGCCATTCGCTAGATGCTTATATATCTCTTGGAGCTGACTTGCACTGTGGGATTTTTCCCACTTGTAAGCATAAGGTTCAAGACCTTGACCTCTCAGTTCTTCAACCTAGTGAACCAAATAAAAATCGATCATCACCAAGTGGAGAAGACAACAAATGTCTTGACACATAAAAAATTATATACTTGAGAAACCTCCATCATAGTTGTAGTACAAGTTTAAATAAAATTCATACAAGAAACACCTTTTTTAGACGAATGGAGCGGATAGCCTCACGATCGGAGGTGGAATTGGAAGACGACGCTGCTGACCGTCTGTTTCGGCCGGATGGTTTAGAAGTTTCAGCCGTCGCGGCATTGGATGAAGAAGAAGAAGAAGCGGCGGAGGCGCATCGGAGCGCCGGTGATGAGTGGTAGGATCTTCTTCCGTATATTGCAGTGGCGAGACGCGTAGAAGAAGAAGATAGACGGAATAATTGCCTAAACGGCGTCGCCGTTAGACTCCATACTTTCAACGCCTCCATATCTCTCCGGTGCTTCTCTGCTCGACTAGTGCTGCTGCTGTGGATAGGTGGAAGAAGAATGTAACAAGTGAGTTGGGCTTTGAATGTTTTGGACATCAAACCTAAAATCTTGTCAACGATTTCAACTTTTGGGCTTCTCATTTCTCAAATCTTAAAATTTATGTCGGTTCCTTTCTTTCTTTCTTTTTTCTAGAAGTCGCTCTGTTAGAGATAAATTTTCAAAAATCTTTATTTGTTATAGAAATAAGGTCAAAATGTGGAAGTCCTCTTTTGACCTACCGATTAATTAATGTTGGGTTTATATTATTAACTTTTGGTTCAAATCCTGAAAACGCGAATTATAGTAGGTTATTGAAAACAAACTTATGGAAAATGCGTTTGTTGTAGTTTAATATATTACATGTAAAATCGTTCGCCGTAGTTTTATGTATTAAAATTAAAGATGTTCATCGTAAAATTTGTGAATGTGGTGCAGAAATAACCGTCAATCATAGATTTTGTGATGCGGATAAAATCTGTTTATCATATAGTTATCAATGGAGTCGTTTGTTGTGTTTTCAAGAAATGTGAGATATTAATTTTGTTCGTCGTAAATATAAAATTATCATTTATAGTAAATTTAAAAAAAAACACATTTAGTAATGTAATACACGACCAAAAAAAGTTCAAAATATAATGAGTATTTTTAAAAAATAATCAACAAAGTGTCTTTACCATATTTAATTCCACTAGTAACACAACAGAAAAACTAATACAAACTATTATATATATTCTAGTCAATTTTGCCATTTAGATAAAAACAAAAAAATTGATGGCTACTTTTTTTATTGTCATAAAATATTTGGACAGTTTATATAAATAAGTAATTAAATAAAACATATGGAAACAAATATGTAAATTTTTAGCTATTCTTTTTTCCTTTTTGTAAAAGACCCATTCAACCGCTCAACTCTCCATAAATAGAGTAAAGTAACCGATATCACAAATTGCAAAAATCATAAATTGAGTAAAGTCAACGACGAAAGTCAAAAGACCAGCGAGAGTTTGTCCCCAAATCCAAGAAGGAAAGAGGAGAATTTGTTGGCTATGGTGTTCAGCAGCGCGGCTATGGTAGCGGTGGCTGACGTTTCCGCCGACATGTGGCAGCGAATGAGTAGGGTTCCGTCGTCGGAGATGTTGAATACCCAACAGCTTCTTGAGACGGCTTGTTGCTTCCCGCTTGGTCATCTCGTTCTCTGGCTATGGGACTTTCTGTGCTTCCCGATACCTGATTCTTACGACGACACTTTATCTTCTTCTGATGATGATGATGATGCTGATGACGAAGATGTGCTTGCTTTTGATCATAATAGTTTTGGCGATGATCATGCTGATGGTGAAAGTTATGCTTGCTTTTGATCATAATAGTTATGCTACTGATCATCATCATGTGTCGTCTTCATCGTCTACCTTGGAATTTGATGACTATTACCATTACTCGCACTCAGATTAATTAAATTAGCTGACCTCCGATTTTTTAGTTTCTGATTCTAATTTTGTTATTGCTATGGCTTTTAGCTAATTAGGTTATATTGTTCTAATGATTGAGGTTAATCATCTTAATCTGTTGTTTTTGTTCAGATATACCAAAATAAACAGATCTTTTCTCTTCGATTTCGTTCTTTGAGCAAAAGTAACTTATCGTTGTTCTTACTGATGATTCTAATGTTATGTTATGAAAAAGAACAGCTTCATTGTCCAAATTGTAACTTTTTTTTGGTTTTCTTTCTTAATTGTCTTGTCTTTAAGCAAAAATCACTCTCCTAACAACGGCATCTTGTGCCAAGAAAATTGGTAAATCTGTTACCTGAAAGTCTGCTGAGTTTAGGTTGTAATCAATTAGATCACACCTCCCTGTCTTTGTTTAAACTCCTTTAGAACTGGATCACAATTTCAACTGGTTATGACTTATGAGTTTATCAAAATTTCAGCCTATTGATTTTCTTGATTCTTCTATATAGGCCGGGCTTTACTGGGCCGGAATGGTGGGCTGTTGGGATGTAGGAAGCTAATTTTAATCATAATATTATATTTCTTGGGTTCGGTTTCTATTTAAAAATGGGATTGGCTATAGGTCATTTTTATTTTCTTCAATCGATAGATTTCGTTTTCGTTCCTTAGTTTGGATGTGTTTTGATGTTACTGTAATTACATTGCATGGCATTTTCCGAGAAATATAGGAACAAGTCAAAATTGGATTCAAGGCTTCTCTTACTAATGATTCAACGAAAAAGGAACAAAGTAAAAAGTCACATGTCTCAATGTATTCCACCGAAGACAAAATGAATACATACACATTCACACGATTATGTCAAATGTCAACCATACATACAAATATATGTATATATATATATATATATATATATATATATTACCATGATAGGGAATAGGGATCGTTGGATCCATCGAATCTATGCATTGTTAGTTAAATTATTATTATTTGTTTTACATCGTTATTAAATTATATTTTTCACGTAAAAAAGATACTTTAAATTATTTACTTTAAATTATTTGAAAAGATTCGCATTATGAACACAATAATGGATGGAGGATACGATAAGAAAAGCTTGTGGCTCCACCTCCTTTCGTATAGTCATGAGTCATGAACTATTATCAAATCTTGTATCTGCTTTTCTCCTCCTTTCATCATACCCTCTCACAGCGTTGTGGTTTTTATGAGTTTTGGGTAGCCTTTAGCTTTACCGGAAACTAGGTGACTCTCCCGCGGCATGCGCGGACCAAATTTTTTTTAAAATAAATAAAATTAGTTTTGTAATATTTAAGGATTTTGCAGATATTGTGTAGGTTTATTGTTGAGATTTTATGTATCTTGTGTATATTATTATTAAAAGTTGTTAAATTTATTATCATAACTGTGAATTGTATTTGTTTTTCTTACTGTATCAGATTTGCGATTATAGATCGGTTAATTTTTATTAATACTTGACTGTTAATATGGAAAACATTGACAAAACCTTAAATTATAAATATCTTCGTGAACAGAAATTTAAAATGGTAAAAAAATGGACTAAAAATATTTATTGTAAATATATAGATGGTAAAGTCAAGAATAGAAAACAACATAGATGGTGAAGTCCTGGACTAACAATACAACATTTAGTATTCTGAGCGAAGACAATGTAAAAAAACATGAATCTTAAAACTAATTGAGATTTTGAAATACCTCTTTGTAGACAAGAGTTTTCTTAATTGAGATTTTGAAATACCTCTTTGTAGACAACATTCATTGTTCTCTTCTTGACTTTACCATCAATGTCTGTAATAAGAATTTTTAGCCCATATCTGGACTTCACTCTCGATAGAGCAACATACAACTGACCATGTGAGAAAACCGATCTAGGCAGATACAAACCTACGTTTTGAAGAGTTTGTCCTTGACTTTTGTTGATAGTCATTGCAAAAGCTAAAGTCAATGGAAACTGTCTTCGACGCATTCTAAAGGGAAACCTTGTTTCCGGTGGCGTAACGTATATCCTAGGTATTAGAACCTTCTGGCCAATCACCTTGTCATTTCATGTGATGATTCTTCCCTCGATAACATGACGTCCCAAATGAGTAATAATCATCCGAGTTCCATTGCACAACCCACCTTTAGGGTCAATGTTACGCATACACATTACTGGAGCACCAATTTTTAATTTCAAACAATGCTTCGGCAAGCCTGATATTTTGACGCTATTCAAAAACTTTGTTGGGTAAACAACATTATCAGATGTGTCAACATCTCCAGGTTCAATACTGTCACAACTTAGGTAGACTTTCTCTTGACCTAAATCAGCAAGATTCATATGACAAAAGTATATTAATATGATATACTAAAAGAGAAACAAAGATTACTCAATTATATATACAATACAGCTATCAGTATTTGAGAAACACTAATACCTAACTCTATGAATAAATATATCTATAGCCAATTATATTACTTAGTGCATATCTATAGCCACTTATATTATTTAATGCATATCTATAGTCATTTATATTTCTTATTGATATGATTCATACGACAAAAGTATATTAATATGATATACTAAAAGAGAAACAAAGATTCAGAACTTATAATTTAAATACTGTATGAATATAACGTCATATAAAAATAAATAATTATTTTTTACCTGATAACTTAGAAAGCATATAATCATTAATCTGATCGACATCGTCGTTTGTTGGAGCTAAAATTGCTCTGTTATTGTAAAAATTATCATCACCGGATCTCCCAAAACATTCACCATAAACTTCTCGTACTATAGTTTTGATGGGATCACCACACTCTTTTATCAACAAATCTTCGGGGATGTCAATTTCAATCTCTCCGTCGTTTGGAACATTGATCTTCCCATCACCAATGTCTAAAATCCATTCAGAGAACTCTTTTAGTTCAGCAACATCGTTTTCACTGAGAGCAATCTCATATTCTTAGTGAGCTTTAAGATCTTGCAATGTTCCCACATATAAGATGAATTCAGAGATGCAAAAACAGTTTCCGATCTTCCACCTCCTAGGATAACCGGCAAAATCTGCCTGAAATCACCGCCAAATACAACAACCTTGCCTCCAAACGGCCTATTGCTACGTGATCTAATCACATCACGACAACTACGATCTAAATTCTCGAAACAATGTTTGCTCATCATAGGAGCTTCATCCCAAATTATAAGATTGGTCTCTCTAACTAATTCTGCAAGATCTGAACCTGGGGTCATATTGCACACCGTGAAGTCATCTGGATTAATTGGAATTCCAAACCTCAAATGTGTTGTCCTGCCACCTTCTAACAATAAGACCCCTTGATCGAATAGCTGCTGAAAGTAGACTCCACAAAAACGTTTTACCAGTACCTCCAAAACTATACACAAAAAATACGCCACCTCTGTCCTTTAACACAACATCAAGAATCTCTTGGTAAACACCTCTTTGCTCATTGGTTATCATTGACATAAGTCTATCATGTTCTTTCCTTTGAACTTCTTGGTTGTAACTCCGCTCATCGTCAATTAGACGGTTGCCTAGGTAGATTTCAAAATCTTCTGGTTTAGGCATGGTTTTCCAGTTTTCTAATGTACGTCCAAGGCTTTGCAACATCGTCTCGATATCCGACAAAGCTATGTTTTTTAGTTGCGATTATGTCAAATTCAGACATGAGAGAAGCACAATTAAAGAAAATACACATAAATAAAAAAAATTATAATACTACATAAATATGTTGAAATCTAATATAAGTTTCTATAATGTTGCCTATACCAATTAATTTAATTTAAATAGAAATGGAATTGTCACTAATACTTACCAGGGTTTCGAGTTTCTTTTCTCCTCATGTAAAGAATGTCTTCAACTAAGTATTCCCAAACCGAATCCCAAACCAATTTCGGTTGTGTTAAACAATATGAAACTAACATTATGACAAAGAACTTGCGTAGATATTTTGAAGACGCCCAGACGCTTGATTCGTTGATAGCCAGGATGTATTGGTTATCATCCTCCAGCAATCCCCTTGCTTCACAAGCTTCTTTGAAAGTATCATATCGAATGTTTTCAAAAGTCTTGATATCCACATAGCATGTTGGACCCTTTACGTAATTAAGCAAAATTCTCAAAAAGTACTTTTCGTCACAAGCTTGATGAACATGTGCAATCCTTCCAATCGCATAGCCTCTTTTCCGGGGTTTCCATACCCTCTCTTTTAGATGCCAAACAAATTTAATTGGAAATTCTGCATAAGTTAGATCTTTGGCCTCATGATATATTTTGCATGCTTCCATCCAAGCCAAAAACATAGATTGACTAACAGTATTACGATTAAGAACTGTCTCAAAAGTTTCGTCTGCGTCATAGAAAACCAACTGTTGATTTGGCAGGTGGAAGCCAAGTTTCTCCACATATATATTCCGATATTGTGTAGGAAATGCAAGGATTCGCCATGTTGATTCACATGCAGATAGGTACCTATAGGAAATTAAAGAAATTTATAGTTATTTTGGTGTAACATAGATATATTAGAAGAAAACAACATATGACAATATTTATTTATATGTGTCGTTATTTGCTGTAAACACTTTTGGATACGATATTAATTAATATAAATGGCTATAGATATGCACTAAGTAATATAAGTGACTATAGATATATTTATTCATAGAGTTATGTATTAGTGTTTTTCAAATACCGATAGTTGTACTCTATATATAATTGAGTAATGATCAATCTCCATTCAAGGGAGTTTAACCGAGTAACATGGTATCAGAGTAAATATTATATATAATTGAATCATTAAACTTCCTTGAATGCAGATTGGTCATTACTCTATTATATATAGAGTACAACTATCGGTATTTGAGAAACACTAATACCTAACTCTATGAATAAATATATCTATATCCACTTATATTCTTAGTGCATATCTATAGCCATGTATATTACTTAGTGCCTAAGGTAGATATGATTTACATATCTATGATTCTATATATCGTATATAACAAACACATACCTGCAATCATAATATTTTTTTAATTTCGTCGACTTCTCCATCTTTTTCTTGATCTATTGCCGCTGCTACATAATCAGGTCCCTTATGGATGTACTTGAAGAGATATTTGATAGCTCGTGTTTGGATGCACCATTCAACGTTCATATGAGCTTTATAACGACGCATAAGATCGATGTTATAAGGAACTACGAATCTATTGTCGAGCTTATGACCATTTTTCTCAACGAAACGGTCATCATTGCGACGCCTATAAGCTGGGAATCCATTAACATCCATTGCAGTTTTTTCGTTGATCGGTTTGGGAAAATTCTTCGAACATTGACCATTTACCATAAAAACATTAGAAGGGTTTCCTGTACCACAAGGCCCATGCATCATCATATCAGCAATGACTTCGTATAATTCTGGATCTGTTGACTTATCAGGGATTTCAGCGCATATAATCTGATCAATATCATCAGTAGTATTAAATTTAGATCCTTTCTCCATGAACAGTAGGATATGTGCATGACGCAATCCCCTTTTCTGGAATTCAATCGTGTACATTGCTGTAACATATAAAATAAGTCATGTTTAAACACTCAATCATATACATGAATATGATCTAATTAAATAACCAACATAAATATACAATGGAATAAATATTTACCTGCAACGGTATTTCCAAAAACACCTCCTTTTTTATTGGTTAAATCTAGCATAAGATTATCCAGTTTCATTTTGAATACTCTGTAATAAATGTCAGGTCTGTCCTCGGTTGTTAGACCAAATACCTGTAGGTATCTGATTATTTCTGGCCATCTAGGATTGCAAGTCACTGTGATGAAAAGATCTGGAAAACCAAAATGCTTGCATATAGCCATTGCATCAAGGTAATGTTGATGCATATACCTTGAGCCTCCAACAAAACTCGATGGTATAAATATTCGTTTACCTTTGTCTGAAAGATCTGATTCACCATTTTCAGCTGATTTCTGAATATATTCGTACTTATCAGATCACAAATTTTTTTGATTGTGCCAAATATAACGCAATCTATTCGATTCTATCATTGTGTACGCATCCACCAAAAACTGTTGAAACAACCTTCATGACCTGTTTAAGAGCGGAGATTCACCTTCCCTTTCCATTATTCTAAACGCAAAGAACTCACGAATAATTGACTTCCTTTTCCTGCCTTGTGTTTCTTCAAAACCGATAAGTATGTCTAACCGAAAGCCATCTTCACCGTATGGGAACAACAAAAGGTATTGTAGAGGCAAATACGCAGGATGCAGTTCACTTATCCTCTTGAATTTTCCACAATTAGTCTCAAGAACTACATCACGTTTTCCATGTTTAACACGAAATCTCCTGGTTACAGAGCAGCAACTTCATCTGCCGTAGGGATATTATGTTTTCTTCCATCTCTACCTCTACTTTCAACTAACCTCAATCTTAAACCATCACCTCCATCAGCAGTCATTCTATCTCTAGCTGATCTAAAAGCTTTGACATGAGGATTCCATTTATCCAACATATTTTTTAATATAGCAACAACTTTCTCCCTAAGTTTACATGCAACTTCACTTGAGGACCTATATAGAAAAATAGACACAACTTATATACTTATACATTTTGACAAAGCATTCAAATTGTAAGTAATACAATATATTGAAACATCACTTACTCATATGCAAGAAGTCGGTTATGAATTTTGTTGAGGGTATCATATATGTATAGCTGCAAAAACTTTGGACTCTCTCCGTCCTTTGGAAGCAGATCACCAATGCGATGATAATTTTCACCTGACAGCTGGAAAACATATGGACCACGTCTATTATTAACTGAATGATTAATCTTCCCTCCTAGAGATGTGAAAGAAAACATCATATTGTATGCTCTTATGAATTCCCGAAAGTGTTTTGACAACTCATCTCCTTTGCATAGCAATTCGGTTAATTCTTGAGGAGGATTTTTCAGCATGGGGAGGACAATATTTCCTTGTTTACAACACAATGTGAACACTGGGTTCGGTGATCTCCGGTGTTTCCCTATTCGCTCATCATACCACATGTAAGCTCCACAATGAATACAATTATATATCGGATCTCCTAAATCTTTGTAACCTATAATATTCCCATAATTAATAACATTAGTATTTGTCATATCTTTTTTTGTAGAGAAAATGGTTAAATAATGCTTGACATATAAATCCAAATACCTTATTTTATTTTACTATGATGAATAAATATTATTTGCGTCGTTCATCAACACATAAATACTTTCCAACACTGGAGTTGTGTTATTATTTGTATGAGTTCGAGATGATTCACCAACAACATAATCAGTTTTCTGTTGGTCATCATCTTCCTCATCTTCTGAGTCACTCTCAATAGCATACCTATTGTGATAAGCTGTGTGATGGTAATAAATTATTTATCAAGATACATATATGACACCAATTTTAGTTAAAGAGTAATGAAACATTAATTTACCTTGTGGGTGATCTTCTACTATGAATTGTGGTTGCGATAAGTTTTCTTCTCCTTGTATTTGATTATCAGTATGGTTAGTTACCACTGATTGCATTGAACTCCGGTGCGTTACAAAAACTATAAAATTAAGTAGTGTAAATCAGTTGCATAAAATATACTTAAATCAATATAGAAAAAGTATATATATTAATAAATCACATGACTTTTTGCTATTCAAGCACTTTCTCTTATACGTAGGATTTGGATTTGTATCATTATGGACATTATAAGAATTGTTTTCCAAATCATTTGTCAAATCTGACAATGGGTGCCTTGTTTGACAGTTTGTTGAACTTATAGTAGAAGATTCTCCAATCGAGAAACTCGTTATATTTTCCGATTTTCTTCTTCCACCTGTTATGAATCATCTTTCATAAAATTCATATATCATAAAATTGTAATGTCCTACGATCTCCTAAATCCTTAGGAGTTAGGACACAAACAATAATAAGGTATATTAACAAAACACTCACGTTTCAGAAGCGGCGGTGATATATTTTTCCAGTTTTCTTGGGTCTTCCACCTTATGTAAATGTGTGAGTTACATGTAAAATGATAGATGTATATTTTGTTAGGAAAAAAATATTCTGATAAATTACGGAGAACTTACATTTCCTTTTAGAAGGTGTTACATGTAGATTATCTTTGGATTCATCACAAGTATATCGATCCATTGTCCAAGTGGTTTGGTGGAAAATGTGTTTCTGTATAAAGGAAAAAATAAAATGAAAGTACCATGGGCGTGAGAGATGAATAAAATGAAAGAATAAAATTAATATAGATGGTTCTAAAATGTGTCTATGAGAATGTGAGAGGTGTAACCCTGGGTGATTTGTTTAATAGTAGCATGGGCGATTGTTTAGGAGCGTGAGTGAGCTTCTAAGCCATTACATTAATCAAAGGAATCTTCGTAGGTGCTTCAATAATAAGTACTTTTCAGAATTTATGATCGATTGAAAGTGTCAGATATATTCCATTTGTATATTCCCTTTATTTTGAGTAATGAGTGAGCTTCAAATATATTCCCTTTATTTAATATATTCCATCTGTATACACGATTGAAGGAGCGTGAGTGAGCTTCTAAATGTGTTTCTGTATTTAGGAAAGAATAAAATGAAAGTAGCATGGGCGTGAGAGATGAATAAAATGAAAGAATAAAATTAAGATAGATGGTTCTAAAATGTGTCTCTGAGAATGTGAGAGGTGTAAGTGTGTAACCATTACATTAATCAAAGGAATCTTCATGGGTGTTTCAATACTAAGTTCGTGTCAGAATTTACGATCGATATTTGAAACTTTATGATATATTTCATCTGTATATTCCATTTATTTTGAGTAATGAGTGAGCTTCTGATATATTCCTTTTATCTTATATATTCCATCTGTATACACGATTGAAGGAGCGTGAGTGAGCTTCTGATATATTCCCTTTATTTTAAATTAGTAAACCTTCGAATTTACTGACATTACTTTTGGTTATCTTTCAATCCCCATCTTTAATTTTAATTAATAAATATAACCAAATTACGGTCAAATAATTTCTACTTAACTTCCACTTCCTAAGTAGTTTACATCGAATGGCTTCCCTGGTACCTCCTAATAGTAGAGACGAAATAGGAACATAGAAATCCATTGTTTTCTGCTTTTTTGACAAAAATGGATTGATGAATTGTATATTTTGATAGTTTTAATAGGGAAACCTTTTTTAAGGAAAATGCATCTTTTGTTATTTGGAATAATGAAAATATATTTAATGTGCTAAAGAACATGCATTCACCACATTAGGCTATAGTATTCCATAAACCGTATTTCTACGGTTTCTCCCAAAGAATTCATCATGCATGTTCACCATTTGACTACCCCATGAAATTTGCAGTGTTGGATCATTTCGGGTGATAGTTTGATGATTGTCAATTGGTAACCTATATATAATTTCTCACATATTAATTAATAACAACATACATATCAATTGCTATTCGATATTATTTTCACGTCTCTGGATCGAACACAATTCTTGTTGTGTTAAAAGCATTAGATATGCTAACATGACCTGATACAAAAATAAGCAATTAATTAATATGTATTGGTTTGAAAATACGTAGGAACATATCCGCAAGCAAATGTACATTTGTACTTTTTGATTTGAACCAACTTCATAACACAAACAACCATACCAGTTTTGTGTGTTTCAGCATATGAATGTACCTGATGGGCATACTCTCCCCATAAAGTACATTGCAAACGATCATTAGTACAAATACGAATAACATGTTAGAATTATGATATTGTAATATTTTTATTTAACATTAACAATTTCAAATAGTATGGAGATGATGACTTACCGGACATCTCGTAGAGTCAACTCTAGTTTCCTGGTGGAGGTAGTCTTCCCACGGAAAAAAACATCCTCAATGGATTGAACATTAACAATTTGCCCTATAACATATGCACATCACAATTGAGCTAACGTAAATTTTTTTTACAGAAATAATAATATTGGGCTTTTTAAAACACAACGATATATATTTCCTTAAATTATAACATACCAATCAAGATAGATGCATCAAGGCTAATATTGAACAATATCTCGCTAAAGTCAACGAAATATTGGTCAAGATTGTTAACCAAAAAAGCATCTACTGGTTTAATCTTAGTGGATCGGAAAAATGTGAACTTGTGAGAGAACCTAGATATCTTCAACATATCATAATATTCCTTTAGAATGAAGGAATTTAAGGAGACATATTCGCCTTCCTTTAAATCTTTTGCATGCTTGCTTATCAATTATTCTTCAAAGGTAGCATGTAGTCTTGTCCCCTATAAAAAGTAACTGAATAAATTAAGCAATGTAAAGAAATTAAGTAATGTAAATAAATTTACGGGATAATTAACTTCAAGTGTGTATTTGAAACGAACCTCTTCGTCAACCAACACCATCTTTATAGTGTTATTCCCTCCTTTTTTGAATGATTTCCAAATAACCAAAACATGCGCCTTAATCTTTTGGGTTTCGCAAGATAAATCAAGCGCATTGAAAAGAAGGTAAGAACTATTTCTAGAAACTATAGACATAATAAAAGTTAGTTTAAAAGTTTCTTGGTGATTTAGGGTTTGAAACTCTAGATATATATATAACATCAAACTTAAAGAAAGAACAATAGAAATTATCATGGACTGAATAAAGAAAGAAATTAGACATAAGATTATTGGTGTGTGTGATTTGTTTAATAGCTGGGCGTGATAGAATAATTGTACATTAATCTTATTGGAATATGAAACGACAAAGCTTAATGTACAAATCACCCATGAAGTCTTGTTCCCTATTAGCATGGACTGAATAAAGATATGTTGGTTTTATCTTAGTCGATTGGAAAAATGTCATATTTTGCGGGAAAAAATAGGTCTTCAACATATCAGAATTTAGAAATAATGCGTTGATAGTCGATAAATATGAAATGGCCTTCTCTCACCACCTTTTCAAACAGAGTTATCAAATCTTGTTCAAGGGTGACATGAAGTCTTGTTCTCTATAAAATGTATCATCAGGTTTTGTTAAAATAGTAGTAAATAAAATTAAATAGGGCTTGATAATATAGTATTAAAGAACTAATCTCTTCGTCAACAAATAAGGGAAAACCTCTTCGAACAGCATGGATGATTACTGATTAGCATGGATGAACAGCATGGGAAAAAACTAATTTTAAATATATATCATTAAAGATTAGCCAATGAAATTAAAACATCTCAAAAGATCCGAGAGTTTAAATTCGGGTCAAAAGATCCGCGTCTTTTTAATCGGGTCAGAAAAAAAAACAAAAACAAATGCAGTTTCATCAGCCAATCAAAATATAAGATTAAAACAAGTGGCATTGACATCATATATTTCATTGGCTGAGAATCAAAGTGGTAACTTAAGCGTATTGTCAATTAATAGTAAGATTCCGGACTAAATTATCTTAACCCCCATGTGTTGTGTAGTCGTTAAATATAAACAACATCTTATGTGAGTCAATAGGGTTTGATCTAACTTGATTTATCATAGACATTATGTAATGTATGGATGTGGTCAGTGGCGGATCTAGAACCATTTTTTGATGGGGACATAATAAATTTTATTATTTATTTATCTTACATAAAAAAATGATAATACATGAACAAAAAAAAATTCTTCTTTCGTAAAAAAATCAAATAAAACTAAGATACATGTATTAGAGTCATGTTTATAACTTTATACAGTAGTATTATATGTTGTTTTAAAAAAAACTTATTAGAGTCATTTTATACTTATCTATACAAATGATGTGTACTTTAACAACAAAAAATGATGTGTAATAGATTAATTGCACTCTAATAATTAACAAACGATGTGTCCTTTTAAGAAATTGGGATGAAAAAAGGAAAGAAAAAAAAAGATCATTCAAAGAAAATGAAACACGTATCCGATAAAATAGGAAAAATTAATATTGAGAAGGATTGAAATATAAATAAAATGATAAATGGGGGCATTGAAGGAATTAAAACGAGAAATGGTGGGGTCAACAAGGCTGAGCTGGACCAATCGGCTATAATTTCTTATAGAAAATAGCATGAAAATGAAAAATATATAATGAATATTGTTTTCCTTCCTCATATTCAATCCTGCTCTCATACGAATTGTGTGCGTTTCCGACAACAGTTCTGAAATATCGACATTATGATACCAAATCTTTCGTATCATGGTCATTATGAAAAATTTTGACTTTGTTTTTCTCCCGATTCGATTCCAAGAAGGTCTTATACCTTTGAGTAGAGTAACTATGGCAATGATTTCGGGATCGAAACTCCAAATGACATTTCCACAACATGGGGTAAGAGAACAAACACCGGTCGTTAACCGAAAATTCCACCGATAGAGAAACAACTCACCGGAATCAAGCACTCTACTAATAGAGACATAACGGTTACATCGAACCGACATGAGGAAAGTAAGAGAACAAAACCCAAAGAGATCGCCCCGAATTGAGTCACCATTAGCGACTTGCAAAGAAAGATGTGAATTGGTCGCTCTCGGATTCTGAATTTCCTTCACCGATGCCAAAAACGTACGCCCGTTAAATGACTCAATTGGTGTAATCTCGATCGCAACCCCCACCATCATTATGAGAGCACGCACAGATCGGTACAGAAACTGCCATAGAGTCGACAAACTCATTACCAAACCAATCACCAGTGACAAATAATCAAAGGCCAACGCTTATTAACCACAACAATGGAGATCAAGTGGAGATTCCTCCATAGAAGAAGAAGAAACCCGTTAGATGTCGGAAAACCGTCGGTATATCTAAAAGTTACGCCACGTCAGCAAGGGCGAATTGGAGGGCGACAGGATTATCGATTTCGAGTCTAGGGTTTTGGTTGGTTTCTTGCCCACGCTAGGGAGGTTCCTCCGTCAGGCTAGGCAAGGGAGAAGGCGGGAGAAACTATCGATGCAGCAAACCGGGTGGTGGAGGAAACTCAGGAAATTCTGAAGATTTGTTCGAAGGAAGGGCAGGGAGATGGGTCTCTGGGACAAGGAAAGGAACTGGAGGTGGTGATTCCGGTAACCTCGGTTTCAGAGGGGATCTCGGGAGATGCAGAGGGAGCAAAGGAGGTGCAGAGTAAGGAAAAAACCTGGTCCTCGGTGGTTGCCCCGAGAGTGGGGTTACAGAAGTTCTAGATAGAGGTGGAAGAAGTTGACGGGATAGGAACAATTCAAGTCCCTGATTGCATTTTTGAGAATGCTCCTCCTCTTTGGGAATACTGCATTGTGGGAAAATTCATGTCAAAAGCGCCTCATGTTGGAATGATCCACATGACAGTGAATAAGATATGGACCTTGGGAAACAAAGCTATCAAAGTGGATGTGTTTGTTGTAGATGATGCAACAATCAAATTCAAAATTGCAGATGCCTCGGTGAGAGCTAGGGTATTACGAAGGGGTATGTGGAGTATTAAAAACATTCCAATGATCGTTTCTAAATGGAGTCCGATTGTGGAGGAAGCACAGTCGGAAGTGAAAGTGATCCCTATGTGGGTTGTGCTAAGAAACGTACCACCATCGATGTTTTCATGGAAATGATTAAGCTACCTGACTAGTCCTTTGGGTGAACCAAAGAAGCTTCATCAAGAGACTCTTTGGGCAAAAAATTTTGAGGAAGCACGAGTGTGCGTTGTGTGCGTCCACTATTTTCAATGTACATCCGCCTCTGGATGTGGTGCTTTACATGTATCATATACATCATAGCAAAAAACATGTATTATATACACGTGTTTGTAACTTCGTGACCTTGCATATCTCTAGTTTCGACGTTCTCTTTGACCACACAAAAAAAGTTTGACGTTCTACGTACGTTATAAGATAAATTATATATATATATATAAGTGCTAGTCCATGCCTATCGGAGGCCCTAGTCGAAAAATAAAAATGTGTCCTGTTTTTTGGGTTAATCAAACAGAAAAAATTGAATATTCAGAAGAAGAAAAAAATTAGTAAATAATTTTTTTTTTTTTTAAATGTGCCCTAGGCGGTCGACTACTTCGCCTTAGAGATGTTTTTTTGAGTGGCTTCCTAAATGCGATAACTTCATTTATTCTGTCCACTATATGTTTAGTTTCTTATAGTTAACTGTATTGATTTAACTAAGAATGTCATTTCGCTCTTCGGTTAACTGAAAATTAGGAAAATGCGGTCACAGATATGGACGAAAGGACCGATCAGTTCCCAATTTCTGACACGCACATAAGAGATAATGTTTTTGTAGAGAGAGCAATTAGCCTTATGTTTCCCAAGAGGTATAATTAATTTGGTTCCATTCCAACAACTTTTCCTTCATCGGATCAACGATTCTTTTGTTCATTTCCCATTTCACCCCTCTTTGTGATCCGTGCGCTGTGTTTTGTTCATTGGTGGATAACACGTGTACGGTGAACGATGCAATTTCTCGCACGTGTGACATTTGGTTACACGGATACTCCTGCGATGCTGCTAGTACTAAGCTAGTTTACTTACTACTAGCTGTCAAACTTATTCAATGCGTGACCCACAGCTGACGTGTGGTTAACGACGTTAGTCGGAATTTTGACGGCCAGTTTTCTCACCGGCTACCTAGCCTACCTTCCATTGAAAGAAGACGAATTTGTAGTAAGACAATTCCCATAACATCTTTGTAACGCTTTATTAATTTGTTTAAACGTTGAAATGCTGTATTTGCATTTTTACTATCATACGTTCAAAACTGTGTGATGTTTTTGTGAAAAGTAAAGCCAGAGGGTTTTGTACTTTTGTCCGATAACTTAATGACAATGTTGTTTTTAATGTAAAAGAACAAAAAAAAGTAAAACCAGAGGGTTGTACCCTTTACCGTCGACGATTACTAAAGAGATTCTTTTACAGAAAAGAAAGCAAAACAACATTGCGAGCAGGATCAGAACACAAGAATCTGTTATGTAAGAAAAAAAAAATTTGTTAGCATTTACATTTGTGTTAAACTAGTATTATTCATTGATTTTTTTATAAAAGAATTAGAAATTGATACGTCCGTTCACAATTCCTAACGAAATTGTTTACGTCAGTGAATTCTAATGAGTAACTCTAGTGAATGAATACTACTTTATTGTGTTGTGCCAACAAAAAAAAAAAAAAAAACTACTTTATTGTATGGTAACTTATGTTATATCAATTGTCTACGAAAGAGATTTATCTTTATTTTTTAAGCCCTAGGGCCTAGGTTCCCTTCGAACCACAAACACCACGTGACAGACAAATACTCAAAAGGTAGAGCAATTTGAAAAAGAAAGCAAAAAAATATCTAATTACTTTGGGAATAGAGTAACATTTTTATTTATTTTATAGTTCACACGTAGTCAAAGATAACAGAACCACCTACACTGTTTTAATCTTTATTCACCTCTCGTGTTGCATATTATTCTTATAGCTTAGGCCTTAGTTTGTGTGAATCTCCGCGAAAGCGAAGTTCTTCTTCTTCTCTTTTCAAGTTTTTCGGCTATTGCGACAATGGGAGCTGTCCATTTTAGCCTGGTGATGGTGAAGTTGAATAGAGGTTTCTTAGTGTGTTTATGGCTGTTTGGGATTATCTCGCTATCCTGCGCAGCGAGTCATGGCGCTTCAAGACAGAAGTTTGAAGTGAAGAAGCACTTGAATAGGCTGAACAAACCTGCTGTTAAGAGCATTCAGGTTCAAAATCTCTCTCTCTCTTCTTTACTTCGTCGTGTTGTCTCTCCTACTACACGATGGTTTCATCATCTACTTTTGTTGTTTGCTAATTGGCACAGCAATGAAGGATTCTCTCATTCTGTAGCTACACCAGAGTGTTTTAATTACTTTTCACCAGTTAATGCTGGATAAATCAGTAGTCCTGAAGATTTTTTTCCATGTATACTATAAAGTTTTACTGTGAAATTTACTATGTTTGATGGAAGTTTCTTCAACGTTTTTCTTCTTTGTGGTTAAACAGAGCCCAGATGGAGATATAATCGACTGTGTTCCCATCTCAAAGCAGCCAGCTTTCGACCACCCTTTCCTCAAAGATCACAAGATTCAGGTTCCAGAGGATTAAAACTAATGATTTGGATAAATTTATTGTGATGTTTTGGCTAATGCTGATACTTGGTTACTTGGTGTGCTCAGATGAGGCCTAATTACCACCCTGAAGGGCTATTTGATGACAATAAGGTATCCGTAATAATACCAAAGGAGAAAGAAACGCATATTCCTCAGTTGTGGCACCGGTATGGCAAATGTCCTCAAGGAACCATTCCGATGAGGAGGACAAAGGAGGAAGATGTGTTGAGAGCAAGTTCAGTTAAAAGATACGGCAAGAAGAAACATAAAACTGTTCCTATTCCTAAATCTGCGGAACCCGACCTCATCAACCAAAATGGTCATCAGGTGAGGGAAATCAGAAATGTTTCATTTGTTTTGACATATTTCTTTTTGTAGCTTTGTTTGGTCTGAGGCATTTTTTTGTTATACGTTTTGGTTTCTTGAATGAGAATAGCACGCCATAGCTTATGTGGAGGGAGATAAGTACTACGGAGCTAAGGCGACTTTAAACGTGTGGGAGCCAAAGATACAGTACACAAACGAATTTAGCTTGTCGCAGATATGGCTTTTGGGTGGTTCCTTTGGACAAGATCTTAACAGCATTGAAGCTGGTTGGCAGGTAAGACATTGTCATTTGGAGATTGATGCAGAGTTGATTTGTATGTGTAATTCTTTGCATGATTTGGTGTTTTGATTTGTGGTGCTTACCACAGGTGAGCCCGGATCTATATGGAGACAATAATACAAGACTCTTCACTTACTGGACTGTAAGATTTTCCAAACTCCCACTGAATTTGAACTATGTGTGGTATTGTGTATAATATACAATGATGTTTTATGTATCATTCTACTTGCAGAGTGATGCCTATCAAGCTACTGGTTGCTACAATCTTCTTTGCTCGGGTTTCATTCAGATCAACAGTGACATAGCAATGGGAGCAAGCATCTCACCAGTCTCTGGATATCGTAATTCCCAGTACGATATCAGTATCCTAATCTGGAAGGTACTTATGCCAATAACTCCAATCTTTGGTTGCTCTAAAGAAAACCTAAAAGTCTTTTGAGGCTGAATGTGTTATGTTTTATCTTGTCACAGGATCCAAAGGAGGGACATTGGTGGATGCAATTTGGGAATGGGTATGTTTTAGGGTATTGGCCATCATTTCTCTTCTCCTACCTAACAGAGAGTGCATCGATGATCGAATGGGGAGGGGAAGTTGTGAACTCTCCATCAGATGGGCACCACACTTGGACACAGATGGGAAGCGGTCACTTCCCAGAAGAAGGTTTCAGCAAAGCAAGTTACTTTAGGAATATTCAAGTTGTTGATGGATCCAACAACCTCAAAGCACCAAAAGGACTCGGGACATTCACCGAGAAATCTAATTGTTATGATGTTCAAACTGGAAGCAATGATGACTGGGGACATTTCTTCTACTACGGTGGTCCCGGCAAGAACAAGAACTGCCCATAACTCAAGCAGGTGTTGTGTGTACTTTCTCTTTCAGTCTTGTAAAATTTCCTCCTCCTTGGGTAGTATTAGGCTGTAGTAAAAATAAAAAAAGATGAATTAGTGATGTATTGTGTAAGCTCTCTCTAGGTGATGGGAAGTTTTGAGGTTTGTCTAATTTTTAACTTTGTATTAAAGTGTTAGTAGTACTCTCCATGTAAGTAGATGGGGGGAAAACGAAGGTGTGTCTAAGTTTCTTAGTATATTTGGGACCCTTAGTATATTTTCACATTGTCTCTCACTTGTATTCTGATATGTTTCCTCTCTGATAGAGTTACTAGTTTCAATTATATGATTGTGGATTTGACCTAGCTACGCACTAAGAGTCTAAGACGACAAATGACAAGAGAGAGAGAGCAAAAGTTTCAACCTTTTTGTAGACAAAACAAGATATCTCAATCAGAAAACGCATAAAGAGATCAAATCCATCAGGAGTTTCTGTTTACGACCACGCAATCTTCTGGTTTATATATGTCATCGTAAGAAAAAAGTTAAACACTTTGAATTCATTGATAGAAAGATGACTCAAATTCATTCCCTTAGGTTCCACACTTGTAAGTTGTAAACTCCACTTTACACCCACATCGGTTTCTCTAATTTAGTGCATCAGAGTATTTTAGTTAAATATGTTTATGTCCTCGGCTCAACTTTATTTACACATGTGCTTACAAAAGCCCAATATCTTTTTTACATTCTGGCCTCTAAAGCTTTATATTTAATTATCCATTAGTAAATCTTAGTAAAACTTTCAAAATAACGGAATTATATATATTTATTTTTATATTTTAATGTTATTATGTTTGTTTTCATTATCTTAATTTTAAATTTCTTACACAACCTAACTATTGTTTTGATTTATAATTTGTGGCCAATCATATTTAGTGTTTCTTAGGTGAAAGATACTCCATTCAGTTGCAGTTTATTTCTTGTTCAATTATTGTGGTTTTTTTGTTAGCATTTGCCTCTATTTTGTAGCAGTTTTGTCTGCTAAACGAATTGTTATTAGTTTGTTTTTTAAGTCTTGTCAATGGTTTCATTTTTTTTTTTATTCATATATTTTGCTTTATTTTAAATTTCATTCTCAACATCTTTGTCTTCATCTATTTTGTTTTCCTTTTTTTTTCTTTCTTTTCCATTCTATATTTTATGAAATTATGAGCGGGTTCAAGGTAACGAAGTGTATAGCAGTGTGTCAAAGCTTTATATTTTTTTAAAAAGATAATTCAGAAGGATTCTATTTTTTTTTTAAATTAGTTATGTTCAAACGTAGATCTCTTTTTGTTTAAAAAATAAGATAAAAAAATATAAACAATCTTCTCTTTGCGTCGTCCCATATTAATTTCATTTCTTCTTCAACATCGAACTAATTATATTTTTGTTCCACTTGATAGAATTTTTGCGCTTGCAATGTTACGAAATCACGATTCCTGATCCAAAATTCTCGCTTCCCATGCGTTTTCAAACTTAGATATCTCGTAGTCACGATTCCACTGTGTTTCCGAGCGTTCCATACGCTTCCCCCACTCCCGCTTCAGATTCCTAAACGTGAGTCATTTGCCCGATGTAATTATGTTGTCTATGTGTTTTTGTTGTTTCTGTAATATGGTTTTAATTGGTTTATTTTTAATGTATGTTAGCTATATATATTAAGGTTCCTAAATTTATGATATTTTTCGTAGGCCTTTAGATCTTTTTTTTTTGGGTGCATTCTATTCGAATTTAATTGTTTCACCAAATCAATATGTATCTCAAGTTCCAAATCTTTTTTTTTTTTGGTTAATGAGGTGTGGTTTGTAGTTACATTTAATTTTTTTTTTGTTAAATATAATATCACAAAACACAACGATCTTAAATTTTCAAACTTAATTTATATTTTCGTGTAAATACTTTTAATCTGTTTCTTAAATTTTTTTGCTCTTATTCTCTTTTTTAGTTATGTATAATTGCAGTTATTGTTTTAAGTATACCTTAATTTTATTTATTTGTCTCTTTATTAGATGTAAAACTTGCCGACTTATATTTTGCTTTATGAATTTAGTTACAGATTAACTTATTTGTTTAATAGTTAGGACTTGTTTGATATTTTAGTTTTTTTTATAAAATTTGCGATACAACTTAACCTAATTAAATATTTATAAAAGTTGAAATATATTAGGATAACCAAGTTTATTAAACCTGTTATTATTTCAGTGAACTATATTCATATAAGTTTATAATTTTCTGGTTTAATTTAGAATATGAATAATGCCTTTTCAAATTCTTTT